>CM075854.1:50501803-51101803 GCA_037975125.1 Latrodectus hesperus | reverse complement strand
TGTTTATAACATGCGAGGAAAATTTAGGAAACAATGTATTGGTAGTTTTTATAATTAGTTACAAAAGAATTCTTTTAGTCCTAAAGATGCTTAATAGAGCATACATAGGACTTCCAGTAATTCCATTTGTCATATAAAATCCTGATCTTAAACATGAGAAGCATATAGTGTAAAGAAGCGTAAAACAAAAGCTTTTTATTTCAAAAACATTAAAGCATTCATTTTTTGGAATGAAAAGTATTTTAAGAACTTTGAAATTTATAAGATCATAAAATTTTCTTAAATACATGAGTCTACGTTTAACTGCTTTCAAATTTAGTGCATCCATCAAATAACAGTATGTTTGCTTAAAAATATTCTTATTTAATTGACCATTTTTACATTTCACTCGATCATATTATTTTTTTACGAATATTTATTCTTAAATGAACGAGAAGCAAATTTAAATACCATGTCATTAAATAAATTAAACACTAAGCACATTTTTAAAATTTCTCTCTTTTACATTTGGAGTGTTACAGAACTTCATTCTTGTTTTCATATGCTGCATATTTAATGAGGGATTATGAATATTTAATTAAATTTTATTAATTATTATTCCACAATTAATTTTGATTTTTGTATATTCTTAAATGCCATAAGCTAAAATAGAACTATGTTATAAGGCATTAAAAAATTCTGGTATTTTTAAAAATTTTTTAAAATTTAGAATGATGAAACTCAAAATTTAACCAAATCATGAGAATGAAATTTGGTATATTCATTATTGACTCCATTGTTCCTAATCATTTTTAATGCATTTAAAAAATTTACTTTTTAAACCAAAATATATTTTAAAAATGATTTGGGAAATTTTCAACTTGGTCTTCTATCAGTTTATCATATTTTTATCCGTCAATTGTTAATTATTGTTATTGATTTTATTCCTACAAATTGTTTGTTATAAATATTGATTATTTGAATATTGATCAAAAAGTAACACAAAAAGGCTATAACTTTTAGGTCAAGTTTCTTTTTACTCTATCTTCTTTCCCAAAATATTGAGCGCAGAAATATTATTAGTAATCTATATTTATGTTTTTAAGAGACTAAAGATCATTATTTAGAGCATCTTTTTATCGTTGATGTTAAAAGATGAAGAATTTCGCCAATTTGCTGACAGTAATTAACGGTTCTTCAAACGTTGTTTATGGTAGGTTTTTCTATAACAGCTTATGAAAGTTTCCAAGCATTTAATGGCATAACAGAGAAAATAGAAACACGAATAGAATCCAAAACAGCGTAAATTCGAAATCCTTGGCAATGATCCCGTTTCATGTTTCATATCATGAGAAAACGAAGTAAGCTGTAATTATTTCAAATAAATTATGTCGTGTCAAATAAATTTTCTCACTTGTGTTGTAATTCTTTCAGAAGCAAAGATTTATAAACTATGATATCAGAGTTATTTGTACAATTTGGGAAAGTAATTAAGGATCTTTTTGTTGAAAAATTAAAAACTATTATTTCAAGTCTTGCAAGACATAACATAACATAAAACATTTTTACTTTTATTCAATATTATTTGTTTTCCAAACATTTAATGTCATATAAAAATAATGACGTATAAACACGTTACTAAAATATTGTGAACAATCTAGTTAATAAAATTTTGGGAAAAAACGTTTCCTATGAAAATTTAATTTAAATTTGAAATTAGTTTTCAAGTGAAGCTATCAATTCACTACTAATTTAATTTTTAAAACTCTGAATATTCATTGATTAAATGGTAAAATATATTAAATTACTTCCGTATCTTAGCTTTCTAGCGATTTGTCACAAGACAACTCTCAAAATGCTCATTGGATCATCTGCATATAACATGAAATTTACAAAAGACATTGAATTGTGGAAAATATTTATAATATGTATCTTAATGAAAGAAAATAAATACCATGCATTTAATGTGACGAAAAGGGATTTATCATTGGAATCCTCAGACTTGGGCATTCAAATTCATATTACTGAAACACACTTCAAATGTCATGATCTATAGTAATTAGTTTCTTTCGAAACAGAAACCAAAGAGGGCTAAAATATACTAATCCAAACTTTACACACTTATAAAGTCAGCAAAATGGGAACACGAATTTGTAAAACTTATGGTAAAGTAAAATCCTGTTGACCCTAGAAAAAATGACAAAGAAAATTTTACTGACTTCCCATATTGATGTCAGAAACTCTAAATTTTTATGGCCGAGGTGCAGCTCCCATAACACATGTTACACATCTCTTTGTGATCTTCTATTTAATTTTGAACAGGACGTCACAGAATTGCAGGGTAATTGAAAATTACATCCTAGGGAAAGATGAATTAGAGTACCAATTTTAAAATCCGAAAGACGTGTTTGGTAGATGCCTTAAGAATTACTATTACAGGTTTGTATCGAACTCATGGGGAAATTCAGTGGAGTTTTGATCATGGTCTTAAACTGATTCTTATATCGTTTTATTATTGTTTAGATTAAATACTGAAAATTTGAATGTTATTGTCTATGAAATTCCTAATTATGGACTGTTGTTTTTCATGATGTTCTGGCAAAATTTGCTAATAGAACAATATTTAACTATGGGTTTCAACCTGTTACTGAATTTGATGAAGTTTCGTGTCATATAATTGATGTTATTTAACAAGCAGTTTTTGGAAATAACACCAGAAAAACTTGACTATCCAACTCGAAGTATAGGTCGTAGCGATGATTTAACAATCTGGTTACTCTTTCTCTTTATTCTCGATTTATAATCTCTACCGACTGCCATTTTTGAATGTCAGGAGGAAGATACCCGTGGAAACAATGTGTTTTAAATATGTAGAAACTTGTGTTTTAAACCCGTGTTTTAAATATGTAGAAAACATTCGAATCGGGTCTCATTACAGGGGAAAATGGTCTTTATACATAATGATACCGAGTTTTGTCTGAATTTACTTAAAAGTATGTAATATTAAGTGTAAAACAGCAATTTTAGAATATAATTTTTCTATTCATATGATAATTATTTTTTACATCGGTAGTTAATTTTTCCACTGAGATATAAACGGTTTTGAAAACTGAAGGCTTTCTTCTTATTATTTTGTTTAAATAATTATTAAACAGTGAAAGCAGAAAATAAGGAATTCATAAAATAATTATCTTTCCAAATAAAAAATCTTTAACTATAAATTTATGTAATCCAATCACAATAAATTTATGTAATATCTTTAACTAACTTTGTGTACCTTACCAATACATTTGTATTATATAAATAATACACAAATATAACTAAATTTATTTAATATGAGAAAAACATAATAATTTATGATTGTGAGTCAAGGAATTTAATAATTTTTGTGCTTTTCCTGATATTACATTCCGTCTTCTTTAATGCCTATAATTAGAATCTCAGTTGCTTTAATTGATATTTATAATATACGTGTATATCTTAATACGTGTGCTGATATATGAAGTTAAATAATTAATATAATAAGGTAAAAAACTTTCATTAATATTTTTAGAGAACATATTGTTTCAAATATATAAACAAAAGTATGCTAAGCAAATCGAAACTGAAAATATATCACTTCCATTTATATTTCTTTAATAAAAAAACAAGTTAGTCATTTTGTTATTTGTTTGCAAGAATATATTTAGTCATTTAATATTTTACTTCAGAGTCAATTTATGAGTAACAATTTTAGCATATAATTTTGTTGCCAAAACTGGTTATCATTAATCTATTTAATCTGATGTATACATAACACATTTTATCTATCTATGTATATACATTACAATTATGAATACTATATATTCATACCTATTTGCTTTAAACACAATATTTGTGTTTTAGTAATTTTTTAATGTAATTTATTGGGTTTAGACCTTTATAATACCGTTTTACATCATGACATCTAATGCAACATAATTTATTGTGTTTATTGATATAATTTAATGATTTGTGTTCATGTTATATGAAACTCCTCTTCTCATTTCAATAGCCAATAAGTTAATCGATTCACATATATTAAATACATCTCTGATGTTAAATTATAATGAGCTAATATCGAAATAATGCATATCATATGAAATTTGCAAGAACAAATCCCTTTAAGATCTTTTATTATTTAATTTAAAAAGAAAAGTATGCTAAATTACTTTATGGAAGTATCAAAACTACTTAAATTAATAAACTAAAATAAATTTGTCTAGCTAATGCTATGACTTATTCGATCTAATATTCTTATTATTTATGTTGCGTTTTAAAGCTCATAAATTGTTCCTTTTATTGTGTTCACGAAATATGCAGATAGTTTTCATAAATATATATATATGGAATGATATTTTTGATTTATATAAATATAAATGAAATCTAAATTTACATAATTTTTATTTTTGTGTTTAAAGAAGCTGCTTAAATGAATTTAAGTTCTATTATCAAAAATAATGGGATAATAAATTGAATATGAAATTTCATATTTAGAATCCTTTAACAAAGTAATTAATTATTGATAATTTGGAAAAATTTATTCTTCTGGAAAATCAATAAATGTATAAAACAATTAGATAATATAATTAATTTTTTTATAAACAATGAAATACAGCAACATTTGGAAAAGAAAATGAATATTTTTGCAAATGCTATTTTTAATTAAATGTTTTTGCACTTACAATTAAACTCTCTTACTTAGAATAAGTTATTGCATATGTTGTTTGATTATTTCACCGACATTTGCAATATTTTGGAATTCTAATTCCTTTATTTGATTCATAGATATAGATCAAAAGGGAGTTTCTCTTCTGCCAAATATATTTAGCGAAATCCTTAATTGTGACAGAGTAAATCTTTTAAGATCAAAGGAATTAAATAATGTACATGCAGTATATTTTACAGATTTCTTGAGAAGTAAGTGATTTTTCTAGAAGAGAGGAAAATTTATTTCCCTTCGGACATATTGACTTCCTTTTCTGTTCTTGGCAATGATTTCTTTACGAAACTAGCTTCGAGCAAATGTTATTTGGAAGACATTAAAAAACCCCAAAAGTCAGGATTTCTAACGAAGATTAATTAGTGTCTCGTTTTATAAAACTATCTTCAAGTTCGAATGAGAATTTATACTTGATTGGAAATAATTTTGTCAAAATATAAATGTTAATAATGTATTTGAAGTATATAAATCGGTTTATTATAAGGTATGTATATTTATATCAATGGACATATATCTTACAAAAGGAAGTTTATAAATTGTACAGTTATTTAGACAGAAAATATTTTGGGATTTACGAAATTTACTTCGGGTCAACATTTTGAATTTGGATAACATCTCCGAAATAAAAACTTTACCGTCATTCTTTTTAGTTGGCACTGAATGAATAATAAAAGATCAATATAAATTATTAGTTATTCGAACCCTATGTGTTCAAATCTTAGCTTCTGACGGAGGTAAATCATCGGAACATAACTTAAAATATTTTTAAGGATACAATACTAACTTTGTCATACTTATAAAATTGATTTCTAAATTCACGATTTTTCTTTCAAAATGTTTAAATGACACTAATGAGTTGACTCAGACGTATGATTGAAATAATTACTAATGAAAACTAATAACTAAGCAATTGTACATGAAAGTGAAGAATAAAATTTAAAATGTCTGATTTTAGATTTTGTTACTGGGCCAATGAAAGCAATTCATGTACAACCTTCTATAAAATAGATTACATTTATTCGCCAATGCTTATTTTTATTTGTCACATCATTACTTATTGCTAATGCATCAATAATCAAAAATAAATATGTATCTATAAAATAAGAACATTCTATAAGTCAGTGTATTCCCAAATATTTTTTATTTTGCTTCAAATTACTATGATTTTTATTAAAAACATGTCATTTCATAATTATATAAACAATGTTTTTTTTTCTTGTATTAGTTTTGTAGTTTTTGTGAGATGATACGGTTAAAAGTATTAAATAATTAGAATTTACAAATCTAAGAAATATCATGTGTATTTTTTTGAAAATTTGTCTCAAGTTTATTTATTTCGTACTAAATTATCTGACAGAGATATTTCATTTTCAAAATAATTCTTGAAAGCCAAAATGAGCCATATTTTTGAGCCATACCATATTTCATATTTTATTCAATATATTTTGATTAGCATTGTATTTAATATTTTCAGAAACATATTATAATTTAATATTGCAACATTTTATAGGGAAAAGACTCGTTCAAAATTATTTTTACAGTTTTTTGAAATTAAATTAGTTTTATAGTATTTCCGAAGCTTATCGAAGATACTTTTTCCTTTACTAAATTTAATATTGCGTATTTTACAGAAATGCCTTTTACAGATAGTATTACTTTATAAATTATTTCAAGATTTATAACGATTTTGTAATAAAAATGATTTATTTTAATAGAAATGGGTAAATTATTTTATGTTATATCTGTATTTTAGACATCTTTTTTATATCGAAGAAAAATACATAAAAAGAAATTTGAAGGAAAACGTTTTTCCATTTGCTTTATTTTTTATTAAATGTGACTTTTTATTATTAATACATATAATTAAATTAACTCCTTACGATGTATCGGGAATTATATAAAATGAATTTTTGCTTAAAAAAATCTTTGAAATTAGTGTGCTTATTTTATTATTATTTTTGTATCTTAAGTATTTAATATTCAAATATTTTAAAAAAAATAATTAGATTTGTCAATCAAATTTACTTCAAATTTTGTCTGAAATTGACTTGCTTTTACATAGGGTTTTTTGATTGAAATAGTAGCTCAAGTGCAATTTGTATTTAATGTAAATTTAATTTATTTTAATATTTTAAAATTTAAAATTTTTTTCGAAAATTTAGCCTACCTTTTAATATATACAGAATTTTATCTCATAATCTTTGCTAGATTTAAGCACTGTAAAGGAACTAATCAATATTCTTTTCTATAGAACATGATGCTTATTCATTATCCATTTTTATTAGCAAATTTTCCTATTAAGAACTGATTTCCTGATCAAATATTTATTTTCAGTTTATTAGCATGCAACAGCAATTTTTCCTACATAAAAATTTGCTTATAAAATATTCAATGCTTATAATATATATTTCAAGCATTAAAAATTAAAATATTAAAAGATAAGCAGTAATTTAACCCATGGAAGTTTCACAAGAATAATAAAGTTGATAGTAAACACTAGATTTCTTTCCATCTATCAAATATACGTAACATCAAAACTGTGAAAGAAAGTTTAAAGAAGTATACTATGGATTTTATACTACACTTTCTGATATCTGAAAAGAACTGTAATTCCAAGAGAGTCTTCATTATAGGAATTCTTTATGATCTATCCGATGAACTACGTGATGTAGCAGTTCAATTTCTAGAACAGAATTTTTGGTACGATAGTCATGTTGCCAAAGCCGATAAAACCAAAATTAAATAGCTTCATTCAAACTTACACCTTGCCCTCAAAACGAAATAAACGAATCTAGGAATGGAGACCTTGATGCCAATACGAAACGACTTGTAAGAAGCCTTCGGGGTAGATTAAATCACTTCACAAAGTAACAGAATCATGATTTCCTCAAAATGTATTAACAATAAGAAGGTGAAAGGAGAATAATAAAAAGAATATCCCTGAAGGAAAATTGGATAACGATGGAGAGGAGAATCGTAGACAATTAACCAGGAATGTAATTTTCAACTTCGTATATATAGTTATATATCATCGCTGTATTTTTGTTTCAACTTTTCTCGACCACGACGTTTCGAAGAAAAAAAAGTAAATGTCACGTTGAAAAACGGTTTTATACGTGAAATGCAGTTTAATGTTCGAATAGCTAACGTGTTGGGGTCCCAAGGCATCTAAATAAAAAGACACAATTGAAGATCTCTGAATGCTTGAATCGTTTTAAATGTTTAAGAGAAGCGTTATTTCACCAAATAATCGGTGAATAGGGTTAGATAAAAATTTTCTGAACGTGTTTCTAGATTTGAAAGAATTTTTTTTATTTTTGCTTATGTACGTGATTTCATCTCAAAATTCAGGAAGTGTATGGAGAAGCGCCAAAGTTTGTTTCGAAATCGATAAGTACGATTTTCTAAAGGGTAGCAATCTAAAAATGTTTATTGTGCATTTTGTATGTTATTTAAAAAGACTAAAAGGAAATGTCATAATTCTACATGTAATTTGCAAATATTCCTATGAATAATGTTAAAAAATTTGTTTTAAGTTTTATTTTGTCAAGTAAATTTCCATATTAATAGCTTTAGAAAAAATTATTTATGAAGTTAGATGTCTATCTTCCTAGCAAGTAAATAATAGATTTTTATTCATAGAAAATTAAAATGAATTCTAATAAATTTAAAATAATAACAGTGTACTATGAGCACAACTCCATTCTTAATTTGCTAAGGAATTATACTGTATGACAAAGTAAAATATCTTAAAGGCATACAGATAATGTGCATAAATTAAAATATATTCATATAGATTTATATGTTTCATTGTCTAAGGGCCCAATAACTTAGTTTCTTATTTACCTATTTTATAAATAATCAATATATTACTATTACTCGATATATGGCAATAAAATAGTTAAAATATTTTATCAATTTATCTCTATCAATCTTAATATCTATATTGTGTTAATATCTATCTATTAATCAGACTGAAGATGTATTGCTTGGGAGAAGGAGACTAACAGTATGAAATAGATGTTGGTGTTAATGTAAGAAATTAATGCTTAATATCTTAATTTAAATTTTTATTCCAACTGTGTCAAAATGATGCACATCTCGTGTGCAACATGCTAATTAAATGCAAGTGAGTTTAAAATGAGTATTCTGAGAAGCATCTGTTTGAATAAGCTGCGATTAAGTAGAAAGAATGGACTGTATTTTATTTGGTTAGCTTAAACCTATCTCATGGCCTTAGCTTTGAGCCGTTAAGTGTAACAAGCTCAGAGATCTTTGTTTGATATCGACTTCCCGAAAAGCTACTTGAATACGAAGTGAGCAGAAAGAACGTGACTGCTTAACACAGTGTTTACTTGTGATAGGGCTCTTGTTCGAAGCATTAAAAGCCTTTTAAAGTAGCAACTGTTATTGTAAGAGGTTTGTAACTTCTTTGGGGAAGGTTAAGACTTAATGAATAGCGAAAAAAAACTTTGTTTTTATTTACCACATTGACCACTTTTTTTTCTTCCCATTAAAGAAATGTGCCTATTATGGAACTTTGCATAAATTTGGAATTCCTTTTTCAGAAAATTGTTGGCTACGAGTCAATATTGTTCCTGATTTTTACTTTTTATCAGGAGGAAATCCGTATAATGTTTGATTGAATCAATTTGTCAATTCAAATAGTATATATATATACATACATACACATACATCCATATACCTATATATATATATATATATATATATATATATATATATATATGTATATATATATATATATATATATATATATATATATATATATATATATATATATATATATATATATATATATATATATATATATATATATATATATATATATGGTTAAAATAAATATTAAGAGATAAAATTAATTAATAGAGTAACAGAATATATTAATAATGAAAAGAGAGAAAACAGGAAAATTAAAAGCAGCATGGTATTTTTTAATTTTGAATTCAAAGTATTTTTATAATATTTCAAGGTTTGCAAAAAAAGTGTTACAAAGACGCATTTTTATGTAATGATTGTTTTAAAAAATATGATAAATTAGGGAAATAAGGCAATAAATAATTATATGAATAAAAATGTTAGGTAAAAATAATTATATTGAACATTTAATTTAACTTTTTCTCATATGATAGTCAGATACATTTTTCCAAAAAAATATTTTTTTAGAAATTCATTTTATTATTTAATTTGAGCAAACATGAACATTTATGCATTATTTGTGAGAATTTTTCTTTATTTTAAATTAGTAAAACGTGTGTATGATATAAAAGTATGTAATATTTCTATCGCTTTATATCACGTTTTACAATTGGATTTAGCTCTTTCAACAAAGCACATCATTTAGAAAATTACAGTGTCAGTCATTTTTAATAAAATATGCTTTCTGAAATATTAAGCAATTAATTTTGCAGATTGTCTTTCTTTGTAGTGTGATAAAGCTCAAATATAAGTGATTGTAATGTGCTTTTATTTGATAGGTTTCAAAATCAAGTCTCATATTCTATTTTCAGAAGTATAATCATTATCTTGACTTTTGGGATTTCCCAGCATAAGGACTCTTAACATTTATTTTTCCACGTTGCTAAGAAATCTAAAAAGTAAAGAAAATATCATCATTAATATTTTCATTCGCCTTAACTTGTTTCAGTAAGATTAGGAAGATGATATTCGAATGAACTTTGTTCCCTGATTTCTTCTAATTAAACGATTCTTATAAAAGCGTTGCTAATATTTGCTATTTAGAGAGTTAATGACTCCGTTTTTGGTGTATCATGTTATTATTTGGCTTAAGTAATAGAAACAATCATATAAATCCAGATGCTTTTTAATCTGCATGCCGAATTGTTGATTACTCTAGTTAAATATTATCAATGTTTATAGATATAGAAAAATATTTTATATTGAAAGTAATTCCAAGATTTTCTCTAATTAAAATAAAGATTGTCGAAAGTTAAGAAAACTGATAATTATGTGAAATTTTACTTAAGTCTATTTATTTTAACAATTGCAGATTTCTTTGGTTGACAATATTCGTCACCAGATGGGGTAAATTTCATCGTAGTGAAATAGGTTTTCCTCCGTGGTGCACAGAGTTATTGATCGCATGAGATGACATTTTTAAAAGGGTTTCAATTAAAGTTTTCAACTTCTTTAGAAAGTGCATAAACTATTTATAATGCTGGGAACGATTCATTAATCCAATAGTTTCACATGTTTCTATTTATTTGAATTAATACTAAGATATTAAAAGAATGCAAAGTTGGAAAATAATACGAGATATGCTTACAGGAAATAAACTTTGCCCTCTTAGATAATGGATATCAAAGCTTTAGTAAACTTTTCTTTAATTATAACTTTTCATTTTAAAAGCATTGCGTTCAGATTAGCATATTATTTCTCGAAGTACTCACAAACTTCATTTATCTGTCCTTTTCAATTTCATTTTCATTAAAAGAAATATTTTAGTTATATATTTGTATAACACTATGCCTTCAAAGTTTTAATTTTCATAGATTAAACATAATAAAAAGAACTCATTAAAAGATTGTTTTCATGAGCAATCGAACTTTGAGAATATTTATAAAGTAAAAACTGTAGCATCTACTAAGAAAATATGCTTCTATTGTTAAAATTATTTAACAACTTAAATAAATACTTATTTTTCTATAAGTATTGTATATTTTAATTTAAATATTCAAAAAATTAATAAATTAAATTGCTATCAATGTTTTTTATAGACGAATCACGTACATTTTTCAAAAGTGTAATCGTCCAGAATTTTTAGAATTTTAAGATATCTAATAATGAGAGTAATGATGTAAACAAAATTACTCTGAGTGGATTTAGACAGATATATGTTGAAGTTATGATGGATTTCAGAATGATAGTTAGGTTTGTTATTTTTTAGCTAAGGAATCCTAAGTTCAGAGACTAGATAAAATGTATTTTTAATAACAAAAGAAAGAGGTTTAGTTTGTTTAATACTTAGCAATCATTTTTTTTGCACAAAAGTACTAAAGTTCAAAGTGAATTTCGAACCATTACAAACCACATCAAAGAGTAAATCTAAATTAAGTGCTGTTAAATATGAGGGACTTGAAGAGAGAAAGTACATTCATATAATAAGAAGAAGCTTCTCAAAGCATTACTTTTAAATAATGGAATTATTTTAGGTAATCCAGAATATTGTCGTTTTTATATTAATTATTATTAATATAAAAGTGAAAATATTTTGGATTTCTTATTTAAAGTTATTTTGATCGTAATTAATTCGAGTAAAAAAAGACATTTTCATAGCAAAAGTTCTCGAAATTTGTTTAATTTATGTAAATATAGATAAGTATATAGAAAATTGAAAAAATGATTTTTTGTGTTACAGAAAAAAAGGTGAGCAAAATTTTTTTATCTGTGCTAAAAAATTCGATATTAATGTTGAGGTTTCAGTCCTACAATATAAAGAAAACAATAAGCATTTATTTTGGCATCATTTTATTTAGTTAATAACTATTTAATTAACTCCTTTTATCTTATACAATATCTATACATATTACTGTTTTTATAAAGCTTAAGTAACAGTATAATAAAATGTTTTAGTAATAATTAGATATTTTTGTTATTTTCTTAATGACATGTCTGATAACTCTGAAAATTGGATAACTATAAAGCATTATATAGTAGTATATAAATGTACATGTTTAAGTGCATATATTTTGAAGATGACACACAAAAATAAATGAGCTTCATTACTTATGGTCGTTTTGTTGTTGATGATAATGAATTTATTAAGTTAGGATCAAGAAAGAATTAAAGATTAGAAGAAAAGCTCATTATATTTGTTTCAGTAACTATTTTGAGTATTCCGAAGTGACAAATCAAAAGGATTATACTGAAAATTTGACACAGGAAATTTAGGTTATTTAAACATTCACAAATATATATTAAAGCTCACAATGTTTTAATAGTAGGATTGTGCTCTACAAATTGAAAAGTCCAGGTAAACTGTGTTAGGTCGGAGAAATCTATCAATTGTAGAACGATAGTAGATGGATGTTTAACAATGGTAGATGTTTGGTTTCTGTCTGTACAGCTGTTGAAAAGGGGGCTTGGGAGTTTCTAGGTTTCCTCACTTGCTTCATGTAATTACCCTCAATGGAAAACTTTCTAGGAAAACAACTATACAGAGGAAATTTAAAGAAGTCCTCCAATAGCTGCTAGCTGTTACATTATTCAGAGTGTGCGGGAACTTAATATTTTACAAATTTTAACTGAGAAATTCACTCTGCTTGCGTTGAGTACCTATTTATTTATTCTTTCATACAAAAAGGTATGCATCTTGCAAAGAAAGTTTCACATTTATTCAAATATGAATTCTGTGAAAACAAATAAAAAGAAAAAATAACTTATCTTTTGTTTGAAGAACTTAACAATAAAGCAAATTTGTTTCAGATAGAAAGGATAACTATGCTAGTCTTATTGTACACTTATATTTTTAACTATCTAAAGTACTTTTTATTATGTTTATTTGTATTGTTCTTTTTTATGGTTCAACTTCAATGTATAATTACAAAAGTTCCTCAATATATTTCATATAGCAAACTAAATGGATTCAATCATTAAATTAAAGAATATTTTATTTAAATATGTTAAAAACTACAAAAGGATGATTTTAAATAATTAAAAGAATGGGACAAACATTTACAAATGCAATTGTCAATGAAGTCATTAAAATTTACTGTCGTTGAAGTCATTAAATAGAAGCAGAAATGTATGAATAGCTGGTTGTATTCTGATAAGGTAATTTCACGCAGAGTACATATAAAAATATATAGATTTTTATTCGCTTGTACTGTTATAGTAAAAAACATTTTTAAAGACAAGAATGGTAATGATGAATATTATTCTAGACAAATGTCTAATGTTTGAAATATGATTTTGACAATGCATCAAAATTGTATGAATTTGTAGAGCACAGATCTGTTCCAAAGAAAGTACTAATTCTAGATTCTTTTGTTTTGATTAAGAGGGATTAATGATAGAGTAATAATAGCATTCAACTTGATTAGCTCTTATTTTGAAAAATGATAGGTAAATAACAGTGCATATCATTTTGTATCAATATTTATCAAAACTGATTTCTTCAAAACATGTAAGAAATCAATTTTATCTTAACATGCTGCTCTGAAAAATTCCTCCTCTTCGTTTTGAGATGTAGAAGTTACTGCCAAACAAAAAACATTCAGCAAACTAGCATCTCTAAAAGAAATACACAGCAATACACCATGATAAATTTAGATTTAGAATCATCGTTATTGAAAAATAGACTCATGAAATAAAGAATGTGGAGTAAAATGATTCCAATAGTGAAGTTAGGACTAAATTATTCTTAAAACACCACAACAATTACGATAATTTCATTAAATGATAAACAGCTTTTGCTTACTAAACTTTTGCTTATAAAGCGGGAGGATGTGACAACTTTCTTTATTTTTTTAACGTCTACTGTCACGAACACCGTCTGTGTACCTCATTATCATGAAAGGGAAGGAAACTTAAGGAATTTACATATCATGAGGTTGATTTGAGGTATTTGTGAGGTAACATTTCAGTTAGTGGATTCCTCCTTCATTAAAATCACACAGTATTTCACTCACTTCAACTAATTGGGTAATATTTAAAAACTAACCTGATTCATTGAATTTATCTGATAAATAAAATTAACCTGATTTAAAAATTAATTTTTTTGCTCATTGCAAGACCTTAATAGAATTAACCACTTTAAACTCACCGAGAGATATTGAGCCATGGCTCCAATTTTTCAAAATCTTCATCATTGCTTGAAACACTGACCATCCATAGTTAATCCATGTGAATCCTAACCGAGATATCCATGTCAAGACCATATTTAACTTCCATTATATTTCCAACCGAAATCCAACCGTTCATGTATCATTCGAAGCCATCGATGATGTTGACTAGTCTGAAAAAGAGCGAAATTACTGTTTGAAAATGTTCGATAGTTTTATTAAAGCAAAGTATTTTAATGATTACATTTCTGCATTGTATGAAGATAGGAAAAAATATTTGTTAAAAAATGTAATTTTCTATGGTTAACAAAGTTTGGCATATTCATTTTATTTTAAAATAATTAAAAAACTAACTCATATCTCATGATAATTAATTATCGTTGCACATAAATTCGTTATTGATATATTTCAAACTACAGTGAAGTGCAATAAAGAGGGTATAAAAAGCTGAATGCTTCACAAGGACTGTCATAAATCCATTTTACCATCTTACCAAATGGTATGCTAAGTATTAACAGAACACGAAAATATTTGGCAGCGTGTTATAATGCATTTGCAGAAATGTGGGGTTGATTATTGTTAATTTTACATTATAACAGAAGTTCTTTAACATTATAAATCATAGTAAAAAATGTTCCTCATTGGCATGAGTGTAATGCTTTGATTGTCAATACAAAATGTTTTCGGTTGAGAAAGTGCCATTATATATCAAAATGTCAAGATATGTTTGAAATAGCAATGGTTTCTCTGAAATAAATAATGTCGGCGGACGAGTATTTTCAAACTTACAGATTTCAACCTCAAGAATGCAATGCATTAAATAATATAAAATTTATCGGATTATAGGAAAGAGATCTTGATTCTTATCTAATACCAGAAAATGTTGACTATATATTTGATAAATGGGTTGTGCTATCAGGAATAAAATCATGAAAAAGTTCAAAGACTTAAAGAGTCACATATAATGTATTTCAGTATTTAAATATATTTTCTAAAAATATATTATTATTATTATATAATTAATACAACATATTATTATATTGGAAGTATAAAGAGTATGATAGATAAATATGAAATAAATCTTATATTTATCAAAGTGTATTTTCCATTTGTTTTTATGTTCTATCCATTTGCATTTTGATGTTAAATAAAATGAAAACACATCGCATTTTTTATCAATTTGTGAAACAAATATATAAATTTTTTAATTTCCTATTTGTATAATTTACTTGTGAAAACTTATTAGAACATTTGTAAAATTAGATAATAAAAATATTTATAGAAATAATTGCATCAATGTAATTTTTATGTTGCTTTCATAAGTCCGTATACAGTTTAACTTTTTCTGAAATCTGGAATACATATAATTTAATTATATAAAAAAATATGAATATTTTTATTTCAACAAAGATTGCAACTGTGTATTACAGAATTGTATTTTTTTAAATAAGCATAATACAATATAAAAGAAACCAAGCTTAAAACTTCATAGGTTCTTACGAACATATCAATTGAGAGAAAAATCAAATAAGAGTATAAATATTTAATGTATACACTATCTACCAATATGTATTTGGGCATCCATGCAAATGAGGTAGTCTAATGTCTTGATTTGTGTCACGTCTTTTGTACTTAAATATCGTGAAAATTGAAACAAAATTGGAGTTAGTCTTATGTAAGATGCAAAGAAATTCAGAACTGTCCGACTTGGTGGAATGGGTATCGACCCGATTTCAATAGTCAGTGATCAATTGAAAAAAGAAATTTCGACAAACGAGTATTGTCCAGAGAAATTCAAAAAAACCACAGCAAACCAATGACCCATATGTTCCAGGAGTAACAACAAGAGTCCTGGACTTGTGTGTTTCGATAAACACCATCTGCATGCAAGAAAATTCACTTGATTTTGAGGGTCGTTGTACAACACATAAGCATTTGATTACAAAATCGAAGTTCGGAGCTCGGATAAGGTGGTTACTGTTGTTGCAACATCATACCTCCCAGTACTTGGTGCGAGGACAATCGAAATTGTTCTATACAGGAGTGGAAAAAGGCTCGTTGGAGTGACGAATACAGGTTCAAGCTCTTTTAGTCGGATGGAAGAATCTGGATTTGTTATATGTCATAAGAATGTCTTTAGCCAGAAAGTATTATTTTTACAGTAAAGTTTGGTACAGTTGGAATTAGGATCTAGGGAACTTTCCTGTAGTATGGAGAGGTATCCTTGATCCTAACTTATGGTAGACTCAATACTGGCTCCTACACCACTATTTTAAACAACAATATACACCGAAATCTGCTGCAGTTTTACGGATTGGATCATTGTTATTTCCAGCTACTTGTCATGTTTCGACGTCCACCATGAATTGGTATACTGATTTGGGACATGGGGTTCGATTCCCAATGCGCCAAATATCCACCGAGTACATGCAATATGCGTGCTCGTTAAATCTGTGGAATCGAAAGTCCTCTGGTCGGTCGTTGAGCAGTTACCATGGGTGCAATGGTCTGGAGAAATTTACTCCCCCTTCAGATCAATGCCAAAGATGAAAGAGTACATCCTCTGGTTCTGCCATCTATCGGAGGATTTGAAGAGCAAAAGTCGTGCTTTCACCTTCATGGTGCTCTGATTAAACAAAAGACGCTCCCAATTGACTTAAATTCACATAGCCAAGGCATAGCGAGCTTGGCTTTTACAAGTGTGTGTGTCATTAGTAACAATAACATTTTGTTGTAATATAGTGAGGACTGTCAGAACTTGAAAATGCTCTTACAATTTCAAATAGTGATTAGATTATAATTGCTTATTTCAGGGTGGTTTGAATGTAAATCTTGACAATTTTTGTACAGCATGTAGAATGAATAATAGTTCTTCAATAAATTTGCTAAGATATGTGTTCGTCAGCATACTGTTTCATTTTTCTGTAACAACTTAAATTTTTTTTAAAAAAATTAACAATACACTTGAAATAATATTTTAAACTTAATAAGAAATAGCTGAGCTATTTATTTTATTATAAAGAGGAAGGTGAATTGCCTTGGTGATTTCAAAACTACAAGTATTTGAATTTTAAAAACAAGAATTCTTCTAAATTTTCTCTAACAAGAATTCTCTAAATTTAAGTATTTTTCAAAATGTTGTGATTCGCGTTATTTAAGAATTTTGTTTGCCACGAAAATTTCAATAGGATTTAAAATAAAAATTCACATTCTGATTTCTTCAATTGCTAATTTTGAATCTCATTTAAGTAATTGTAAAATGTTTTAAGTTGAAGCTTTGCTAAAAGTTTCTTTTATAACCAACACAATTAGCTAAAAATGTAATTTAAAATTTTGTATTTATTATTATAATACTAATTTAATATAAACTAATAAATAAAATTTATCCTATTTTTCATTTTTTCTGCTCTTCTAATGAAGATTGAAAAGAATTTACTGATAATCTCACTTTCACTCGAAACATTTCAAATTAATGCTGTATTCTAATCGAATAAACCATTTTAAGGATATAAAATATTTTATTTATTGCTTCTTGATATAGCTGAGAAAAAGAATTCTATAGAAATGATATTCTATTTATCAGAAACTAATAGCCATTTTAATAATTTAATAAATGTTTTCTTTTTATTGGTGGAGATTATATAAGTGAAGAATGAGAACATTTGTTAAAGTCAAATGAGAAGCCTTTCTATGTTTGTATTATCAACAAATTGGTATTATAAAAGGAATTGTTCCATTATAAAAATTTCCTAACAGACTAAAAAGATCTACAAGAAGAAAATCATTAAATAAAAAATTACAATAAAATGTATTCACAAGAGGTACGAAATGGAATGATTTGTCTGAGAAACAAAATTAAATAACGCGAACGAAAGGAGAAAAATTCAAATGGAATATGAATAAACCGTAGAAAGTTCAAACAATGAATTTCTTGATTATGTTATGAATAATTGAACTTCGCGTTTTGCTGAGAGAAAATAAAAACTAATATTTTATAGCATTAAGTGTAAATACAGAAAATAACAATCAGTAGAGAAGAATAATGCGAAGGAAAAAAGAAAATGCATAATTTAATAAAATATTTTCTAAATCGAAAAATATATATTTTAAAATAGCGTGATGTAAAGTAAATTTACATTATTGAAAAGATACATGGTATTAAACACGAAAATGAATGGTTTTAATAATAAATATCAATAACCGGAGAAAAATGAGGAAAGGTAAAAGGAATCAAGGTTGTGAGAAATGGGATTAAAAATACATTAAGTAAAGGAGAAAATAAACTGGAATTGAGAGTAATTGTAATTGAGTAAAGCGGTGTCTAATTAAAGAAACTGTTATCGAAAATAAATTAGTTGTGTATAATGTTTTTGAAAATTACAATTTAAAATACGATTTGAGAATTTACTCATTAAATATTTTAAATTTGAGTTATAGAAGAGGCTAAATTAAAATAGGTTAAACCAAAGTTCATAAAAATTGTATGAAAGATAAGAGAAGGAAGAATGTTTCATAGTTTAATCATAATAAAAATGGTTTGAAAGTTGTGATAGTCGTTATGCCGAAAACAGAAAGGTTATTTTGAAATGAACACAAAACGTTATGAAAACACATATTTTTTATACTTCAAAGTGCTATGAACTATTTTAAATTTTCGTTTCTTTATTTAATTTATGTAACATGTAAAATTGGAAGAGGTAAACGTTTTGCTCTTTTTAAATTTATTTCGTAAAAATATTATACATGACAAATAAATGCGACTTTTGAATAAGTTTATGCGGTTAATAACAATTTTGATCAATTTTAAAACACGTATTTGCATTTCTAAATACTGTAGATTATGAATTTATAAATAATAATAAATACATTTCCAAAGAAATTTACTATGCAATATATAAAATTCAAAGGTAAATTGAAAGTTATTTTAGTTCAAACTGAATATTTGTTTTCATGTTCAATCATCAAATTTAAAATAGTTATAAAATATTATATATAGATAGCTTATTGTATGAATGCCTTTTTTTATGAAAATAGGTATTCTTAACATTTTTATCACTCAATGCCTATAAAGAAATTATTGCAAAATCTTGACAATTATTCATGTATTCAAATAATTTTATTCGAGAAGTTACTAATGTATTAATGTGTAATCATTCTATGCATGCATTGAAATTATTGTAAAATCTTGATATCCATTGGTATATTCACACTATTTTATAAATAAAGTTAATAATGCATAAAATAGCTTAAAACAAATTCAAAAAATCTCTTTGAAAATTTAAGAAAATATTTTATTTTAGTAAATAGTTTAAAATAATAATTTAGTAATAATTTCAAATAATTTAAGGTAAGAAGAATCATTATGGTAAAATATTTATTTGGAAAATCAAATTTTACTTTCAAATAGCAAAAACTGCCTAAAACAGCTGCTCAATATTATAAGTTATCTTAATTTTAATAATTCATTTTTGCAAATATTGCACACATAAAAATTTTTCATGAATTATTGCTTTAATAACTTTCGAAAATAAAAATAGCCTTTTACAAGATAATCTTCCCCAGCAATTTTAGTCCAAGTATGAGTTATTTTCATGTATTATATAATAAACGTGAAATATAAAATAATAATGCCCCTAATATGGTGTCTGTTTTCTGTAAACATAAACATCTAAAAATGTAAAAATTTATATCAGGAACTTTTTTTATAAACTTGAATTAAAAATGATTGATTTTGAGTGCCTTTTTGTTGCCAAATTAACCTAACAGTATTCGGAATTTCGTTTCTCATAGTTATTAAATTCTTATGACTAAATAAAATGTAATTAAATTATTAACATTTTCAAAACTTAAATTTTTTTCATTAAATTGAAAGAAATTTACTACTTTTATTAATATATAATTTTCCCAGAATGTGATTTTTATTCTTTAGGCATTTTATTCGAAAACCAGATATATGAAATAAATTTTTAATGTATTTAAAAACAATAAGAAATATTTGCTCTGTGTAAGAACAACTTTACTTAACTGCGTGATTTAGACTACTGCAAAATACTCTAAAATTTTAAAAACAAAATATATTTTTTTTTAATTTAAGGCAAAAATTAAAAAAAAATATTTTTAATTTTATAATTTTATTAAAATTTGCCTTAAGTGTTTGAAAATAGCATTTAAGGTTTAAAAACAGTGATGATATTAAAGTTTTGTATATGTAATAATGAAATGTATATGAAACTTGCATATTTATAACTTAAATATTTGTACCGATTGTAAAAATACTAGTAATTTTTTTACACAAGTTTGTCTATATATTTCTAAGCATTAATTAAAAATGACTTTTTTCTTTGAATGAAAATTTTAAAATATTTGTAAAATAATCATCGAAATTTTGACAGTTCAAATAAGAATTTGTACTATAATTATATTCAAAATTTAATCTTTGATAATAGTATAATTTTCTAAATTAAGTTCATAATAATGTAGCAGTTTAAAATAATCTGAATAGTTTAATTAAAAAAACATAATTATATTTTAAAAATATAATTGTATATGTAAGCGTACAAATTAATTAGTTAAAAAAATGCCAACGATGATAATAAAATATGAGGAATTTTAAAGAGACGATATTGAAGTGTTTATCTGGGTTAATAAATAGTTTAATTAGTAATAAACCATTGATCCCGAGAAAACGAAAAATCTCATTACTCACATTCTCTCTCTCATTTTGAGCACAGATCAAATCCTGAAAACAAATTGCCAATACTATTCCACAAGCTCATATATTCTCATGAAATTTTTCTATGAAATTTATCAAACAAAGCAATTTCTGAATTATTTTTGAGGTTTCGTAAATACATATATTCCAATGAAATCTTTCTAGAAAATTTCTCTATTCAATAAAAAATATTATATTTTTGATTTCTTTTCAATGAGATTTCTTCTAGCTGTGAATATTAATTTACAATAATAATTAAGAAAATAAAAAAAATTATTTAATTTCCTGAAATTGTTGAAAATTAAGTATAGATTTTCTTTAGTTTAAAAACTGAAGTTAAAAAATTAATTATTGTAATTGATAGATTTATTTAGTTTTGTTTTAAAGATAAATCACTAAAATACCTCATTAATTATCATTCTCCCGAATGTTTTTAGAAGTTAAACCATTGTTGTAAAATTGTTTCTGAGGCTTTCATCTATCTTTTAACTTTCTTTCTTCATTTAAAAATCTCTAAGATAATTAATTTCTTTGTTATAAGTGAGTTGTACAATTGTGAAACCATTGTCAGAGTGATTAATTAGAAAAACAAATCGCTTAAGAAGTTCCTAAGAAATTTAGTAAAAAGTATCTATTACGCGCAGTATTTTTAATTTTTTTCTACGTTTCTTCCTTTTTTTAAGAATGCATCAGTCTTTTTTCAATGAATGATTTTCATTAAATTTCACTTTTTAATGACGACAGAGGGATGGAGAATCTCACCTTTTTGCTTTCGAGCTGTTATTGCAGAAAAACGCTCCAGGTTGTTTCTTAGAGAAGTTTTTGTGAATTTTATATAGTTTACATTTCCTATTATTTATTGGAGAAGACTGATAATTCTAATAGCATTTTAACTTTTTAAAAAAATCCTTCAAGTATTTTTTGACTTTTTTCCTTAGAATTCTTATGCCCAAGCAACAGTTTGACATTTTCAAAGAAATGTCTTATCACTTTATCCTCCTTCTAGTTCTCTTTGAAGTCTGTTTCGCTTTTTTTGACCTGAAAATCTTTTTTTTTTCCCTTGATCTTTTCAGAGAGACTTACGTGTATCAACTTTTTTGTGTTCGATTTTTTTATTTTACGTATCATCAATAGAAGTCAGAACTTTTTTGTTACCAATACATAAAAAACTAGCATTTTAAACAATGAAAGATAAGTATGTACTTTGATTTTAGAGCTAAAATTTCAAAAAAGTGTCAATAATTTCATATTTTTCTGTAACTGTAGTTTTTTTAAAATTCTATTTAACATTACTCATATGTATTGTAGTATAGTTTTGTAGATTATTCCTAAACATGGATTATTGATCGAATTGAATCAAATGTTTAATGAAAATGACCAATATAACTAGATGCTCAGTAATTTATATATATATATATATATATATATATAACACCTGATTCGCAAAGAATTCTTACACATGGAAAAATAATAACTGGGTCAGCTCAGATATAAGATGAGTATATGCAAATATGTGTCAAAAAATTATTTTAATAATAGTTTAAAAATACGGTATTTTTATTTTCAGATATTGTTGTTTTCATTCTATAACACTCTTTAAATTTTGTTAAATTTGCATTATTACGTACAACTTTATTCTCATAGAAATAATCAGAAAATTAACATTTCAGGCAACTATTTTAGTAAAATTGTAAATTCTCAATTTTAAATTGTTATTAGAAAACTACTACAAATTTTACTTCCTGTTGTTCAAATTCAGCGAAATTGTACTAGCTTTGTATATATATTGTTAAAAATAAACGAATCTTTTATGTTCCACACAAGTCCTTATTTTTCCTCCACTTTTTCTTTACATAACGGAAATTTTTTTAATTAAATTTTATTTATAAACTACATTGCAGATTCTCAGATAGATAGTTATTTTATAATGTGTGAATTATTTAATTTAATCAGTAAGAAAAGTTGTTTAAAACTACAATATATATATATATATATATATATATATATATATATATATATATATATATATATATATATATATATATATATATATATATACATATATATATATATATATATATATATATAATATGACATTTATACTCTGCTTAAGCAACAAAAAGTGTGTTTATATCATTATTGTATTGATCACTGAATACGTTTTATTTATATCTCAAATTATTTCTAAAATTTTCACATGCTTTAAAACATTTCAACACTATCTTGAAGATTGCCATGAAAAGACTCAATTTTTCAAGTGAATCGCAGCAGGAGGTTTTTTCATTTCATCCGATTATATAGGATATTGAATTTTTAAAAGTACATTTTATCATTTTCCTTTTTGAAAACTTGATGATAGAGTTGAAATGATAGCAGAAATGCACCGAAAGCCTTACAATCTATTTTCTTATGAATTTTTTATAAACTGAGATCGATATTTTTGTTTTTGTTGAAAATCATATCATGATGAAGAGTATAACCTGTTAACTTCCGATTTATATAGAACTAAAAGAAGAAAATATCGCTTTAAATGCAAATGCTTTGCTATGATTTTAAATTTTTAATATGAAATTCCTTTCGTTCAGTGGTTGAGGAATAGTTAATACATAAAATTTGTATGTCTATAGATTTAATGTAAATAAAATTCTTGGAATTTTCTATTTGCTAGAATTATTTATTTGTTTTAAAATTTTACTATTTTGTTCAGTTTTTATATAGGGGCTGCAAATATCCCCAAAAATTTTTTTTATAGTTTAAAGATGAATAAAATGCTAAAATAACATCAAACAATTTATATTTAAATATTTATCCTATAAAATGTTGAAAACGAATACATCTCAGTATTCGAAAATATTATTTTGAATTCACCATTAAGTATTGTAAAATTTTATTAATTTAAACTGATATATAATGAGATCTCTATGACTTTATCTGCCAAGTACGGATATGAGTTAGCATAATGAAGTGTCACTATTTGATCATTTGAAATGTATTTTATGATTAGTTTCAAAGAGAAAAAATTTAACTTGAGACAACCGATTCTTTTCTACTGTAAAATAAAAGAAGGTAATTTTTTCCTTTGTAATGCTAGATGTCAGGAATTATTTAAAACATTGTATTTACGTGAAAAATAATAGGTATATTATAGTGTAAGTGTATCTTTATTTATTTATCATAAATGTCGGCCAACTGAAAGTACACTGCTGTAAATGCGACGCCATTTTAAGGTACGGAAGACTTCATATATTCATAGAGAGGACTCTTAATATTGGGAAGAGTTGTAGCGTAGTTAGTTTTAGTGTTACAATATAAAAACATGTCATAATAACAAGCAATATATCATGGATGCTTCCAAACGTTGTCAACATACAATCGAGGTATTTTTAATGGTCTATTATGAATGTCTTTCATGAGCGTCGCAACAGGATGAATGTTCATTTTTATGAATGTTCAGCATAATATTCCTGGACTAATTATTTTATTCTCACCTAACAATCTAGTAAATCTTAGTGTGGAAGAAATTTATCGTCGCATGCAAAATGTGCTTGGTACTGAATTTATATGAGGCAGATCAGTATCCCGATGGTGTAGCGATATTCATAAAAAATAAAGCTATGCTAAGGACAAGGTGCTGCTAGATCGAAGAGCATTTGATTCCAGCCACTGTTGAGCAATGGGAAAAGATGTAGCAATTTGTTTCGTACATACATACTCTTCAGGATTGTTGCTAAAGAGGTTTTCGGATTCCACCCCTTTTGATTCTATAATGTAATTGAGTATCTATGAAAAGTCTTTTCAGGAGGCAATTCTCCCAGATATTCAAAACATTTTAACAATTATTCACTTATGTAATAAACAATACACCATGTAGGCACAGTAATTTTTACCAATATATTCATTCATGGAGCTCACTGTGGAATGGTGGTGGAGTGAATTGTGGAATAGCTCTTCGGAGCAAAAAATTCCGAGTTCTGCCCCAACCACTGTTGAATAACAGGAGATGGACATTGCCCTTCTGCATTCATGTCTATCGGGGTGGAGGGTGGATACAAGTCTATCGGGATTCTTGGGAGTTTTCCGGGTTTCCTCCTTTGCGATACGTGAATGATACATTATTTAAGAAAAGATCTCCTGAAAAGCAATCTACTTTGTTAATGCCAAAGAGTCTTACAATGGACTTCGACTGTTAGACTGTTTCATAGTGTTGTCAGAATATAAGTAATAATGTCTCGAGAAAAATTTAAATCGATAAGCCATACCCTTTCTGTGATGAGATTTTACGCCCATCTCTGCGTCCATCGCGAAGTTATATCACAGAGAGGAGTGCTTTCAATGGCGTGATAAACGAGAGACTTGGACTCTGTAAAGAGATATCGCAGTATTTGCAGACGAATTTCAATTCTATTTACAGCATCATCATAACCGTATCCTATTTGGTGACAATGCGTGGAGCGCGGAATACCAGCGTGCCACCGACGATGGTCCGGTCGAGAACTGGGAAATAAAGGAATAGTATAGGAATTGACGGCAAATTATATTTGATAATGCAAGAGTTCTAAAAAGAAAGGTATTGTACAAATCTTCCATGAGTGTACTGATTGCCATGTAAAGAGAGTGGGTGCCGACGAGTTTACTCGTCTCATCAAGGTATGGTTCGCGGGCTCGTCTACCAAGGCAAGTGGCTGCTGCTGGATGGTAGATTTGAGTTCATTATCTTCGGGTGTCTTGGTACTTGAAATTAGTTATAGAAGCCTCGGTTTTTGGCACTAAGCCTTGACCACTCGATCCCCTTCTGTCAGCGTGCACTCGACATCCTCATATTGGGCCGTCATCTGGAATGATGAAACGAGATGTCTTTGTATATATTGTACCACGCTTCAGGGTTCTTGTCGATTGAGAGTTGAATAAAGCAACTACTTAATGAACACAAGACTTTTATTCGTAAAAATTTCACTAGATATAAGAAATTCCTGCTGTAACAATCACAATTATACAGCTACAATTCGTCAGATATAATAGAAACAGCTTCCAATCACAGGTCTCAAATACCTCAGACTGAGAACAACTAGGAGTCACAACTAATCGTCTTCATAAAACTGCCTCTATTTATTCCTGACTTGGCGGAGAAATCTTCCAGTTTTGCCAAGATTCTGGAAGCTTCTAGGTTATCTCTCTAAATATTGGTCCTAGAGCTTAGGTGATGGATGTTTCCAGAAGTATCTATTTCTCGCAAGTCGCCAAGAATCTTGCCAACTGTCGCCAAGTCGCCAAGAACCTCCCCAACTGTCGCCAAATTATTAGGAAACCCGCTTTTAAACTACAACACGTCTAAATACCGCAATTTTTGCACAAAATGTGATTATTTCCGATCTGTCTGAGATATTTTAAGACAAATACAATCATTATTTATAATTTTGTAACAATATGCTGTGGTCACTTCTTATTCGCAATGGTTGTCAAATATAATGCCATTAGTAAAACATTTTACATGGTATAAATTTCTGCAGTCACATTACATTTGCTCTCAATCCTTTTGCATTTGTATAGTGAACATTATTGTAGTGTTGTGTTAACACTTGGGGCTATAACTTATATTCAAGACCTGTGAAATACTATATTTTAGGTGAATAATACATGATAGCATATTGCTATTTCTGTATGCACCTTCTATGAAACTAAAAATCTTCTGATTCCATTTTGAATAGCAGATTCTTCAGATATTTTAATAAAAGAAAACGTAGGAATATTATTTTCTGAGCTCCATAATCCAGTCGCTCTATTCTTTAAATTCGGGATCGAATTTCAATTCGTTGCTAAATTTCTGCACGCAGGGATAATTGTATCAGTAATTGCTATTCAGTTTCTATGGTATAAAGTCTATATATATTAGGCTATGAAGCCCGGTGGCTTAATGGCAGTGTTTCATGCTCCCATGACACAGCTCCGAGGTTCAATCCTCGGGTTAGGCAAGGTTGGCTCAGCCTTTCATCCCTTTAGTGGGTCGATTAACTGAGTACCAAGCATGCTTGGGAACTAAACACCGGGGGTTTCACGTTAGGCTGACCACCTAACCACGCTGACCATATGCTTCGCACCCCATGGCCCTCGGTCACGAAAACAGTTATGGGCACTGTAGGCCTTGACCCACATGGGCTGTCGTGCCATGGAGTTTAGTTTATATTAGGCTATCCACAAAGTGGAGTCAAATACCTCTTAAAATACTTTGTAGAAAATTTATATTACAAATATTCAGTGTTAATTGTTGCCTAAATTAGTCACATTAAATCCTAATGAAAACATATTCGGATTTTACTTTTCATAAATTTAACAGTTCCTTACAAATTACCCCATCAAGAGTAATATTTTTATTTAATTTGTTGTGAAACATAATGCTATTAATTTATTTTATTATAGTAAAATTATTTCAGTATGCATTTTAAATTTGTGTCAAGTTCAACGCCTTTTAATAGAATTAAATAAACTGAAAATGACACATTTTCCACAACATTTGACAAGTTGTTTATTTTTAACATTTAGAAATTAGAAGTAAAAAGTAATTTTGTATTGCATTTTTTATGTACTGAGAGTATTAAATACAAATATTATGCAATGAATGCTTTTATGCTAATAACTTTAACTAGACATAAGTGGATTATTTTGCAAATTAATTCCATAGATACATTAGTTAATTAGTTACATGTAACTGTATGTTGAAATAATCATAACTGCACAGTCCATTTGAATTCTCAGTTACACGCATTAAATTTAATTAGAGTAAGTTATTATTTAAGTTACTAAAAGCTGATAGTTCTACTCACTTTTGTGTAACGGGATTTTTTTAATATTTCATTATATTTTCAACCAAATAAAAAATTAACATTTAACAAATAATACATATTAAGTACTAAAAATATGTAAAGAAAAGATAATTACAGAAAGAGACAGTAGATTCTTAAAAATATTTAACATATGCTCTCTTTTTTAGACGATGAAAATGTGTAATTAAGGGCTCAAGAAATTATTTATGTTCCAGAATGCCTCGCATCTGTCATTCTGTCAAATTAATAAGTAAATAAAGGATTTTTTATTATTATGGATTGAGAAAAGTATAAATTTCGTTCAAATAACTATCCAGGTCCTTAAAGTTTCGATAATAATCAAATTCCATAGCAATTGAATTACTGAAAATTAAATTTAAAAAATAATTTTAAGTTGCGTTTTATTTTTTATTAATGGCGGGCACTAGGTGACTAACCCTTTGCCACAACTATGCAAGAAACTGCTACTCATTTGTCGTTATCCAGTGGACACCAGTGAACCAAGTCACGGAAGCGAATATCTTTATCTAAACCATACCACCCAAACCCGTTTACAGGGTGGGCCATATTCTCACATCATCTCAGAAGAAAGGACAGAGAAACACAGAGAGAAAGTAATATTCATGTCTGAACCCGGATTCAAACCCGGGACCCATAGCTCAGAAGCCAGGAGTGCTAACCAGTCAACCATTGTCGGCAGTGGCGTTTTATGGTCTTAGCATCATTAAGGATATTGAATAATATATATATATATATATATATATATATATATATATATATATATATATATATATATATATATATATATATATATATATATATATATATATATATATATATATATATATATATATACAATATGTAAAAAGTGAGAGAGATCGAAATAATTAAGCAATCTTCAAATGAAATTTTACGAAGTAGACATCCTAAAAAAGAATTGCGTACGTACAAAATAAAACGTTTTGAGATACATAGTGTATATACAGCGCTCTTGGTCATGAATAAGCAACTGAAAGTCCTATTTGAAGCCAAGAACTGGCAGTATTAAATAAAAAAAACACGTTACATTGAAACAATGCATTGTGGTTAGAGGAAAACTTGATTAGAAGTTTTTACATGAAATTTTTATTTTGATAACTTACTGTAACCCTTCAATATAATTAAAAATTTAAATTTTTTCCCAAACATTTAATTTCTTCAAAATTATGGAGTCCATGATCTGTGGTTAACACATCATTTATCAGCTTTAAAAAATATATGTTCCGTTTCATAATTTTGAAGAAATTTAAGACGAGTTTCTAGTATACTAATAATTAAAACTATTAGTTTTGACGCTTGGCAAGAGCTTAGAAAAGTTGTTTGAAATAAAGGTGGTGATGTGTTATTTAACTCATTCAGCGGTGTTAATATATTGAGACAAAAGATTGAGCAAAAAAATCATCAGATGCATCAGAAGAAATGAAATAATATGTATCGTTTGAAATTATGTCGAGGGCCCTAGGTATAATTAGCACAATTTTACGAGATTTAAAGAATTAAAAATATTATGATGATCACCGTTTATTTAAATGTAACCAAAAATTAAAAAAAAGAGCTTACATTTTCACATATTAGAAATAGTTATGAATAAAAACCTAAAATACTGTGCTTAATGATATTTAACTATAAGAACAAAGACAGCTTCTTCATTAAGTCAATGTTAAAAAACCCTAAAATATATAACAATATATTTTTTGGGGCTGAAAAGACTTTTTGCTACATAGTTTACATTTATTTAAAAACTGGAAATAGATAAACAATTCTTAACCACTTTTAGTTTCTAAATGCAAACTGTAATGAAAATAGTCTTTTTAAACTCAATTCTGAAGTTAAATAGTTTTTGAGTATGAAGGAAAAAAATGGGATGAAAATTTTATTAACCCATAAAATCTTTTCGTTTCCATGAAAGCATTAAGGTAGGTCAAATTTAAGCGTAATCCAGTGTGTAATATTAACGTCAAAGCTTCTTGTTTCTTTAGTGCTTTATCGTGCTCTTCGTGAAAAAAAAAACGTAAAGTAAAAAAAGAGTGACAATTTGCTGTGAAAGGAAGTAATTGAAAAAAGTAATAAGCCACACCATATCTTTGCCCTTTTTTATTTTACCTCACAAAAGTGGTAGCAGAATAACAGGAATGCGTATTGATTACCTAATATTAAATGATATAACAAAGCTACATGAATAATCCTCGCTGATATGATGTATTTTTTTCCTGCTTATCGGTGTTGAGAATGCAAATTTTTTAAACACAGTCATCTTTTATCGGAAAGTTCACATATTTTGGTATTAACATGATGCCAGATTCCTAGAGTTATTTTAAGTCTTTTAAAGGAGAAGTATTGAAACTGGTTATAGTTGTTTTGTTGGTGAGAAATATAATCATATGATGTAAAGATATTTTTTCTTCAATTTGAATTTTATATTTTATATTATTTATAAAAAATATTTATAAATCTACTGTTAACAACATTGAATAATTAACAATTAAAAATAATAAATAAATAAAATGAAATAATAAATTTAAAATATCGAAGAAAATGTTTTACATTACACTTGATAATTAAAACTAATCTGTCAAAGAAATTGTGCAGTGGAATAGAGCGTAAGGAAATTAAAAGAATTTTCTCCTTAGTACGAAAAGCTAGTTCCTAAAACAACTACTAGATGGCGTTTAAAGGATTTATACAAAACATAATAAAGGAACTGGTACGATTTACTATTCTCAAACAGTAAACATACTCATATATTGCCTATTTATGAATGATGTCTTTCATTGGCTGAAAAATCCCATGTTGATGAAAAAACACGTCCAACTGCGATATGTTTCTTACTCAATTGCTTTTTAGGTCATGAAGAGAAATTTGGTGGGATTATACAGAGATTATTTCTTTAAGATTATCTTATTCTATTATTGTTTGAAACTAACTTACTTGAACTAAAAATTGAGCTCAGCATATCAATCTTCAATTACCATGAATATTCGGTTTCATGGTATTTGTTTTGATTGTTCTCGAATATCAAATTTAAACTATGAAAAGCTGTGTAACTTTTGGTAAAAACAACTCAACAAATGTCAATTTCTCATAAATGTTAGAAATTTTCTCGGGTTTGAGTGTTTGTCTAAATGCTTATGAAAAATTGATTCCTCCTTCAGAAAAAATTCAAAATGAAATAAGTTATTCAAAATTAAAGCTAAATTGTAAAATTTAACCGTTAAAAATTCTCAAAAAAGTAAAGAACTTTTAACTTGTAAAATTAGTATAGTTATATAATAGAATCATCTTAAATTTCTCTTTTTTGATTAATTTTAATCGCTTATAAAAATATCTTTTTTATAAGTCATAAACTTATTCGATTAAGACTTTTTTCACTGTGAAACTTCTATTTATATTTCGTGAAGCTAATTTTTTCTTTAATATTATCTTAAATTTTGGATGAAGTTCATCATGTTTGAGCTATTTTTGTTATATTTAAAACGTTATCGCATTAATGATTGTATAGTTGTACGCAACAAATTGTATCATACAACGCAACAAATTTTAAACTTAAAAATGAAGTATTTTGTGACGCCTTTAAGTATTCTCCATAAAACTATTGAATTTACTTAAAGTTCTTTTACTAAAGTTACTTAAAGTTTTTTTTAAAAGTGAATTTACTTATGTTCAGAATTACATTTGCCAGAATTACAATTTTACATTTGTCAAATTATTATGAAAAACAGATTTTTAAGTTTATTTCATAAAATTATTTTTTATGACTTTTCATTTATTGTTAAAAGCACCAAATGAGATATTTATTGAAATTTTAGAGTGTTAAGAAATTTCTTTTAGTTATTATTATCCATAAACATGAATTTTTATTTAATTTTTGTCAATAAAAAATAGAAATTTATTTTACGAAATAATGCTGCTCATACTTTAATTCATATTTTGTAAGCTATTCAATATAAAATAAATTATCGAGAATAGCCTTGTAATTGAACAATTAATATTTCCCGTATATGAATAATTTGATATTTTTCAAATAAGTCTAATTTCTAATAAGTAATTTTAATATTAGAAAGCAGTTAATACATAATTTTAATTTATGAAACTATTTAATGTAAAATAATTTATAATACTTGTTAAATAGAGCTTATCAATAGGAATTATAAATGATTATAATTTGTTTTTAATCAACTAAATCATGTTTTTATTCAAATTGCATTTCATTAATGATAAGATTTTGTATTTGTTGCAAAATATTATATCAGCGTAAAGTCTCTGTAATCTTGTTAATCTAGTTTGATGTTAAATTCTTGTAATCTAGATAATATGTAATATAATATAATAATTTTGAATAGTTTATAGGATTTCTCCTGATAGTAATGATAAATATCTCCTTTATTAGTTGGAATTTATCATACCCTTATCCTGTTGCTGTAAATTCAAGTTTTAACTAAAGACCTTCAGTTAGCAACAATTGTTACGAGTTCTCTATATAAGAATTGTTCTGCGTCTTCATTGGTAAGTTTTGTTTTTATATAATTTTAAATATATTTAAAATTAATAAATTCTTATTAAAATATAATTGAAGAGTTTAGAAAATAGATGAAATACAAATGTTTAGTTATTATAAAAATCACTAAAATCAGTATTTTTTTAAATAAAACTTTGGCGTACATTGTTCTACAGACACTTTAAGCTAATGAAAATAAAGTTACATAAACACTGTAAAAATTGTACTTGTTTCTGAATAAATATATTAACTTTTTCTTTAATTTTATTAATCTTTTTCCGCAAAACTTTTACATTATTTTTGAAACAAAATTAAATAATAATTCAGACAGTGTTTCGAGTTTTTGTTACTTTATATTAGTTAATGCTGTATTAAAACAATTTGTAGCTTTTAAACTAGTTAAAAAAGTGATTTCTAAAATCATTTTATGAAACATTTTATGTATTCCGTGTAATAATTTAGTTCTGGCTTACATGAAAAGCTTAAAAATATATATCGACATATTTTCTCTCAAGACTAACAGGAGTCCAACAAGTTAGTGATTATCTTGAGCCTTTCATGTAACTCCTAAAAACTTGGTGAAAATCGTAAAAAGTCCATAAAGCCTGGAAAAGAGACAGAAAAGATAACTTTTATTATGTTCTCCTATTCGACAGCTGATGCTCTGATACTTTTCGTGCTTGCAGTTGGATACGAAATTTAATCGGTAAACTTCTCGTTTTATAAATGATGCAATCAGCGATTACTTTCTCATTAAAATATGTCATATTGAATAATGTTACTTTGATTTTAGTTTTTGATATATTACAGTCATCCTATTTAGAGGGATATTAATACCTTTAAAGATTACTCATTTATTAGAACAATATTTTGTCTCCTTTTATCTATAGTCAAAAATGTAAAGGAAGACACTAAATCCATAAGTAAAATGCTTAAGAAACTATAAAAATGTATAACATCTGAAAAAAAAAGAGTCATAATTTTAGTATAGAATAAAAAATTGATGAAAATACTTTTGTGTACATTATAATGTGAGAATAGTAGAAATTAAAATGCGATAAACAGAAAAAAATTATTTTATTTACATCCTTGCACTTTTTATATTGCGGAGACAATAATATTTTTTCTGTTTATAATAAATTTAACTATTTTATTAAATTTAATTTTAAATAACTTGAAATTAAATTAAAAAAGATAATTTGAAAATAATTGATCGTAATAATTAAGAAAATAAATAAAAAAACATTTTCATTAAAAAGAAGTCAACAAAACTTAAATATGATTAGTTACTCTTGGTTACTATGCTGCAAATGTGTAAAATAAAATTTTATTAAAGTGATACATGTTCTAGAATTAAAATGAATTCTTATAAAGCAACAAATAAAACCATTCATAATTCTATGTAGTTTTTATCATAGAAAATAAAATTAACTTCTGTAGGAATTAAATGCCACAGAAAACACACACAGAATTCATCATAACTACTGCATCAGAAGTGAGCAAAACATATTTCCGCTTACAGAAATATTAGGAAGAATAAACATTTCCTCAATTGATGTGTTATAAATAGTTGAAAAACATTTTAATCTAAAATACCACTTTATTGAAAGAAAATATTTGTAAATCCGAACGAAATCGGTTGAAAAAATTTCAAAATATTTGTGCAGTAAGCTTACTTGAATCGTTAATATAAGTAAAAGAAATTTTATTCTAAATACATTATGTATTAAAAATTGAATACCAAAATTAGTGATCAGTTTGAAAATAATAAAATCTAAACAGTTGAGATTAAAGAGTTTTAAGCAGTATAGAAATATCGTAATTCATCATCTGAATATAAAAATTTGAAAAAAGAAACTTAAGGAGGTTTTAATTCAAATCTTTCATTCAGGATTTCAACAAATAAGAAAATTTAAAACAAATAAAAAGTATAAAGTGTTAAAAGTTAAGCTGTTTATAAATTAAGAAAGGTAGAGATAACCCCAAATGAAGACAAGATGCTAAAAGAAAAGGTAGAAAAATGTGCTTTAATCAAAGATAAATTTTAGGACTCAATATTTCTATTTCTTCTCTCTATTTAGTTATTTTAATTTTATATCCTTAACTGTAGTCTTGTTTCAATTTGATTTGTCACCTTCTCTATCACCAATCACGTATGCAGCTCTAATGCAACATCAATCCTCATATCACAGCTATTGAGTGCGAAGCTAATTTGATTGGTTTTATTTCAGAAACAGATCTGATTAGAAATGCTTTTATGGAAACAGTTACTATTTTATTATCAATTTCTATAAGAGTTATTAAAAATAATCAAATTTTAAAGTAATTAACTAAAAAGTATTTCTTTTGAATCTTCATTTTAAAACATCATTGTGGTTTCTTTACGGCATAATTTCTTTTTTAAACTATTTATATAAATACTTATTTTGTAAACTAAGCATAAATATCAAATTACAGCTACAAGTGTTAACACAGCAAAATGTTCAATATTTTAAACAATATTTTAAATTAAAAAACTTAAATTTTGACTTTTCCATTCATTTATAACATCAAAGTTTAATTTTAAACAAAATGATTATCACATTTGTGAGAAATATATTTTCAATGGAAACCATTATGCTCAAAGCATAAACTATTTGAGTCATCATTAACTAAATTTATTTGCAATTTTCTTCATTTTAGTACGACACTTATTTTAAATCAAGTAATTTGGAATAATTTTATGTTCTTGACTTGCGGTCTTATAAAAAAGTTATTATTTTTTAATCCAGCTACATTTTGATAGGAAAAGTATACTTCTTTCTCAATGATAAAATGTTCTTTGTGTAATTCAACACTTAAAAGCGCAAAAAACTCACTCATCACATGAATTTTGCCGCTTTAATACTTAACGCGAAGGTTCATGATCGCTTGGGGTCACAAAATGACCCCGTGAGTCAAAGAAAGAATTCTCACTCTCAGATCTTTTATGGTAAACGGGAGGAGTGCTCAATCAGGCCGTTATCGTTTTTGAAAGTGATGATGTACTGTAGAGATGTTGATTAGGATGGACAAATTCGATATGGAGCACAGATTGCTCGCTACTGCGTTAAGCTCTGAAATTCTATAAACAAGGCATTGAGTCTGCAGATAAAAATGTTTTGTTGGGTTGGAAAGGAATGCTAGCTTGAGGAAAGTAATAAGCTCCAGCTAACGTAATAAAGTTTTTATTATGTTTAGGAATATCTGAGGTAACTATCAAACTTTCTTTCATTTTATATTTAAGAATTAATCTTTGTTAATATGTATTGGACCAAGAATTTAACACTTTTAATTTTATCCTATCTAAACAAGGTAAATATCACTTGTTGCAGTAAAAGGCAGCGATAATTATATGATTTAAAAAGAATAAATTTTTTTTCTTATAACAGAAAATAATTTGAAATTTCAAAATAAGACTTTTGTTCTATAATCAAATACATTACTTTTCTAGAAATAGTTACTAATTTGAAAATTTTTTAATATATTATTGTTTGTAATAAGTTACATCGAAGTTAAAACATTGATATTATTGCTGTTAATTTGAATTTTTTAACAGGTTGAAAATTACAAAAGTGATATAAAAGTATATAATTAGTCATGTTAATAGAGCTATACATTTTAATATTAGTTGAGACCTATAATTGGTAGTCATTAAATATGTTTCTCTTAACGACACACGACTTCATTCTATGTTTTCGGAAATAAGCTATGTGATTAATTGTCTGAGTGCGCTCACATACATATTATTAAATGTGCAAATAACGCGTAAATATTAAAAATTTGTAAGTTCAACTTGGCTTATTATAGTTAAAAATACATTATTAATATATAAAACATTAAAATGTATTAAATTAACGTTTAGAAAAATTATTAAGTCTATTAGTTTGAATTGTCACTTTTATTAATCTTAAGGGGATTATCTCTTCAGGAGATCAAATAGAAGCTTTTTATTTACAATTCAAAATTAGATTTTCTATCTAATTTATAATCTTATTTCCAAATTAGCATTAAATATGTAAATTTTGTTTTAACAATTTTACATTTTTTATAAAAGTTTTATTAAAAATTATCATGTGAATTTCATGAAAAGGAATTATATACTAGCCCATAGCCCCTAATTTATGTAAAAGTAATATAATTGTTAAATGATTTTTTATTTTGATGATATAATGTAAATATACTGTAAATAAACAAAGTGAAGTATAAAACGTACCATTAAGTTGATTGTTTTACGATTTCAGTGTAAGAAGTTTAATTTTCAAAGGTAAATGCATTTTGGAATTCAAAACACAATTTGTAAAATCTAATCTTTCTAATTTTTGAGAAAATTTTAATAAAGATTCATACATCTATAAATATAAAGCAAAATAATTAGTATTCCTATTATTCGTATCCTAACACATTCTGTTATATTTCTGCTATTTTACTTTCAGTAATTAATCACTTTAAGCATATTATTTTAGTAGCTGTCGGAAGTAATTACTATTTGAATGAAAAATAACGTCATATATATATAAAAATAACGAAATTTCAAATTTGCTAAATTAATATTGGATGTTTCAATTTAAATTATTTCTAAAATGCATTTTTTCAAAATTTGGCATTTGACTCACTAATTCGTGTAAGATTATTAACCTCAAATTTATTTGTGAAGAATTTAATGCAAAAGCCCATATTTCTGGCCACCACTCTTTTTATTTAGAATTTTAGTTACAAATTATGGACAAAACAAAAATTTAGGAAAGCTCAAAAGTAATATGAACAAAAACTCTAATATTGTTTGCTTAACTCTTTTAGGGATTATTTTCTCTTTCTGGATTATTTGAAAAGTGGGAAATGTGTGTACTGTCTGATTATTTATGCAGTCAAAATGTAAATAAAATTCAAGTATTAATGAAGAAAAGGATTTAATTAAAATTATTTGAAATCATTTTTTAAAGTAAAAATATTACATTCAATATTTACATATGCTTAAAGGATTAATTTACAATACAATATTCATGAATCAATTATTGTAAAATATTGCCAAGGTAAACAGAGTTCATTATGTCTTTACACAATAAACAAATGGATTTAATTTTGCTTGAATTTATATTTACATTGATCTTCTTCAGTTTAATTAATTTTTGTTTACATTTTCAGTACATTAGGATATGTTTAATTGCTTATTACCGACTTATCAATAGATAAATTCTCCTCTTTATTTGATTTAAAACTTTCATTGGCATGTATAATAAGTGTGGAAGTTGTAAACTCATCCATTGCTAAACAGTTGAAAACAAGTGTAACTGTAAATAGTATTAATGTTTCTATATTATATTCTAAAACATGTTTAATTATAAACTATTTACTTTTTTAGAAAAATTTGAAGTTGTTCAATGGTGATTTTTCAGCTTTAATTCCATGATAAAGAAAGGGAGGTAATTGAACTTATTTTATTTTAAAAGTAGGTTAAAATGAATTATTTATAAAAGGATTATTTTATCAGAGAAGTGATACAATTTTTATAACGTTTGAAAACATTAAAATGCATATAAAATAAATGTTAATTTCTCTTTTATGCCCAATTATATTTAAAGAAAACTCGTTTGAGTTGTTCTTTAAAATACTAATGGAAAAATATTAGAAAAATGTTTATGTGTACAACTTAATTTTAATACAAGTGTTAATTAAGAATCATTTTGGCTTTGTACTAGTGTAGTAAATGAAGAGAGGAGAAACACACAGCATTAATTATATTCCTCAGAATTTATTCCAACAAGGGTGAATTCAGAGCTCATTGTGACAAGATGAATAGCTTACTGGTGTATACTATAGCGAAATAGAATAGAGAATGTAAAATCCTTATGTGTGCTATTTACACAATAGCAATACTTCTGTTACTAACAATGAATCATAAACAATGTGAACATTTTTGATGATCATTAATTGACGATCATTAATTTTTGATAATCATTTTATTTGGCATTTATGATTTATTTTTTCTAAAATATGTTTCAGGAAACGCAGTTATTTAAAAAAAAATATTTTATGAAAAAATGCTAATAGTTGAAATATTATGTTTGATGCATCTTCTATATTAAAGTAAAAAATGGTACGTTCTTTTTTGAATAACGTTGCATATTATCTCAGCATTTTTGCATAATATTTGATAAAAATAAGATTTCTACTTTTGAGAATCCTTATTTCATGGATAAGAGAAGCAATATTATTTATTCATAGTATCTTGATCACGAATGAATATTGCGAAAGAATTTGCAAAGCTGCAACACGAGAGTCACATGAATATAAATCATATATGTAGTGTATTCTTTATTATATACTAAAACTTCTTCTGTCAAATGTATGTTTAGATTGACAAAAGTCCAGGTTGATTTTAGATTATAATTATTTAATTTTAAAGGTTTTTAAGTATTAACGTTTTCGATTACTTTAATGATATTTTATATATTAATTAGGAGGAATTTGTTGCAGTACATTCAACTTGTTTATTTAAACTAAAAACTTTTCATGTCATAAAATAAATTTTAAATTGTAATAAGACTTTTCATAATTTTTATTAATTAGGATTATCAGGTTTTGTTTTTACATTTGCGTTAACTTTTCATATTATTTAAAATTATTTGCAATTTTGAGGACATACACTATTAATAAATATGGTAATGTTTTTATACATTTTACATTTTCTATAGGAGAATAATATTTCTTCTTGACATTTTTTACTGATTGATGCTTTCTAAAATTAAGTTTCAAAACTTCAGTCATTTACACAGCCATTTCACAGCGCTTTATAGTGAATACGCCATGTCACATGCCATCACCAATTTTTTTAACTATTCTCATGCCTTCTTTATTATCATAGGTATCTTGAAATTTTTAGTTTTCTATTTTATCCTAAGCATTTTTTTCATCAATCAAGCTTATTTTCAAGGGAATATTAGTTTACAAGTCAATTAATTTATATACCCTGTATTTAAAATAGTTTAAGTTCTTATTTATGTATAAAGCTAAACAATTAAAATTTAATTTAATTATTTGTATGGTAATATTTTTACTTTATAGACATATTTTAAATTTTAAGTGGTCGTATAAGAAGTGTTACTATGTTTCCTTTTTCTTAATGACTTTATTTTCTAATTATTAACTCATCGAGTCGTGAATGTGAAGTTAATTTTATAAATATCACTGTTTAATTTGTAACAGGATGTAAGCTAAAGCTTAATCACATGATTTTTTTCTTGAAATATAAAAAGTAAACTATTCATTATAATTATTTCTACTATTTATCTGTTACTCTATAAATGTTTACTGTTCATGAGTTTGACAATCTTTATAATTATTTTCTAACGTTATGACGAGAATATATTTACTTAAATTACATGAATTTGTCTGTTACATAAGTACATGAAAGTACAGTGAGTGAAAAACAATAAAATTAAATTGCAGAAATTTTATGTTATTATTACAAATTAATTGGGGAGTGATGAACACACATATAAAATAAAAACAAAATGATTACCCTAATAAATACTTTAGATTATTGATATTGTATTTTTAGTTTTATACAGTTTAAAAAAAACTGACATAACTATTTTCCTCAGTAAATAAATTAATAAAATAGTTATATTTTATCAAAGTAACTATATTTAAAACATATTCATATGTATTTTAAAAGTACAAATATTTGTATTCGTTTCATTGGTATTATTAGTATATATTTCTTTTAAATTTACAAATATTTCAGAAACATTAAAAATATGAAAACTCAGTAATTTTTAAATTAGTAGTGAATATCAATAATATTTAAATATCAATCTGTATTGATATATGTATGAGTACACACACACACACACACACACACACACACACACACACACACACACACACACACACACACACACACACACACACACACACACACACACACACACACACACACACACACACACACACACACACACACACACACACACACACACACACACACACACTATTCATTTATATGAGTTTCTCTCATCTTGTCTTTGAAAATTTTAATAGGATTTCGTTAATGATTTCAACTACAGAATTTATTCAGCTTCTTAAATATTGAATATAGCAATATACAACTATTGTAAAATAGTATAAATTTTCCTTAATTTCGAGAATACAATTGAATCAAGTCTAAATGAGCGGAAACTAATGCATACAAATATGCTACTTTTCTGAGAATAATATGTGTCTGAACATGTGTTTGAGATTCAGTAGGGCTGTGCAACACCTTCTACAGTTCAAATCCTTTAGAAATTCCTGTTAATTCTGTTCGAAAATCAACGTAATATACAAATGCCGTACGTTTACTGAAACCTAGGCTGTTCTATTACGTTTCGATCCACTTTCTGGTTCTCTATCCTTAATTTCCTGTGAGATGGGCGATTGCTTCTCGCCTCGGGCCATATAATTGATTAATTGTTTCCGAGTCCAAAGGGTTTGGGGGAAGTGTAATTCCGCCCTCCTTCGCCATCTACAAGAGAATAATTTAAACTGTAATTAACAAGAACGTTCTCTCTCTCCAACTCAATGGAGGCAATTTCTTGAGCGTCAAATTTGGCACAACCTGAACCAGTATCTGATAAGCTAAAGACCACCGTCAGTAGGTAAGCAAGTCAAAATCAGGCTTAATTAATTCTGCTCCACAAGATTGTAATATGAAGAGTCATAGGGAGAGTTTTATGCTCTAAATTAATGATGTTCATAAAACTATATATTTAAGGTCACTGATGGTTTATTAATTTGCGTCAATCTTCAGCTAAACTACAAACCGCTTTCACTTCAGTTTGGGAATAACTTAGTTAGGATATATATAAAATTTTACAATATGAAATTTTACAGGTGTATCTGTCTATAATAATATAATTTTATAACTCAATGTAGTGCAACAAGAATGAATACTTTAAAAAATCACTCAACTCAATATAATTTCGTTTTTTTTAAAATGCAAGCATAGTTTTCGAGATTACTCCTCTTTTTTTCATCTGCATGTTGAAACACTAGTAATCACCATGATTAATTGTGATGAGATAATGTGAAACAGAAATTTATGAAGTAGATAATAGGGATTTGGAAAATAAAATGTCTTGTAAAATATATGCATAAATCAAATTAATATAATGCAATCCACCCATGGCCAATTCAATGATACCAATTCACATTTAAATCAATTGCTACCATATTATCAGCGCATACTAGTAGGAATATCTATTTTAAAATCACTCTTTTTTCACTTTTCTAGAATTTGATAGTAATGTTTTGCAGCTATACTAGTATTTGTGTGCCTTGTAGCTTTTGGATTTCAAAAGTTATATAGTGTAACGTTTGTGTGAGTTTCGCTTTCATCAATATGACATAATGCAATTTTTAAAAAATTATTTTAAGTAATACTAAAATACTTAATTCTTAAATAATAAAAATATTTTACTGGAAGAAAAGGGCACATAAGTCTTTGAAAATAAAACCATGTTTGCACTATTACGATTGCACATCACAACGAGTAAAAATTTGTTGCATTGTATTTTATTGTATTTTGTATGTGTTTCATTGTATATCTGAAGTCTATCGTACAAGCTTCTTTATGAATATTAGTTGAACCATATAAAATTACTTTTCTCTGATTAACATTTATGCTTTAATTACCATACAATGTTTCAAACATTTCTCAATGTAAACTCAACTTTGAATGTTTTACTTACAATAATATTTTTCTTAGAAGACATTTTCAACTAATATAATTATAAGTTAAAAAAATTCCTCTTTTATCGTAGCTATTATGTTAGAACTTCGTTTAGAATTTTTCTTTGTGTATTTAAAATAAAACAATATTTAATTTCTTGTTTTACTCTGAGGTATTGGGTACATTAATATAATTTCAACTGATTATGGAAAACAAATTTAGTTAATGAACAAAGCAGGCATATTTATTTTTTGAATAATATAATTCAACTTTAAGTAGGAATTTTTAATTTATTCTTACAATCACAAAATAAATTATACTATTTTTCATTTATTGGTAGATTTAAATAGTTAAGAACTGAAAATTTGAATTATTCTAGCTTTTCATAGTTTAAAAATTTATCTTCACCAGGATACCTTTCATTTATATAATTAGTCTCACAATACAAAAAATTTATGAGAAAACAAACAATTTTCAAAGTACAAACAGTTTCTTGTTAATAATTTAAGATATAATCTGTTGTAATTTTGAAGAGAACTCAATCTTTTCGCAAATTATATTCCTACGAACAAATTAGTCTTAAGTAAATGAAAGCTCAAAAAATGCAAATATGATTTGTTGCAAATTCTAATACAACTCTTTTACTTGAGAAATATAAAAATGATACTAAGTTAAAATATTCATATCCTTTAGTCTCTATTTGTAACCGACGGTTGTTTAAAATGGCTTAACATATTATTTACACTATTTACTTCAAATCAAGCGTATATTTCGAATTTACATTAATTTAAAAATGAGAATTTTTAGTAATCAAATGAAAAATGTAAGTAAAACTGACGTTGGATTAATATTCTTTATTTTAACTTGAAACATTTCATAAAATAACTGAATTGACACTTTTCTAGTAATTCTTGATATCTTCAATTGTTACACGTATTTATAAGATTAGACTAGTGAGAGTTTATGCTTTTTTTTCTTCCGACATGAATAAAATAAGCAAATTTTATAAAATTTATAATAAGCTTGTAAATATTAATTGTCATATAATAAGCTGATAAGCAATCAGTAATAACTTAGGGATATATTTCCTTTTTGAATAAATAATAAATAAAGTACTATGGACAAATATTATACCATACTTATTACACTTTTTTACAATTATTTTCTACAAATGTTTGAGTCTCGTAATTTTTTTTACTCAATTTAAAAAAGATAAATCCCGTGATTTATATTTACTTTCTGAATATAAATGAATTTTAAATGTATCAATTTTAATGACATAAAATAAAATTTTCTGAAATCAAAATTTTCCTCGCAAAATTCAAATGTTTATGCTGAAGTATAACGGATGGAAAAATATTTCTAGTATATATTTTTCTAAATTACTAAATTTTTAGATGTACTATTATTTTTCAATTCACTTATATTCTTTGAATGATTATTTTTCACTTATGCAGATGTATGTTCATTTTTAGGAATATACATTTATTACGATTTTAAACTTTTACCTGATGAAGCGTAATATAAATATCAAATTTAAAGACTATTGCTGGACTATATTTTCTGTATAGTAAAATTAAATTAGGTAGAAATATACCAACTAAATTCATAGTGGCCATGTTGGGACTAAAACCTACAGTGCTCGTATCTACTTTCTTGCCTGGGAGCACATGTAGTGCGAAGCATTAATTCTGGTTTCGTGGTCAACCTAACATGAAATACCCAATGTTTAGTTCCCCAGCGTTCTTGGCACGTAGTCTTATGGATCCAATGAATAGAAGAAATGCGGATTCAACCTTGACCAACCTGAGGTTCGAAACTCGGACCACTGACTGCGAAGCGTAAAGTTCTTCCTCTAGGCTACAGGTCTGCCGATAGGAATATACTAAAAAGTTAATGAATTTCATAAACTTGAGTGTACTTATTAAAACTTTCTGAAAATATAAAAAGAAATGTACTTAAGAAAGCATATTATAGCTCCATTATTTTATTCCTATGAATGAATAGAGCATGTTGCTTTTTGTGTTGATTACCTTATAGTAATTAGTAGAATTTAGATTTGAATATAAAATAATAACATAAGCGTTCATTTATAGAAAACTAGTTACAGTGAACTTTATAGAAAATTAGTACAGTTTCAATCGGAGAGATATTCATTGCAAACAGACATGTTTTATTTAGTAAATTAAAACAACAGTATTAAATGATGCAATTGAATTTTTCATCCCATTCAGTTGTTCTATTTTACGAGTATAATTCTCTAATTTAATTTTAATAATCTAATTAAAAATAATCTAGATTTAATTCATTCATTAATCTTCCCTTCAATCTAAAAATTTCGATTGTAATTTCTTTTGCAATTTAATCTATACATTAGTGTGCATTTTGATCGAATGAAAATTTAAATATGATTCTCTGTAACTCATATGCCTCCTCCATTGTCTCTCAAATTTCTATAACACAAACTGCGATCACGTTGCACTAAAATGTTCATTTTTTAGTTTTCTGAATGAAAATCAGCAGCCCATTATAATTTTATTCACGTAAGCATTTGCTCCTATCAATTTTTATGCATAAGAAGCTGACTAAGTTGCATTAGAAGATGGAGGAGAATTCTAAATTGACTATTGATTTAGCATTTACAGTAGCGGGAAGCAGGAGGGTCATACAATAATTCACAATCTTCTTCCGGTGAATTAGTTAGAATATTTGCACAAATTTAGTATACATTACTTATTCAACAATTATTTAATGTATGCTGAAAAACTCTTAATAATATAAAAGCATATAATATTTCAAGTTATATATTATTTTTACTGTATCCCCATAATTAAAGTAAATTTCAGTGGCTACTCTAATCAGAATTTAAAATTATTCACAAAATTTTTAATATAAATTGATTAATAGCACAGGTAAAAATTCAATGTTCCAGTACCTCTCTTTATGCTCGGTATACAAACAAATTGTGAGATTACTCTTTTAAAATTTTGCATATTATGTCCATTTTGATATCTGAAAAGTTTATGAATCATTTTGTTATCTGAAGTGTTAAAGTTGGTGTCAACATTTTCACAGCTAAAGATAATATGCTGTTAAATTTTGCTTTTTATAAAAGTATAATCTTTGTATATCATGGCTTAAATCTTTGATTTTTCACTAAGCAATTTAAATTATAACTACATAGAAAACTAAAGTTTATTAAACGAGGCATAACTTAAAAAATTAAAATATGTCTTAAAAAAGAAATCTTTGAAAAATACCATCTTCAAGAATGTAAGATGGGATTACAGATATAAAAAAATGAAGCTCATAATACAGTAAGAGCGTTATAGAAAACATTTAACCCGTAGAAAGGATAAAATTTATAGTACGTGTACAATCAGGCTGCAAATGGTTCTTAGATAATATCAGTTAAGTGATTCAAAACATTTTTCTTAATTTAGTAAAATAATCGAACAGGCTAAGTAATGCTTAAGGCTTTTTCTAAGAGTGTATATAACAAATCGTTATATTAGATTATTACAATACTTTTAATAATATTCCCTTTCTTGCAAACTATCATGTCAAGATCGTAGTTTTAAAAAATCATTTAGCATAAAAAGAAGAAATGTGACATTCCCTTTATTTAGCGTAAAATTGGTAATGGATTTAATCATATTCAATCTTTCTTGAACTAAAGAGAGTCTATGTATATTAATTGTTTTTAGTACCAAATATCCCTCTAGGGATAATACTGTTGTACGGAAATATGATTAACGGCTTAAATTTGTCACCCTCATCATTTTCCCGTAATCCAGAATTATGTTGATTGTGTTTGTTGTGACTGACTTTGATCGATAGAACTGAGCAGCTAAGACGTATCAAAATATAATCAGTTGAGAAGTTGAATTCGCTTCCTTTAAATATAAACAATAATTTGATGATTTTGTTAAATTATTTTGGAAAAAACAAATTTTTAATATAGATTTCATTATATTTTGCAAGAGAAACTCTTAAAATGATGTATATGAGGATATATAATACAGTTTTTAAATAAAATTTTGAAACAAACCAAGATAATGATACAAAAGCAAAATATATTTCTGTAAACCATTTGTTATCCCGTAAAACAATTGACTCTGTTATGTTCCTTAAAGTTATGTTATGTTTATTATGAAAATAGAACAGAGGTATAAGAGACTGTCAAAATAGATCTATATTTTTGAATTCTTACTCTTTAGTGAAAAACTACCTAGATTTTAAACTATTTCATAGTTATTTAATTCAATATTGCAATTTTATTTTATGATTTATTTTAAAATTATATAGGTAAATTAATTTTTTTAATAATAAATATAGAAAAGTTATCACTTATTGAAACTACATATACAAAGCATAAAAGAGTTTTCGATATATATATATATATATATATATATATATATATATATATATATATATATCTATATATATATATATATATATATATATATATATATATATATATATATATATATATATATATATATATATATATATATATATATATATATATATATATATATATATAATAAGGTGATTTTGACCACTAAATTAGTATATATTGATTTGGATCATAAAATTAAGATTAATAATATAAAGATCAGTATCATTTAAATAAGCTACAAACACGTATATAACCTATAGGTTATATATATTGTGCTTATAAGCACAAGAACATAAGGATAACAAAGAAAGTTCTTGACAATAATACACAATTTCATATCCTAATCATATTAAATTATTCAAAGTCACATTATGACTACATATTGCTAATATTTAAAAATATACAAATTAAACATACTACAAATAATGTAAATGTGTGTTGAATTTTTTTTATTTGGTTAATAATATAAATAAGTGTATTAGGCATGAAAAAGATATATGTTGATTAATTGCTTACATTTTTGTCAATTCATTAATGCTAGTGCTAAAATTGAATAAGAAATACACACATAACACTGGCTTACAGGATGCATTCCATAAAGCATTGATTTTTCTTCATTCTTGTCTCCATATAGTTGAATGTAATAGTTTTGAGATTCTTATTTTTTATGAAAAAGGAAAAATTTTCCTCTGAGATATCTTCATTTCTTCTATCTCCCCCTTTAGCTTTTTCGTTGAGAGCTCTGAGAGCATCACTTCAAAATGGCTCTGAAATTTTATTCTTTTCTTGTGGAATGATATGAAAAAATGATATTTTTAGAAAGTTTCTATTCAGATTATATGCAGTTGTACTGGTTGTCCGAGCAGTGTACTCAACATTTTCAGTTCTGTATATGAATATTTTAAATTAAATAAAAAATTAGAGTGAGTGCTAAGTATGGATTATTTGGGATTTTTGTTGAAGTGATTAATTTGTTTTTGTACTCTTACATTGCATATTAATTGAATATTATGAAATATTAGACTTGATTATAGAACTGGCTAGTTGACATCTTTTGTTCTTCTTGGAATTGGATTTTCTATGGTCAGTATTCAAGATTAATCTAGTTTTTAATATTCAGAAAAAATCTCTTGAACTACTTTGATTTATATATCATAATTATGACACACTTTTAACAAACACACATTTTATAGCTACATTAACATATTTTACAATTTTATTTTAATGTAACTTAATTACATACACATGAGGTGTCTTCTATATTTTTAAATAATCAAAAATAAATTAATGGCATTTATATGGATTAATTTGGTAATTTATTTTCATGTTATTTAAATATCATCTTAGAAAATATTATAAAATCAAAGAATACATGGATAATAAATAATAATAAACCAATAGCTGATTTTATATATACTAATAAAATACTTATTCCATCATAAGACTTAAAGGATCTTTTTACTAGTATCTAAATCGATAAACTTTTTGATGTAATAATGTTTTATTTTTATAAACAAGGCACTTTATCAGGACATTAATTTAAATGTTCGGAAAAATCTTTGCACATTCTATATTTATAAAAATTATATTTTTATAGAGATAAATTATATATACAGGTTAATGGTATTCCTCAAGAATCTAAATTTTCAAATCTTTTAACGAATTTATTTTTACAATATTATGAAAAATCATATATTATTCAGTAGCCTTTTGCTTTTCGATTTATTAATGACTTTATTGTTTTTAACTTCTTAGATTTTGATAAAATTTATTGATATTAACGTGAAGAAATAAAATAAATTAATACTTATAATAGTTTCAACTTTTATTTTTGGATATTTATATTGAAGTAAAAGAATTTAATATTTATGATTAAAAATGAATTTAATTTTAAATTATTATTTTGAAATTCTAATATTTAAATTAAAATACATAGATAAATGTAATTTTTAGCCAACTAAATAAAAAATATTTAATATGGAATGATTTAAATAACATTAGAGAAAAGATTAAAAAGTTAAGTATATTTTATTAAATAATAATATTCCAATAACTTTCATTAAACACTGTTTGGATACTGGAGAATTACTTAAGAAGAGTGAAGTAAGGTAGGAATTATAATTTCTACAGAAGGGTTACCCAAGTCTTAAGTTCTTATAAGAAGCTTGAAAATTCCAATAGTGTTTACGCGCTTTTGCATAATTTCTTTATATATCAATTTTTGTAAGATCAAATTTTTTTCTGTAATATCAATTTTTGAAAGTTTTCATGATTTAGAAATGAGAGCTAAAAAAAGAGGTTTTTTAGTTTATGCTACTTTGACAAATCTTGATATTTCCTTTATGTACTGATTGTTTATCTTCCATTTTATATCTACATCTAGTATATTACATCTAGTTGCTGTTTTATCACTTGGTATGGGTTTGGGGTGTAATTGGTCAGTTTAAACTTTCGTCTTTGGTCATAGCAGAAAAGTCATACTTAGTACCAATATTGTCAACACTCCCTGATTAAACTGGTTGTGTTGGTACACATTTAAAATTATCCTTTGATTCTGTTTATTCAAATATTTGTGCTTTGTTACATATTTCATTTCGATCTGCCTTTTAAATTGCATATAAAGTAATTCTACTTCAACTATTTTTTTGCTGAGTGGTTTGCTAAATCTATACTTTATTTATATTTCTGTATTTAATCTTGTGTTTCAAATAATGTTTCTAGTTTGATATATATATATATATATATATATATATATATATATATATATATATATATATATATATATATATATATATATATATATGTATATATATATATATATATATATATATATATATATGTATATATATATATATATATATCTATATATATATAACAGTATCATCATCATTTCATGATTTTGTTTAAGTTATTTCCTCATAAATTTCCCTAAAAACCATAAGAATGCAATATATTAATTTTTATCAGTAAAATGTTTTTGAGAAAATAAAATAATTATTCCATTTGTTAAGAAAATAATAACTTCTTACATATAGTATATTTGCTTATGATATAATTATTATATATAGAAATTTCTATATATTATTTCTTTCCTTATTGCTAAATTAGAAATATCTCCAAAAGAGATAGACATGTTAGTATAATTTTAGTGTAATATTCTCTGAAATTTAATAAGTAGGGTATCTTGACACATTCGTTGATTTTGATCCTCTTATATAGTCACTTTCATCATACAATTTGGATCCATTGCAGTTAAATATAATTTCCGAAGATTATAACACCTTTTTGAAGAATTTAAGTTTATCTAATTACATGAAAGACGCGCCTTCAAACTTGACAATAAAAGCACACCACATCCTTTAATTTGTAGAGTAATTAGCTGTTATGATATGTCTCTTCTCTCATAAATTTCCTCAAATATATTTGAAAATTAATGTTTATTAAAGTCAATACTGACTAAAAGATTTATCCAATCATTATGATGCCAAAGTGATTATGATTAAATCATTGTTCCTTAAATTGACATTCAGGATGTGTTATAATCGGTGATGCTTGATATAATTAAAGTTATAGAATAGGTTCGGTGATTATCCCAAAGATGAAATTAATTATAATTTATATATTTCATCAGATTTATCTTAAATCTCAAATAGTTGGTTTTGCCAATTTTCACAAAAGCTGTTTCCCTGTATTTATTAATTTATAAATACGTTTTCATCTTTGGCATTTAGATTTTTCTGCTTCAATTAAAGTTTCTTTTATATGAAAGAAATTTGTTTATTCTCATACAGAATGAATCTTGATCACATTGTAAATTTTAATTGACACAAAAATTGTCAATATTATATTAAATAATGATGTAAGCTTTATAGAGTTATACTTGTGTGAAACGTAAAATTTTATAATTCTTAAATATAACTATTATTTAATTGTTGAACTTAATACTCAACAAAATTTATTAATACGCAGCAAATTTTATACAGTGTTTAATATTAAAACATTAATTTCACTTTTTAAAGAAAAGTTGCTTTTTTATTGTATTAATATTAAATATCTTAACTAAAGTATGACAAATGCCTTATAACAATACGTTTACTCTACGAATTAAAAATAAGGTTTTAACATTTTAATAATATATTTTTAAGTTATATGCATTCATAACAAATATGTAATTTAAAAACATATAAAAAGAGAAAACTATTCAGTATTCATAAATTAAAATCATGAAATCTAACTAATATATTGTTATTTGTTATTGAGGATAAATATACGGAATTAAAAACATTATACTCTTTAAATATGTTAAAAATAAGCATCAAACAGATTCTTTTTATGAAAAGCAGTCAAGCACTTTATTTCAAATGAATATTTTAATTTATTTAACGATAATTTGCTTATTTATTATAGAGTTGGCAATCTTTTCTACGAAATGCTTAGAGTATTATAAAAGACGCGAAAAACTATATATTGAAATATATAACATCGAAACAATCATTAAATTAAAGAATAGTACTTTTTATGATAACAAAGTATGTTTTAAATTTACAGCATATCTATATTCTAGAAAAATATTATGTATTTGATAATAGTATATCTAAAATAAAAATATAAATGTGATAATAGTATCAAAAGTAAAACCAATTACATAAATTTGTTTTTTTGAGATTATTATTTTGACTAAAGTAAAAGTGAATTTGATTAAAAATTTAAACATTAATTATTGTGTAAAATAAAATTTTTATTTTAGAACCAAAAATATAAAGGGGTTTAAGGAAGGCCTTAGAATTCAATCACTATTTTCTTTTATGCTGCTCTGTCCCTTAAGCGTCAGAATTTGTGTTGAAGCTAAATATAAAATTTGGAATACATTCTCGATGAAAACATGACTGTTTTCTTCTATATTCTTAAAAATGAATTGAAGAATTCTCCATTTATCGAAAGAAATATATGAGGAAAGATATTTCTCATCAAATAGATTGTTTTTGAAATTTACATAATGTGGAAAAATATTTTTATACTGTCAAATTATTTTTATTTCCTTCTTATCGTTTTCTTTGAGGACTCCCAAATGCACCCATGCAAATTCGATACGCATATCCGAAAACATTGAAATTCGATTTCTGAAAACAAAAATAGTAGTGCTTTGTCTTTTCAAAACGCAATTTCGATTGAAGTGAATTCAAAAAAATATTTTGCATTTGCTTTCTTAGAATGCTTTCTAATAAAAAATCTCAAAATCTTGTTCAGACATATACCATTTTATTAAATAGAAAATACCTTCCAAAAATGACAAATTATTAATATTATTTATAAGACTCGTTTTTGATATTAGACTTGTTTTTGTCCAATTTGCTAGTTGAAAAGAATATTTTCATACACTAAATTTATAATATTTCCAATTTTAATCATTCTAACAATATTTATTACAAATATATTAAAGACCAAAAGAGTAAAATAAATTATTTTCGCTAAATAAGAGTTATATATGCATTCTCTCTATTATATATATGTATCTTTAGCGAAAAAAAGAGAGAATCTTGTTTTTAAGTAAAACAAACTTCCAAAAAATGCCATTGCTTATTTAATTATAGTAATAAAGATCGGAAAATTAAGCACAAAATATGACATAGCTTTTAAAAATGATAATTCTTATGTTTATTTTTTTTTGTAAATTCTTTTTACTAAAAAAAAAAAAAAAAAAAACATAAAATACTACTTCTACTTTATATTTTATTAAGATTAAATTTCGTAAAGTATTGTAAAAATGTTAGTTTCAATTAAATATTTTGTTGACTTATTATTTCTTGACATTTGTTTTTATTTATTTAGAGCACAGCTTATTGAATATGATATTATTATCATATTGATATTTTATTATTAGTTTATATATTCTATATTTATTATTCTAGTCGTTTTTATAATTTCCAGTATTTGATACGATCTTCCTTTTAAGATAATAAATCCGTGTTTAATATATATAAATACTATATTAAAAAATACAAACTTTAATTAATTGATAAAGGAATACAATTGTTTAGAAAGTGAAGAAAATGTGCTAATGATAAAATATTTAAAAGATAATTAATATTTTTGTTGCTATTTTAATGTCAATGATTGTCAGCGTTTCAAACAATTTTTTATTTAGTTTTCCAACAATAAAAAACTTTTCCAAAAAATATAATTTTGTTAATTAATTTCTTGAAAAATATTTCAGTGCTAAGAATTTGTATTAGCAAGAGTTCTGATTGACTAAGCATTTGCCTAAAAGATTTAAAATGTAGTGCATAATAACTAATGTAGGTCATAAACGGAGACTAGAAAAATGTTACTCTTTCATTTGAATGAACTTATCTACTTTATACTATTACTATGAATTGAATTTAAGGAAAAGTTTGTAAAAAATACGTTAGTTTATTTTAAAGAATCCTTTATACATAAGTAGTTTGATTCTAATCGTCCAAAATACTCTACTTTTTGGAAAATTTCTTAGTTAATAATAACAGAAAAAACAAGTATATCTGACCAATTTATAAGTATATGTACATCCATAATAATATAATTTGGATTTTATTAGGACTAGTTTTATGAAGGTTTTCAATTTGTGCTAAAAGAACTGTGCTAATGTTAACACAAATCTTTTTAAATTGTTCTACAGATGCAAAGGTATGATACTCTGATACATAATGTTTACTTTTATAGTAGTTGCACTTTTAAATAAAATATATTTCTGTCTTATGGGAGAATATTATTTTTGAAAGCTTTGTTACGTAAAATACATATTTCTTTGAAAAGCATCTCTGCTTTATTAGTAATGTAACGAAACAAAAACTCAAAGTAATTATCGAAAAACTACCTATTACACTGGTTACAGTAGTTAGCATTGTAACACAGTATTAAAATTTATTTGTATTTTTTCTTCATAAAGTAGTTTTTAGTGCGCTAATTTTCGATAATGAAGAGTATTGCAAATTGTAATGCTTCATTTTTTTAGTATTGCTTAAATGCTTTGTTTCTAATATCGTTATTTTACTTTAAGAATCAATATTTTTCAAAATTGATGTATACCTTGTCTATTATTCGTAATGCTTAAATACCTGTTTGTGTTTACACTTAATTTTATTAGAAAAAAGGTTATTTGTAATTATTTTGAAAAATAAACAGTTCAGGCAAAAATTTATGATTAGGGTTATAAGTAAATTGATTTACATTTATCAGAATGCATTTTTTTTACATGAATAATTTACCAAAATTAAATAATTTACTCAAGTATTTATGTATCAGTTAGTAAAAAATTTGTGAAATGTATTCTTTGAAGTAAGATTTTCGGACTTAATGTTTTGTATTCTTAATAATTCTTTAAATAAGTATTTTTAAAATGCTATTCTTAAATAGATGTATACAAAATAACATACATTTTCCTTAAAAGTTTAAAATGTTTCATAAAATTGACAGTTTTGTTACTTTTTGAGTGATAATCTATACGAATTTTCCACGTCTTATAAGCCTTCCTTTCTGTGATAATATTTTCTGAGGAATATATGTTAGTGTGAGTAATAGTTTCAATATATAAGTCTTATAAAATCATTTATATCTGACTTGTATGCTATTTAAAATGTATTAATTTATCCACTAACTTTTAAAATATTCGAAAATGACAAATTATTTATATCTTGATTCGTAAAAAGATAATTAAATTTAGTACTACAAAAATCAACAATTTATATTTTAAATAAGTACTTTTTTGTCGGAATTGGTAAATTGTTTCTTTAAACAACTTATGAATTAAAGATTCATTAGAACTACATAAGTGCAGGTTTTCTCGTACATTTTCTTGATCAAGCGAATGTTGAATTTTCTTGAGTTTTTAGATTTCCATGAATCTTTATTTTTCAGGAAATCATTTCATTTTGCGTAATTGTTGAAAATAACTGCATACTTCTTATTTATTGATAGCAGTTATCATTGTATTTGAAAATTGCTTGATGCATTATTGTCGCTATTATCAGTTGTTTTTCTTTACCCATTGTATTGAAATAAAAAACTTGAAAGGAACTGATATTCCTACAGATTTTGACTGATTCCTATTAACTGTCAATATCAAGCTTAAAATACCAAGATTAAATTTTTATTTTAATTGAAAAACAATAGCAAAAATATTATGAAATAAATATATTTTTATAATAAAAGTTGAGAGAAAGAAAATAGTTTTTAGATTTGGTTTGTTTATTGAGCTCAACGAACATGCTTTACGCACGAGTGATCATTAGACCGGGACCTACAGTTTTTAAAATGGATTTTAAACACTGCAAACATCGACACACACATACCCGAAGTTGGATTTGAACTCACAAACTGCTGAACCAAATTGTTGAATACTGTTTAAACAGAGTATTGAATTCCAAAATTTTTAATTAATTTTAGTTATTTTTATTTTTACTAATTAGTAAAATGTGAGTATAATTATTTAAATTTTATTAATCGAAATACAAAATAAATTCATTTATATGTGAAAAAATAAATAGATTAATGAAAGTCATTTAAACTGATTTTGAAGAAAAATATATAATCATATTATTATTGAAAATTTATTAAAATATATTTTCTGATAAAATATTAATTAACTATATTACACTAAGAAAATAAATTTGAAGAATCCTTTCACAATATGTTACACTACAAATTTTCGGCATTTGTGTTTATATACTAATGTATACGTACAATATATCTTTAGAGAATAGAAATAATTTAATTTAATAACAAATTAGAATGGAAGAAAACATTTTGACTACACTACTGCAACTTCATTAAAAAGTGCAAATTTTTCCTCGAATGTTATCAGTAAACAACATTTCTAAATGCTAAAAAAATTTATCGATCATAAATATTGATTTTTGTGTTTTTCGAGATTTGATAACTTAGTCCAGTTTATCTATAAATTATATGTGTGTGAATTTCTCATATTCATTCACTACTGTGTTACTCAGAATTCATTGAATATGTTTATAATTATCTTATCATGAACCACGTAATTTAAAAACGAAATATTCCATTGAGTAAGAATATCTGTCATCAGTACAACCCTGCTGATTCCCAAATACTCTGACTATCGTGATCGTTGCAAAGTGTTGATTGTTTGTTAGGAAATGGTAAAACCATTTTATCGGTGTTGACAAGGAGGCATTAATTCGAAGAGAGCTGTTTCAGATGTCTGAGCTTATAGAGGAAATTGAAAGTCGGTATTTATTTTAGGCGCATAAGATTGTGTCCTCTTTAACAACAAGTTTACGAATAAACATGTACGAAATATTATTTTATCTGTATAAAGATGAAGAGACTAGTTTTTATAGCCACCGTAAAAAGCTGCAAAATCATCGAGAAGGAAACATGAAATTACTAAAATAGCACTAAGTTTGTTTTTAGTACAAGCATCGATTGGGAGAGCCAAAAAAGGAACCATTAAGTTAGACTTTCCTGTTCCCCAAACTATACAGAAAATCATTTTGAAAAAAAAAAAAAAAAGAATGGAAACAAAGTATGGAAAAGAGAAAAGCACAAGGATAAATTTATTCGGTGGCTCTTCTAACCCGTGTTTCAAACGACACAACAGCATTAGGCATCTTAAATTTCCGGTATTTTATTGAGGACATTTGCAGGTAGGGATTTGAAGTGAAAGTAAGAAAAAGGGTAAAATACCATGCATTGATAGGAAACGTTTTGTTCGAGTGCCGCAAAGGCAATTCTTCGGATGCAAATAGAAACCCCAGAAACTGAAACCAAATGCTTTATGGAAAGAAGAACCTCTATGCATCATTTTTATGGGTGAAGGAGGCAAACCATTTGCTCACGAAGGTCTTGATTTTTAAGTACTGCCTTTTCAAATATCCCTTGGATTTTGGTCCTCAAAGTGACACTATGTTCCCTTGGAATTTTCTGCCTTTTGAAAACAGTTGGCTTAAGCATTTATTTAATCGTATGCAAATTTTACTCCTAATACTTTAAAATTTTAAAGTCACACAAAAATAATAGAAAAGTTCTTATGTACTTTAAGGTTTGGGAGAGTAAATGTCAATTAATTTTAAAGGGTTTTATTTAGGGGATATTTTAATGGTGTACATGATTATGTACACATTTATTATAATTGTAATCAGTAAAAAATACTTTACAATAGTACTCTAAATATTTTGGCGCATTTGTGTTTATATACATTAAACTCAAACTACACAGAGCCCTACTGGTAAAGATTTCCTCAGTCGAGTAGCCATATAGTGAACAAGTTAGATTCGATGTTTGCAACATGGACTGAAAAGAGATTTTGGGGTCTTTCATAATTTCTACTATTACAGAAACTATTTCCCTATAAAATAAATTAACTCAACAAGAATTTAATATACTTTTAAATAAATTGAACAGATTAAATTTATATTTTTGTTTAGAAAACGCAAAATTGAAGTAGCTTCTTAATTTACAATGCATTATGCTCCCAGAAATCCTAAATCAATAATTAATATATTCTTTGAAAATTTTAAGTATTAATCAGCATTATTGTTCTGCGAATTTTTATATAGGTCGAGGTTAACTTAAGGGAATAAGAGTTGATTTTTGACTTTATACCAGCTTTTTAATTTTAACGGCATTATGCTATTAACTCATTGAAAATTCAAGATTTCTTTCAGTTTCGAAGCGTCCTTTCTTAACAAAGGAACATAATAGAAAAAAAAATTATCCAAACGTATTCTGACAGACAAACAGACAAACACACACGTATTAAATCAAAATTTGAATAATATTACAATAGTTTAATTTACAATTGCTTTATGAGCAGTTCTATACCAGTAAACACATAGAATAATTGATTATTAAATTTCTTCAGAAAATATTTGTGAATATGCATAGATAAAAAGATGCCCCAAGAGTACTTCAACGGTGTTTGAGTTCTGGATTGCCTACTTCACTGTTATTGAATCCGCATCTACTAGAGAATGTTCCTTGTTGGTTTTGGATCGATAGTGCTTAGGGGAATAATAATAGTGGAGCTCACACAAACACGGAATCCTAGATAACAAAACTCTTTCAGTCCCTAATTTACAAGTGATCTTAGGACTTCCTTTCAAGAATGGGGAAATATATTATTCTGTTGATGAATTGTGTTGAGCTATAGTTGAAACTAAAATTAAAAAATTTATTATTATATTTGAATATCTTCTTTATAAATAAAAGAAATTTACTTTAACTAAGAAATTTGAAAAGCAAATAATTTGTAATAACCTTGTAGAATATTAAAATTTTAAAAACAATTTTAGAAAACCATTATATATATATATATATGTATGTAAATATACACATATATATATATATATATATATATATATATATATATATATATATATATATATATATATATATATATATATATATATATATATATATATATATATATATATATATGTATATATATATATATATATATATATATATATATATATATATATATATATATATATATATATATATATATATATATATATATATATATATATATATATATATATATATATATATATATATATATATATATATATATATATATATATATATCACGAAGGATGTTTTTAAAAAAACATACAGCATATTTTTAAAATATTATTTCATTATTGTTCCAAAAAAGATATCATCAAAAGTGGTTAAATATTCATCAAATATTTTATTTAGTCAAAATTTTAATTAAGAATAAACCGCCTTGTACACATAATTGTGATATCCATATAAAATTCCTAATTAGCGTATTTGTTAATCAATTTTGATTATCCATCAAAAATGGTGACATTACTCTGACATTATAGATTAGTTTATCACAAAATATTTAAATATTGAAAAACTGTTAACAACCAACTTTGAAATTAATGAAAAATCCAAATCATGGTAAAAAACAAGAGTCTTATCAAAGATTATAGAATTATTTTAAGTTATTACCTGCTTATCTTCAAAAAGCATTGCTTTTGAAAAGACGAGAGGAATATTAATGCGCGATTCTCTAAGAGCATCTAAGTATGAATAATTCATGAAAAAAAATAATAAAAGGATGAAATAAAACACTCTTTTATTTCCCATTTTTCAATAAATTTTCATGTCATTCTTGTCAACGTTATATAATCCTCTTATTTCCATTTCAGATAACACTTTATTGTCGAGGTAAACAATTATAAAGATGGGATTCTTTTATTATTGCCTGTTTTGGACATTTATTCATGCGTAAGTGGATGAAAATTATTTTTATCCTAAAATATTACCAAATTTTCAAGTAGTTATTATGATACTTATTTGAGGTAAGTTTAGGTGCTTAGAGTTTCTCGAAATAAAAATATGATGAATTTAATTGATCGTTTTTATTCCCAGTGCTTTTGGCAACATGGTTCATCTAAAGAAAAGCCATCTTGATAAAATGCTGAGAAATTATGATCCAAATTCCAGACCACATATGATTGGAAGTGAAGGTATAAAATAATTATTTCATATATTAATTTAATTTTATTTAACGAAAAAATTTTCTTTTTGAAATTTATTGTAATTGATCAAACTTTAATTTATTATTTTTTACTTGTAGTTTGACATTTCAAAAGTGTTTTTTGTTAGCAATTATTATTTAGTTTAAATTTTCTATTTCTTATTTAGCTTCTCCAACTAGAGTGAGCGTCAATCTTTTCATTACTGACATTTTTGATGTCAATGATTCAAAAATGGTAATATGTGTTTTTTTTCATAGGCTTTGCATCGCTTTAAAATACTACGTTTTTATTTTAGAAGTACATTTGAGTTGTTAAAGAAGGAGAAATAATTTTAATTAATAAGAATTTATCTTGAAGTTTCTGACTTTTTCTGAAATTTGGATTTCTGTAACTATCGTCTACCAACTGCGTAATCACATGTAGAATTTATAATGCTATAAGTAATGCTGATTTAAATGTAAAATTTGTTAAATTATAAAACTGCAGTTTTTGTTATTATGTAAAATATGAGTTGTCATACTTAACAATCATAAAAACGTCATTCTTAAAAAAATTATCGTTAGATTAAGATTATAAAGTAAACGTTTTAATTGCTTTTAAAAATAAATTGAAACCTTAAATTTTCCTTTCATTTTTATCTTAACATTATCTTATCCTTACTAAAATCTTAAAGAAGCAATGAAATCTATAATTCATTTGAATATATTGCAAAATGTATTTGCGGCATCAATTTTGATATAGAATTCGTGTTATTGCCTTTTTAAAATATCGCATCTGCTTACGTTAAAATGCACTTTTCCCATAGATATACTTTGAAAAATCAGGAAATATTTTTCCAATCAAAATATGCATTTTATACTATCTTTTTAAAACTATAATAAATTCTTTTGAAAATTTTGTGATTTGAGATGGGTTTGATAATATATCTATATTTTATTCTTATATTTCCAAATTTTCTCATAAATTTGATAATATTTAGGACTATGTTGTTCAATTGTACTTGAAAGAGATTTGGGATGATCCTCGTCTTCGCTACCCAGATCCAGAGGGGATTGTGCAAAGTATCCCTCTCGGAAGTATCTCCAAAATCTGGACTCCAGATCTCTTCTTCAATGAGAGGGAGGGCAGATTTCATCAAGTCCAGAAATCAAATCGTTTTGTGAGAATATTTCCAACGGGGAAGGTCTCTTTTAATTCCAGGTAAGTTTCTTTAAAAGTGATCCCAACATGAGACTTGAAGTTTTGTTTTCTCCACACATGCATATACTGATGAGTGCTTGTGAGAGAAGAGTGAAAATGTTATCCATCTATGGAAAGGATTCCAGAGGACTTTTGGAAATCTATTTTGGGTATTAAAGAATAATTGAAACAGTTTTTTCCAGTTCTTAAGCAATTCACATTAAATTACAACTCTAGTTAATTTTTAATTTTTATGTAAGAAACTATATATAATGCATTAACAGCATTTTGGAAAATTAAATATTATTTATTGATTGAGAGATTATATTTATATTCCGAAACCTCTGGGAAAGAAATACAGAAAAAATACCTTAAAGTTTAGCATATTTAATTTGTTTAATGTAGTCTTAATACACATTTAATATAATGAAATACTTTGATCAAAATTAAACTCATGCAAATTACAAATGATATTTAATGTTTTGTAAAATGTTTAATATTTATATTAAATAAATGACCTTTAATAAATGATTAAAAATAATGCCTGGTAATGATTGGTAAATATTATTTCTTAACATCATGTAAATGTTTTAAATAGAAAATTAAAAATTATAATAGGTAATCGTAGGTATATTCTGAATATTTTGCTAAATTTAGGTATAAAAGAATTTATTAACATTTTACAATCATTGCAAGGAATTGATTTTTTATTTAATTTCATTTTAAGTTTTAAAATGTGTGTGTTTTTCATTAACAAAGAGTTTGTGTGTTACTGATTTTTTTCTATTTAAGAATTTTTCAAAAACTTTTGCTTTCTGTTTTCCTAGCATTAAAACTTTTATATTACCAACTTATAATAGCAATTAACATAATATTCAGAGTGAATATTGTTTTATAACTCTATGACTGTTTTATAACTATATGTAATACGGATATTATATTTAAGCTACAGACATATATATCTTCTGGAATGGGTGCTTGGGACATTATCAATGTTTCATGATTGAAAAAAATGTTATCAAAATAAACTTATAAAAATAACTTTTATGAAAAGTCCGTCAAGTTTTTTTGTATAAATGTACATGTGCAAAATCTCTAAAAGATGATAAATGTTAGAAATGCTTAAACAAATACTTTACCTTTTGTAAATATCAATTTCCAATAAATATGTGAAAGTTATACCTGTGCACACATTTTCATTCGTTATTTTGAAAAGCTATAACAGTCATTTCCTTAATTCTAACATTACGTTTCAAAATTTTTTATTAATTGGTTGAAAGTTTTTAGAATTCTACATTCATCTCATGCTTGTGAAGATAAATAATTAACACATTTTCAAGAGGAAACTATATCACAATGAAACCAATAAATGCTTCTAAAAATGTTTAAATACATATAATATACTTTTATAATATGTTATATATATTGAACATTTAATATTCTAACTATGGTACTAAGTAAAAGTGGATTTGATTTTTGAAGAAATTTGCATTATAATTCTAAATTTTATAAATATAAATTTTTATACTTAAAATTTAGTATTATAATGCACACAAAAGTTTTAAAGTTAAATATTGAAACATAGAGTAGGAAAATTCTCTCCTGCTTGCTTCAAATCTCTAATTAATTTAAGTAGCTCTCTAAATTTAGTTTTCCAACAATGGCTAGTTAATTAACTACTAACTAGCTAAAAGATACATTTAATGTTTTTAAAATCATTAGAGATGCGCCGAATCTTTTTACAAATAATTAATTGAGCTTGTAAATTTTCTTAGTTCCTTAGTATATGCTTAAATATTAAAACCACCATGTTTTAACTTTACCTAAAAATATAAATAGTTAATAAGTTTCAAAGAGTTGTACATTTTTTCTAACATTTACTATGAAATATTATTTTAAATAGACCCAACATTTGAATTTTAAATAAGTTCTTTTGTTAAACGTTTATTGATAAACACATTTATTAAAAAACTAGAATTACATTTGTAAGGTTTACCGCAAATTTGTAAATTTTGTGAGACTATAAGCATAAGTTTGGAATTACTGTAAAAATATTGAGTTTATATGAAGAGCATAAAAAGTTTTGGGAAATAGAGTAGAAATTATATTACTGAAAATGACATTGCTCCGAAGAATAATGGAGGAAAATATGAAACTGTCTAATGATTCAAAGTCTATGAAAGCAATTACCAGAATGTATATTAATCAGGTAAATAGTGTTTAAGTTATACTTTTATGAATGTAATTTTTCAGGTGTAGTATTTTGCTGAATTCCCAAAAAACTTTGATAAAGAAACCGTTGTCATAATGTAGACTGGTGTTTCTTATTATCATTTTATTTTTCTGTGCTGTACAGATATAAATAATAGTACGATAATAATATGTTGATATAAAGTGGAATAATACACTGTTTTACAAATTGGCATTAATTTAATGTATAAATATAGGCTAAAACAGTCTCTTGATAAAATCCTATTAAAGATTTTAAGAAGGAAAATAATACGCTTTAATTCTGTGTAATGATTCATATTCTTATAAATTGCATGTTAACTTATCTTAATGTCAAGGAATCAACGTTCCAACTACAAAGTCAAGTCAAAATTCAGATTTTTTCGAAACAGAAAAATCATTTAAAGCTCAGTGACTTTGTGTATTGTTTTTGCAGTAGAAAAGATTTGTGACTATGTTTAATAAGCATTTTGTGCAAACGTTGCATTCCATCATGCAACATTAGTTCTTCAGCTCAAAGATTTTTAAAGATGAGGAAAGACTATTAGTAGCTATTAAAATTGTAAATTTTGAAAATCCTGGAACTTGTCAGTCGGCTTTCTTCAGGACACACTATCTACTTCCTTCCCGGGTTCCTTCCCATGTTGGTTTGGAGGGGAATGAAATTGCTGATACCTTGGCCAAATCTGCCTCTGCGGCTGCCTTGCATAATAATACTTGTCTAACTTTTTCTGAAATCTCCTCAATAAAGAAAATGGAAACCAATGCCCTTTGGAGAACCCCTCCAGTTCACATTTGGTACTTTGGAGTGCGACCACGTTGGACTCACAGTCTAAATATTTCTAGGAAGCAGCAGACGGCTCTATTTCACTTTTTGAGTGGTCACATTAGTTCCCTCACCTTCCAGCAGGGTCGGAAACTCTTTACTGAGTGTCACTGGTGTAAGGCCGCACAGGCTTCCCCCAACCATATTCTCGAGTGCCTAAATTTTACTGCTCGTGAGATTTTGAAGGACCCTTTACTGTTTTTAGACTTTTTGGAGATTTTTAGTTTTATGGAGTTGGTGTAGCTCTGCTACACCAACTGGGATTAGTAACAACAACAACAACAAAATTGTAAATTGAATTAATTAACAGAAAAAATGACAGAATAACAGTTTCTCGAAAACCATCTTATTACAAGAATTAAATTATTATTAGTGTTTTATTACAAATTCTTAGAATAAAACGCATCAATTGCTGATACACAATTCTACCTTGTTATGAGTAATTTTTTTAATATTAGAACTATATTATTATTAATACACACGCAGCAATTAAAAAAAACAACTACGCTATTTTTGAATGTTTCAGTAAAATAAGTAAAAAGTTTAATACAATAAATCATCAATAAATAGCCCATGGTAATTGATCAAAAATTTGTCAACTATTGTCACTTAATGCATTCTTTATTTTAAAATAATTTTCTATCCTCTTGTCTTTTAAAAATCCAGTAAGTTAAACTTTTTTTTAGACCATAGAATATCATTTTAAAGTTAAATTTTTTATTATTTTATTTGTATAATTATTATAGAATTTACACATATATTATACCATATGGAATATATAGATTATGATGTATTACTCTTTTACCTTATTTTTAAGATAAAAACTGTTGAGCTTTTTTCATAAATGTTAGAAAACTAAGTGATTTTAATATACTTATTAACTTTCAGTTAAGTTTAATTTTGAATGATAAATGGGAATATGTATGCTAAGATGTTTTCTATTTAAATAAATTTTTTCTCAAGTTATATTACATTTAAAATCCTTATTCACTTCTAACAGACAGTTAAAAAAGGAATGTTAATGCGATTTTATGAAATCATATTTTTATATAATTATATTCACTGATAGAAAATTCAAGTAAGCTTTTTCACTTTGAAACTAAAAATTTACAGTTATGTGTGTGTGAGTGCTTCATTTAAAACAAAACACTTAATAAATATTCCAAGAAAACTTCTGACATGAACAAAACATGACATGAAATTTGAAGATTGAAAATTAATGAAATTTAAATACTTTTTGACAATATTATTTCAGTCAATAAAACATTTTGATGAGAAACAATAAATTCAATTCGGAAAATAGCAAGGGAAAATTAAAAGAAAGAAAAAGAGAACGTTCGAAATTAAACTTCATTTTCTAAAAGAAAAATATTTGCCCCAACTGAGTACAATAAATTTGAGTTGACAGTTTTGATTTTAACAGTTCTAGAAAGATATACGATTTTCATATTTTGTTCGATTTCCTCTGTGTCTCGGGAGGTACGGAAAATGGAATTTCTGTCTCACAAAGAAGAAGAAATAAAATTCCTGACTTATAAATGATGCCAGAATTATAGATGGAAAGAGAAAACAAATGCATTGGTATAATATGCATTGTTTTAACAAAATAATGATGTGTTTGTGTCAATTTTAATGTAACGATAAGATAGTTGCATCTCTATTTCTAAAGTAATTTTATATGCATTATTAGTTTGAATATATTTATAGATTATTTATTAAAAAATTTTAATGGTATGATAATGTGATTTTTTTAATGTATATACTAATTACAGTATGAGAATCATTACAAATATATAAATCAAAATCGTTTAATCCGTATTGTAAACACTTTGTCCAACATGCTAAATATACATAGCAAAAACACATTTCCTCAAAATCACTTTCAACAAGAAAAGCATTTATACATATACATTGCTGAAGAAACATAGTTGAAAAATGTTAGTTAAAATACTTTAATTGCATTGCAAATGTCTTAGAGTTGTGAATCTTTTCATGGAACAACTATCCTAATAATAAATTTCTTGGTAAAGAATATAGTTGGAGCTTGTTTCGTGTAGTTTGCTTTATGATTTCAAAGTGGGCTTATCAGCTGTCGCATCAAATCACGGAATATGTCAAGCGCTTGGAGATAGCTCTGAGAATAAACCTACGGCAAGGCGTTGGTTTCACAAATTAGTTGAGAGATTTATCAGTATGTGATGAAGCTGGAGTATGGTATACAAGTCATTAAATGGTTCATTGTGAGCTGGTACCATCTGGCTAAACGGTCACTGAGGACCTGTACCGGTAGTAACTGGATAGTGCGCAAAAAGCATTGCAACAGAAGAAACTAGCACTGGTTAATCACAAGAGTGTACTGTTCTTGGACGATAACGATTAGCCACATACCTCGAAGCGAGGAATACCATGCAGCTACTTGGTTGGGAGACTTTGTACCATCTTCAATACTCGTCTCACCTTGCACCATTATCTTCTTTTCCATTCTCTGTGCAATAATCTTCACAGAAAATCCTTCACCAATGATGCAAACTTGAGCCAAGCACACACGGACTTCTTTGCGTGTGTTCTTGAACCCCCAGTTTTACACGTTGCAGAAGGTGATAGATTCCAGATTAACGAAGATTAACAATAGGTTATATTTTCTGTAGGCCATGTTCTTTTGGGTCATTAAAAATGGCAAGGAGTTTCTTATCTATCTTGTAAACTAGAATAATGACAACTATCTCTGTAAAAAATGAAATAAGGTATGAATAAAATTAGAGCGCGTAATTTGCAGTTGACTAATAAAAGGAATTATTAATTTTTATATAACTTATCTTTCTTTAGATAACAATATATTTTAATTCATAACTTATTATTATTCATAACTTTATTTATAGAAGAAAATTATTTAAGTTACTAGAAATAAATTTCATAGAACTGTGTGTGTAATGTTATTGAATCTCATATCATATTACACCATATTATTTATATATATATATATATATATATATATATATATATATATATATATATATATATATATATATATATATATATATATATATATATCTATATATATATATATATATGAATGATATAATATTTGATAAACAAAATAGTAAAAATTAGAAATGTGTAACATCTAATACTTAATTTTTTTGTATAACTTCCAGCTGAGTGTGTAACAGACAGCATATTAATTTAAAATCTTACAATTTCTTGCTGTTTCTTTCTGTTTTTGAGAGTGAAAAGGGAGAAATATAAGACATACATTTTGAAAAAACATTTCAAAAGCACTGGAAGTTTTTCTGTCTCTTTGTGTCAGTTTTGTGTCAGATAATAGAACGTAAGAAAAGCAGCGATTTGATATCGATAAGTATATTGAGTATGATGCATCTCTCTAGTGTAGAAGTCATCTCGGGTATTAACTGAAGTAATGTCAGAACTCATATTTCAAATAACTCTGAAGTTATCCTATTTCTACTAAATACAATGAAAATAATCTGAATGATTGGTTTTGTTTAAAAAAAAGAATGTCCCTGAAGCTGTGTAATGAGAGAGATTCGTAGATACATAACTTTTACTGAATATGTTTTATGTTTTCAGTTATTACCTTACTTTTTAAAACGTTTAGCATCAATGATTAGACTTTTTTAGTCATAAATTACTTTTAAAATTCAAATTTCACAAATGTGAGAATTTCAAAACTTTTCTTTCAATTCAAAAGTTTTTTAATGCATTAATTAAAGTATGTATTTTTTCTTTATAAAATATACAGCAGAATATTTCTGTTTAAATAATAAGAAAGAGAGTATGCTTTTTAATTTTCTTATTTTATTTCTCTAAATATTTCCTTTAATCATTACTTTTATGGAAGCAGTTTCATAGCAGAATGTGTTAAGCATAATTATGACATATTTCTCATTATGTGAAAAATAAATAAAAAGTCATGTGACTATGTAATAATCATAAAAACTATCAAATAAAAATAGCTTTATAAACTAAAACTGTATACTATGTTTATCATTTGTTATTTAGAATTAAATATATTCCATGAAATACATCGCCTTAAGAGCCAGAAAGTTTTTTTACACCCGAAAATTGCGTGTATCCCATTTATAAGCCTGTATCCTATGTTATGAATTCTTAATCTGAGAAATTCATTTTGAATGTTATTGAAAATATGTTTATGTAAATTTTATGAACTCTTGTTTTCTCTGAAAATAGCAGGAAATGATAAAATGAATTTTAAGAGAAAAAATCATCATTATCAATAAACATATTTAAAACAATCTAGATACAGAGATTGTATTTTTAATATTTTAAAACGGTTAGCGTTAATATAAATACAGAGCTCAATGAAATATAAACATTTATCTTTCATCTGAAAATTAAACTAAAACGGAAATATTATTATTATACAAGTCTTAATAATTACAGGAATGAGTTACAAATATACTTTTCTCTTGAAAGTATTTTTAAATTTTAAAACTATACCCTTATCTTGCTTAAATCAGAGGTAAATTTGTAAAAGATAAAGAGTTATAAGTTCATATTTCTAGGAAAATTCTATATTTTCTTAATGCAAATTAAAAAAAATATTATGTTTTGAAAGTTCTGAAATGTTTTATGTGCAACAAACGCTTTCTTTATTTTAACAAACTTTCTGTAAAATAAATTTTAACAGGAAGCGAATTTTCTGAGAAAGCTTATTTACTAACAAACAGAAACTGAAATGGTTTTGAAAATATTGATAATTATTTATTCTTAATCCTATCACATAATTTGTTCAAGTTTTTCTTAAATAATATTAAGCATTTAGTACTTTAAATGCATAAAAACAAATGATTTTTTGTTAATTTTTTTAATTTAAACAAATTTTAGTTCAATTTTAATTGCATATGATACAGAGATATTTAAAATATTTTTAGACTAATAAAGTTTTTTTTTAAGATATGAGTATTATTTGCGCATTATGTACGTTTTTCTAGCCGGCATATTAGAAAGATTGTTCTTTGGGAAATAAAAATAGCGAAAGCGGAAACTGTTGCTTACTTAAGTGCTTAAATATCTTTCTGAAGAAAACATTGTAATTTCAGAGACATTCGCGGCTCTATTCAGATGGGTATAGAGGAGAGAATCAAAGAAAAGAAAATATGTCTCTAAGACAGAGGGATTAGTGGGGGCTTACTAACAGAATAAATTGGCCAAATCTGTTCGTAGACGGACCAATTACGTAAAAAGTGGCGTGGTTCTGCCAATTAACCGAGAGGCGAAATGATGTCCCTGTAGTCACCCTGTCGGTCGCCATTAAAGAAAAATCAATGGAAGTATCTATTGGAAATGAGGTATAAAAGCAATTTCAGGCTTCTGGAAGACAATGGCTGTGAATGCTTTCTTTTCTTAGTTCCTATCTCTCTCGGGTAAAAAAGAAAAGGAAGAAAGAAATGGGTATTTTCTCCCCTTGTTCTGTTATTTGGGCTTATAACTGGTGATAAATTGTTTTTATCACGCCTGTTGATGAAACAGTAAAATCTTTTCCAGTTGCTTCTCTGATTTTTAATAGATATGAAAGCTAGAAATTTGATTAGGGATGACTTCTTAACCTGCATTAAAAAATCAAGAAAAGAACCCTATCCGCAAAAAAAGAAGAAAGGAAACGGTTATCTTGTGATGAATTGAAAAAAAATGGCCCAACCTCTGAAGTTTTGGAATTCTTTTGCTGTTTCTATAGCTTTTCTGGGAATCAATATTTTCGTAAAAAAGTTTTCCTTTTGTTTCCATGCATCTATTTTCGTAACTTTTTGGCTTTAGTATCGCAGGGAAATTTTGAAGACAATTTTTTTTCTTTTTAAAAATATAAGCTTTTGTTAGAATTTGCTTGTAATAACAATAAATTTGGTTTTTTTTCCGGAATCCTGAGTTAAGTTAAAGTAAAAATTGTATTTATAATATAAATCTTAAGTGAATATATAAGAAAAAAGAAATTAAAAGTTTTCTCTTAAGAATATCTCTGTTGATTTCCTAAACTCATTATGTTAGACGAGAAAACATAATTGCTTTTGAGAGATTTCCTCTTGATATATTTATTTTATCAAATATTTTATGTATTTTTATGAATTTTTATCACTAATAAATATTTACTAGTGAAAATGAGCCTTTAATTTTAATTTCAGAAGAGATTTATAATATCCTTTCTATCTCATATCTAATGAGCTTATTTTTTGTTAATATTTTTATGTGTTTCCGTGAATCTCATTTTCACAATAAACAAGAGCTAATAAATTTTTTAATAATAAAGTAAAACGAAATTTAATTTTGATTTTAGAGGAGATACATAACTTAGAAATCAACGAAGAAAATTTAAAAGAAATCGAATTAAGAATTAATTATTTACGTGTTACATTATTTTGAAAATATACGTGCATGTTATAAAATAATGCCCAAGAAAATATTAAGACATTTTGATATTTCATGAAACCATTATCTCTATTAATTTGTTTGTAATATATTTCCTACTGCTTTTCTCAGTCTATAGCAAAGTCAGTGAACAAAGAAAATCACCTGTGACAATGTCGATACCTGATCTGGCACTCTCCTCTCCATGCCACGTCACATGAGTAAATGGACCTGGAAACGTAGATACATTTTACCTACCCCAGTTTCCATTAGTGAATACGACGAATCCTTGATTAGGTCAGATATAGAAATCATCATCTTCAAGTAGCGAGAATCACGCGTTTCTCACTCAGAATACAGTGAGGGGGATGATTCCATCGATTTGCTTATAAGTAGCAGCAAATGAAAAAATAAACTTTCTTAAATAAAGAATCCCTGGAGTAAATATTTTTGCCTATTTTGATCTGTGTGTGTGATGTACGTGACAAAATATAAAATTTACCTTCAAAACTACTAAACAGTAGATATGACTGAAAGACAAGAAGTGCCTTACCTTAAAGAAGTTCATTACTACATATTTGATGATAAAACTCAGCTACACTGTTATCCATTATACCTTGAAATCATTTTTATTCTTAATTTGATTTGAATGAATTAATGAATTTATTTTTATTCATTAAGTTTTATTTCATCGCATATCATGCAGTAGTATTTAGCATTGAAAGAATTTTACGAACCAAAACCATTAAAACAGAATGAAAGTTCCTTATCTTTCCATTTGAACATTAATATTGTAGCAATTTGAAAGTAACGTAAATCATACAACATATATACTACTGACCATCCAAATTGCAACACTAATAAAGACAAGAGCTATCATAACAAAATTTATTTTGTAGCTAACATGTTGACCAAGTATCAAATCACTAAACTTATAGAATTAAGTCAAGTGGGGTTTCTTACAAAATCAGTAGCCAGAATAGCAGCCAATGTTGGAGACCACTGTTGACATACGCATCGACATGGATTCAAAGAGACTTTGGATATGTTCTTGGGGTACAGCAGACCAAAGAGCTTCCACACGTTGCCAATATTGATATGGTGTGGCAGCTGAGAATGCAATCTGGGTCAATCGTTGAGCAACCATGAACCATATGTTTTCTTGCGGAGAAAGATCCGAACAGCGAGCCTTCCAAGGAAGTAATTCAAGCTGGCGATTGACAAAGAACCCGTGGACATTGCGTGCCATATGTGACCGCGCATTATCCTGTTGAAATATGGCTGTGGGCAAGCCCTGAAGGTAAAAAAGGACAATTCTTTCCAGCACTTCAAAGATGTAGTGCTGTCTGTTTAATGTACCGGCAATGCGCACTAGAGGAATGCGAAAGTGATATCCAATATCGACCATAGTACCCGGTGTAGGACAGTATGATGGTGCATAATGCAGCTGTTCAGGATTCTCGGACCTCGGTGTCTCCAGACTCCAATGCGACCATCGTGGTGTTGCAGACAGAGTTGTTATTCGTCAGTAAAGACAATTTAATTCCATTCTGCTGTTCACATCCTTCTTTCATTGCACCATTTGTGGCGGAGACGTCTGTGGTTCTGCGTCAAGGGTAGACGAATCAATGAACATCTTGCGGACAGACCATTCTGGTGTAAATGGCGTCGAATGGTACGCGCAGACACTGGATGATGCGTTACAGACTAAATGTGCTGTGCTATGATTCGTGATGTGGCTGAGCGATCCAACACTGCCATGCCATCAATTTGATTGTCATCACGTGAAGTGGTGCACTAAGGTGGATGCGATCAAACTCGTCTGTCCCTCATACCCTCTTGCAACCAGCGATCACATATCTGCATTAAATATATTGGTTTCGTCTAACAGATACCAAGTTCTCTGAAAGATAAACTACAATCTCGGTAGGCCACTATCCTTCCGATGTTGAACTTGAATACTTGATCAAAAAATGATTGCTGTTTTCTACAAGGCATAATTGATCGTTTTTTTTTAAAAAAAAAAAGACAAGTAAAAGACAATTGCCGAACTTGAAATCATTGAAATCCAGAAGTCTTAAGTAGTTCTTTGAAGTGGCGCCACAGCTATGTGTGAGGTGTGTCTGCGTTGAAATTCTAATCATTTGCATATCTCACCTTCGCTAATCCCTGTTGTTAATTTTCATGTTATTTGCATGCTTCTTTCAGGGTACTAAATTTACGGCGGGCAGCAGTGTATTTATGATGAATCAGATTTTATCATTTTTATTTCTTTTGGTCAAATAATATTTAAATTTTATAAAGATTAGCTTTTTTAAAAACTAGTGTTTCAGTTATATGCCTTTATCACTGCTTCTATAACATCCAAAGTTTTCCCACGTATTTTAAATGATGTGATATTCTTAATATTTTCTTACGTACTGTAACATGATTTCATGTTTTGAATGCTATGAGTAAATACTTTCTCTAAAAGAGGAGATTAATTACTTAAAATATGATTAAAAAGTCTCTTTTATAGCATGAATTTTGCATTTTATTCATTAATCAAACATTCTAGACAAATAATGGGTGACTAGTAATGGTAAAAAAAATATTTAGTAATATCGCGAAGTAATTCACAGACTCTTACGGCTTTACGAAGAACTAACATTTATAGTCATGTCACTTTGAGACTAATAAAATTTCAGTTAAAAATTTTAGAAATATTTATTTCAGACTATATACATTGCATATTAATCATGGGTAAGTTAGAAAAAATTGTTCCTTGAAATGTGAAAACCTTTTTATTTACTATTTATTTGTCAGTCAAGAGAATTTCACAAGAATATTTGGCATCCTTGGTTATGATGAGCAATTGTTGATAATATGTTTGCTTTTTATTTATTACCACAAATATGCTGGAAATCAAGTAAATATAACAAAATATAAATCCTAGATTGAAACATTATATTATTATATATCATAAGCGGTTTTAAATGTTGGTATCATTCTCACATTGTTCAATTGTAGTCCGAAAACTTGAAATGCTTTTTTACCAATCAAAGTTTTGATGAGTGTTCACTAACAAAGCAATATAAGAGCTAATTGAATATTTGCTTTAAATTTACAACTATTTTGCAAAAAATATATTCAGTTTTAAAATATTAAATGTCTTAATAGACCTTTTCTCAACTTTTTTTAAAATTTTTAAAACATATTTTTTGAAAATCGTGTCTTACAAAATTGCACAAAATGGTAAAAGCATTAGTAAATTGTAGCAATATTTAATGCATAGCAAACTACACATGATTGAATTTCGCTTTCTGCTGTATTATGTAAATTTAATCTTTAATGTTAAAAGCCGAGCTTTCAAACACCGTTTGTTTTAGCTAGGTTCTCCAGTGGACCAGGAAGATAAGAGCGTTTCTTGCAAATGAAAAGGCTGAGGGGAAATGGGAATCTATTTTTGGCGGAATAAATCGTACGCAAAAAAAGTAGCACGCCTGTTCGATATATATTTCTCTTCACCATCGATCTCCACCGCGGGTATTTTCCAATGACAACTTCCGCTGAACAATGCCCCTTGTGATTCTCAGAAAGCCATTCCCCTACCGAGACTGGGACTCTACTATTTATGATGTGATACAAATGCAAATTTCATTTTTATTTCCCGAGCTTGCTTTCTAGAGTATGTACTATATTTTATCTGTGTTTTTGAGTTTTCACAAATCCTTTTCCTGTCTATGTCCGCGTTCGCTCTAAGCTGGTATTGGTATATTTATGTTTTATTTTTTTCTATTGTGATTCGAGTAGATTTTATAGAACCGATAAAAATATTTCCTTTACATTTTAGTTCATGCAATTCAGGATTCTTTTTTTTATCATTATAGGCCGTCAAGCTATCTACTTGGAAAGCCTAGTAAGGTACTTGTTTTTTTCCTTTACCATTTGTAGAGGAATTTGTTGAGAGTCCTCGTATTTACATGTCTTAAGAGAGAAAGAGTAAGAGATTACCTAATGCCAACCCAGCTGAGACCAGTCGGATTAGAGATTTTTATTTAATGCTTCAAGCTCTTCGAGCATTAAAATTTCAATTTAGCAAACAATTCTTTGTTATTTTAAAATTTAAAGTGAGGATTCAGATACTAAATATTCTGGATTGTCTGACAATATGTTGATATGGGTGTATTCGTTTTTACCTGTTATAGTTTACTTAATATAAATTAATGAACTTATACTCTTTTAAACAAAACTAATGAGTTAGAGATAGATTTATGCTTGCATTGGTAATGAATAATATAAACGAAATTATAAGATTACATAGATTATGGAGTTGAAAAATGTATACGATTTGTACGAATAAAGGATTTTAATGTAAATTATATTTTTAAAATAAAAAAATAGTTATTTATCTTAATACAAATTATTAAAGTAATGTTTACTTTTTGAAAATTGATCTTTTTAATGTGAATAATATTCAAGCCAAACACTTGTAATCTTTATTGTATTTAAAAGTTACAATTTACATACGAAATTCTCTATTTGTCACCGATAAATACTGTGTGTTTAAATGTTTCTTCTTATAAAACATATTTTCTCAGACACTTAAAAATTGTATGTGAAGAAATTGCAGCCTTCACTGTTTATTCATTCTTAAAACTACCTGTATTTTAATAAAGTTGTATAATCACATTCTAAAAGTTTAATAAACTAGTTAGCTACCCTGGAAGTGCCATCCACTCAAATATTAATCTGGAAAATTATACAGTAACTGAGAAATCATCGGCAAGCAACTCTTAACAAAATAAACCAAAGAATTCCCGTAAAAGTCTCCAATTTCAGTGCGTTCGAGGATCCTCTTGTTCTGCATTATACAATACTTCCGAACAGCTGCTTTAGATGCAGTGCCTGTATGAACATTATTCACCGCAAACTGATAAGGGTTTGTGGTGAAAGTAGTATAAAAGTGCCGCAATTCTGCCTATGTCCGAGTAGCGAATGATAAACCTTGAATCTGTGGAATATTTTCAAGCGATGTAACTTAAGTCTACTAATACTCATAAATTGCTTATGAAATGCAAATGCGTATCGATCCTTCCCGATTAAGTAGGCATGTAACAGTGGGCTTGGAAATTCAAATCTTTTGTTTCCTCCATATCAGCTCTCGTATTAATGCTTAAAAGATATGGTTATGCAATTATATAGATCAACTGATTGTACTATATTTTGAAATAATTTAATACACTAATACGCTCAATTGTAAGTATTTCTCAAATTTTGAGTGTATGTTGTTATAAATTTCTGAAGTTGTGGAATTTCGATATCAGACTAAATGATAGTAAATAAGGCCTAAACTGCAAAACATTTTTATTCAACATTATTAAAAGTGTATATAGTAAAAAAACTAAGTATGTTAAACTGAAATATAAGTGCATACACAGTTAATATAATTAATAAATTGCTTTAAAATGTAGTTTTAGAGTTTTACTGTTTTGAAGAATTTTTTATTTGTGTGCAGTAAAAATGAAAATTTCTTAAAAATAAGGGTAATAATAAATCTACATTTTCTTTCATGAAAAATAAAAGTATGCTAAAAATGTAAGTATATTAATTACATATTTCTATTCATGTAATGTCAAAATACATTATTTGAAAGTTAAAAATATGAATAAAGAGTCAACATTATGATTGAAAAATGTATGTAAAGCGAAAAAAAAATTCACTTGAAAATTCATGTAAGATAACTATTTGACATTACGAGAGTATGTTCAGTTCTGGATACACAAATAAGGAAAATAATATTTCACTAAAATTTGATTACTGAAAGCGCAAATGATGTCCTTTATGGGTTTTATTATTAAATGAAAGGGCTTAATCAACTGTTTCTCTTTTATTGCATACATTTTTGTCGTTTAGAATTTTTTATTTATTTTTTGTTGGAATGTTTTATTGCGTATTACATGATTTGTTTCAAAAATCTCTATTACAACTAGGAAAATAATTTAAAAATAAAATTTTTGTTTTTCCTTTTATGTAAGTTGGTAGATATAATTTAGTTTATCATGAAAAACTTAAAATTGAAGTGGTAAAATAAAAAAATTAATGTTTGTCTGTTTCCTTATTTTAATTTATATTAACATTTGCTTACTATAGCTTTTTCTTGTCATTAAAGGATGTTATTTATTTAATATTTTAAGGAATATAAAGTTTGTTTATACTGATCTCTTGTATTAATTTAATACAAATAATAAGATTAAAAAGAAGTTGCAATTTAAGATTTAAATCATTTTAGAAGAGATTTTAATATTTGATCCAAATCAGGCATAAAAATTCTGTATCTGATTGGTGCCGTTTTATGAATAGCTATATTAATAATCCGCATTAACGTTTTCTCTTTCTATGTATAAGGCTTTTCAAAGCTTTAAGCAAGAAAACAAAACTACAGAAATAGTAAAATATTATAAATAATTAATTTTATGCTAAACTTATCAATATCTTTATACAATGTTTTGAATTCTATATTCACTTATTATTCACACTGCAGAAAAAATTATCATAGAAGTTCTTCAATTTTCAAATATTTCAATTTGAAGAAAATGAATGTGATGTATAGGTATTTAATTTGAATTATGTTGATAAATTTTGAGATTAATTAACAATAATATAATTATAATTTCATATTTCCACTTTTCATCTGGCTTGATATATAGAATTATAATGTTTAATTCTAAATATCTATAATTGTGGCACAATTTTATGCGCTTTTACTACCTAGTAAACTTTTTGATATGAATAAATAATTCATATGAATAAGTAACATTTTTAAGGACTTATTAAGCAAGTAACTTTTTAAGGAAAGTATTGCCTTCAATATTCAAGAATATTTTAAATCAAATTTACTTTTTTTTTACGGATTATGATTAATCTCATTAACAAATTTGAATTTTATTATTTATCAGATAAGATAAAGTTTTGAAATTACAAGAGGAAATTATTTTATGTCGTATAGAATTAAAGCATAATGAAAAGTACATTAATCTATGGATATTTATTTTTATAAATTAGTTGTTCTTAATGAGATATACTAGTTACATAAATTATTGATTCACACCAAAAATGTTTTAATTACTTAATACGAATGTTTTTCACTATGTAATTTAAAATATATCAAGCTGGGAAAAATTATGTATATAAGTTGAAAACTGTAAATAAACGTCTTCAAAATCTATTATTTATAATCCTTAAAATTTTAAAAATAAAGATAAAGAAATAAAATGTGAGAATTCTCAGAAAAGTACCAATACTTGATAACATAAGTTGTACTTGCATTTTTTAAAATCGGGATCATTTGAATGCTAAAGCTAAAACATTTCTTTAAAACTGTGGCACTCATTTTCAGCAAGAAAAATTTCAATAATGCTTAGAAAAATTATTTCTCAATGTTTTTCAATCGGTACATTATTTATAATGCTTTTAAAATTAGCATCATTATTAATGTGAAGGAATGTAGTGCTTTAAATTAATTTTAATTATTAGCTATTAAACTACTAGTTATGAATTAGCAATTTAGTTACAATGTGTATGTGGGAATCCTATAGTTTAATGAAAGTTATAAATTATTGTTAAAATTGTAGTAATGTGTTATGCAAATATTGCATATTAAATTGAACTATCTTAATGTTCCTGTGATAATAGTAAATTCTAATGGATTGTAGACTCATGCGAGATGCTTACATATACTAAATCTTCTAAAGCATAATAGTAATAGGTGACACAATTTTTTTCTAGAAAAACTTCGAAATTATCGCAAGTGTCCAGATAGTTCATATTGAATATAATAATTTGGATATCAACGTACATTATTTTTTTATTCTACTACGCTGACTAAAATGTTTGTTTATTGAAATAAATAATTTCAAATGATATGCAATTAAACTTGATAAACATTTATTTGTAGTATTCAAATAACTTTAAGAAGGATTTTGAAACCTGCAAATAGATGAGTAATTTTTATACAGGACTATATTCTCATATTTTTAAAACTTGTCGTTGAACTCATACAGAAAAGAATCGAAAGTATTTCAGAATCATTATGAACCAAGAACATTTCAGAATTCATTATCAGATTTTCCTATTCACTTTCTTTATATAAGCAGTATTCCCTCAAAATATACTTGAAAAAATTCAGGAAAAATTTCAGCTTTTGTTAATAAGGTGAAGATCAATAGTTAGCTCATGAAGCATTATTTATCATTTAGATCATGCATGAAATAAATTGAATAAATTACTGTTTTGATATAAGAAAATATATAAATCATTTCTCACCTGAAAGTATTAAAAGTTTTGCACATGACTTAGAAATCTATTGTCCAAAACAGAATTTAGTTAATTATATGGAAAATTTAAATAAGATTATGTATAAAAGATATATCTGATGAGTATAAGATTTCTTTTTAAACGAGATATTGTCTTACTTTTGTGCAAATAACTAAAATTCTAATGCAACTTCGACAAGAAAATCTGTTGAAAAATAAATAATCTCTTTCATATACAATGTCAACAGTCTTACTCATACTTGCTTTATGTATAATAGCTGACTAAACAATCATTTGCTAATCACAGTCAATAGTACTTTTTATAAAACTTAATGTGTGCCACTTTTTCAAATTTAATGGCAATCTATTTTTTAATGTTTTTTATTAATGTAACAAAACGTATATTTTTGTTGTGTTAAGAAAATTTATCAATAGTGTGATATTCAATTTCTTATTTATGTCAAGAAAAAATATTAAGCTTTATAAAATGATTGATAACTAGGTTTATTTTAACGTTTTTTTCTTGTTCACTGAAATATTACTTCTTAGAACTAAAATGCACAAAAATTTGAGTGTTAAACTAATATAATTAATTCGCGTTCAACTGCATAGCCGCATTTGATAAATATGTAAAAAATCTTGATTTCATTTGTATCAATCAGTGGAAATCTCCAGTAAAAAATTTATTACTTCGATTAGAAAACAGTTATCAATTGATTCACTTCTCTAATTATATTTTAGTTTATTTACTCTTCTTACTTGCATATTCCAATTACATCCTACATCTAATTAATTTCCTTTTAGTTAGAAAAATATAGTATTTTTTCTATATTTTATTAGACATTTTAGATTCAAGTACTTAAAAATTTAAGTAAAAAGATTCACTCATTTTCTTAAATATCAAATATTAGTTTTTTGTGTATAAATTTTAATAAATCTCAATAAAAACTAAAATCAAATCTTGTATTTTGCTGTAATTTGCTTAAATTCTAAATTTTCTGATGTATAAGTTTTTTTATTATAGGCTCACTCTGAAGATGTATTGTCCAATGAACTTCAAATATTTTCCATTCGATCGGCAAATCTGTTCATTTGAATTGGAAAGCTGTAAGTGTAACTTAAAAAGTTATCATCTTATTTTACAGAAAACTTCTTGTTATTATATCAAATGTAGTACTGAATATTATATCAAAAATATTATTATACATAATATATATTAGCAAATATGTGTATTGACTTTAAATGAATGGTTTTCATATTTTTCGTGAATAATGCAAACATGCACAAGAATATATATACATATATATATATATATATATATATATATATATATATATATATATATATATATATATATATATATATATATATATATATATATATATATATATATATATATATATATATATATATATATATATATATATATATATATATATATATATATATATATATATATATATATACGGTTATAGATTTTTCATTCCCAACATACAAATTTATGCCAAACTTTAAAGTGAAGATTTTCCATTGTAAGTTAGGATTTTTTAAACTCATTAAGAATGCTAGTTCTCTAGATAGTTTAAAAAATTTAATTAAACTAATTAGATAACGATGATAGAGATACATTAAAATAATTTATTATTTTTTAATATTTCATATGAAATATTGAAAATAATAAAATTCCTACTTTCAGGATTTAATTTTAAATATATGCCTTGAAGATGGCAGAAACTCATAAATTTTAACTTTGTAGTGAATGATTTTTAATCAGTTGAGTCCTTAATTATTAAATTCGTTAAAGGCATTTTGTATTTGCATAAGCAATTTGTGTATGGAGGTATTACATATCAAATTATAGTCATTCATTACTTTTCTAAATTTGACTTTATGCTTTTGTAAATGGTATCCCAAACTATATTACCTTGTTTAACACATATTAACTTAGTTTTACCCATGTATTTCATGAAAACCAAAGATACCTTTCTGTAATGTAAAAGTTTTAGAAATTTAGATTAAGACAGGAATTTTATGATTATATGATGATTTTAAAGTCATCAATTAATGTTTAGAATACAGATTTAAATTATTGGAACGTGAAACTAACAATCCCAAAAAATTCTTTAAGAATACATTTACGAAAAGAAATCAAACATTTAAACTCAGGCCTATATCTATGAGACATCTGTAACCACTTTTACTAAATTTTTTAATAAATTCTTAACGAATATGAAAAGTGATACAACAATTGCGTTAGAGAAATATTACGTATCGATTAATAAAAAATTTTCAGTACTTGATACTATTAATTTTATGAAATGCCTCTTTCATCTAAAACTCTTATAAAGAGGGCACCCTTGTAGTTTTCTTTCGGAAAACTCAAAATCCAACTAACACTTATCGTGAAATACTCAATCATATTTCTCTAAGCACCTTAAGATAGTATTCTGTCAAAAAGTGATGTTATAAAAACAAGCCTCTAGGGCTTACTTTTAAGATTTCAATTTTCACTCCTCTCATCTTTGACGCTTGGGAAAATGACTGAGTCTGACGAGTATCTGTTGAGTTTGATTTGATGTAGGGTACTTCATAGCAAAAAAATCAATCTAAAATCCTCTTCTTTTGTACGTTGAACTAAACAACAAAATGTCTAGATGCTGGAAAGTGGCATTCATCTTTGGGTGGTAAACAAACTTTAGTTTACCAATATGTTACAGTTCTTATTGTTCGTAATTTATTTTTTGTTTCTAATTCATAATTTCAAGGAAATTTTTCTTATCTGCCATTTACTGTCAATGTGAGATTTCTGTAAAAAGTATACTAAAAATTGAAACTCTGAAAATATTTTTATTGAATTTTGAAATTTAAAAATAATCTCTGTTATTATTTTTAATTTTCTAATGTAAAACAATGTCAAAAAATATGATTAATATATGAATATTACGTACAATTGTTTTTCTAAAAATTGACTCACAACATGTTATCTTTTAAATAATCTATGAATGCTATACGCAACATTTTATAATTAACAAGATGTAATTTTTTATATTTTTTTTAGAAATTTACTGCATAAAATTATTATTGGTGAATGTAGCAGAGGTTTTAAAATATAGATAGTTTTGTGTTTTATAAAGAAATATTTAAATATACTAATTTTTTTTATTAATTAAGGCATGAGTTATAGTGACATGCTCTAAATAATAAATTAGAATAATACATGCAAAACAGCTAAAGCTGAACTCATATTACATAAAATAATTAATTCTAACTAATTTTTTAAGCCAAAAAAGGCATTTTCATCAAGATTTTAATTAAAGAACGAATAATTTTAAATTATACAAAACATTATATTTTTGAATACGATTTTAATAGTGAAGTTACATTTAAACTATATACAAGCACACACTTGTATTAAATAATTTATTTTTAAATAAATCTATTCACATGACATTTTGGAACACGTTAAAGATATTCAATTTAGTATTTATTCGGAAACGCTTTTATTTTAACTTCCCTAATATATTGAATATAAGAGTACATATTCTGTATTTATCCTATTATATTAAATAATGACTTACTTCTAAAATATGAAAATAAATATTAAAATCTTGAGAAATCATAAAAAAATTAATACACATGATTTAGAAAGTCATATAAATTTGAATCAAGAGTGTAGAAAATTCTTAGAGAAACCTTTTAAACATGAGACACTATGAATAAATGGTTTTTATTAGTCCAAAAACTTGGTAAATTTATTCCTTTGAAATTAAGTAATTCATTTTTGGAAACTATTAAAAAATTAGACCAGCGAGCTCTCTGAAAATTGTTCTAATAAATAGTGCTAACGATACTCTTGTAGAAGGATTCCAAGATTTTTCCATTCGCAGGAAATTTATTCTAAGAACAAATAAAAACATTTAATGAGATTTTCTTCAGTAGATATAAATCATATTTCTGAAATACACGATATATGTGTACGAGAATTATTATCTATTCATACACATAAATTAATTTTAATTGGTGCTATAAGGTTTTATTTTTTAGAACAGATTGCAGAATTTCTCTAATTATCATTGTTAATAAAATTAATGGATAAAAAAATAAAATTTCTGGTTATTTTTCAAAATTTTGCGGTTATTGTTATGTTAAGAAAAAAGAGCACTTTTTTTTATTAAAAGTGTTTGTTTTAAAACTGTTGTTGGTTGCTGTAACAATTTAGAGCATTAAAAACAGTAACTATGTGGTGTACTGCAATTTTGGAGAAGGTATATATATTAGATATAGTATTTTTAGTGTAAATGGAGACAAATGAGCAATTATTTTAATTAAATTCATTGCCTAAGCTAATTAGAAGTGTTAAAAATTTTTTTGAAAAAGTAAAAGCATTTTAGTATTTTTTTAATTTAAATACGATGAGAAAAGAACAGTTTGAAAAGACATTGATTAAATATAAAAATAGCTTGTTTCTAAGATAAATAAGTTAATGCTTTGCATGTAATTTCTCATTCTGCATTCTTCATTATTTCAATTTAATCTACTATTATGTGAGTAATGAGCTTATGTTAAAAATGCTGGATATTTTTTTATAATGATAAAATCAAACAGTTTTAATAAGCGGATAGAATTAAGCAGGTAATACTTAAAATAAATCCTACTTTTAACTTTTTTATTTCTGAAAATTTTTTAAAACGTTATGTTAAAAAACTAAAAATTCCTTTGAATAATATGGAACAAAAAATCTTAAAAATTTAAAAATTAGATTTATTTAATTAGAATATTTAAATGAAAAGAGATATTTACAAAAAATATATAAGCTTTTCGTTTAGAAAAAAAAACGGAATTTTTTGTTATAAAATTAGAAAAATAAATATTCATAATCCTAATTTATTAAAGTGTTATTGGACATTTTTCTTGAAAATATGGGATATACTTGATTAGTTTCTCAAGATATTTTGAAATATTTAAAATTAAATTTAAGTACTTAGTATCTTTTTTAAGTGGTTGAATTAGTAACTATACACTGACACGTGTGCGAAATGGGGAAAAAGTATTGCACTTCACTTTTACCATAAATGCTAGCCTTTTCTAAAAGCACAGACATTTAAAAACTAATGATTATTAAGTACTACAAACATTTAATAAGACTATAACACCCCATAATTAAATATTCAGCAGAATATATTTCTATTTAGAATGAAGGGTTCAAGTGATTTGCTAGTTGTATATTTAAATAATCATGTCAACTAATATTATGTTTCCTTCAATTGGACATTTATATATATATATATATATATATATATATATATATATATATATATATATATATATATATATATATATATATATATATATATATATGTATATATATATATATATATATATATAATTTTTAAGTAAAAATGTACAGATTTGTTTTAACTTTAATTTTGATATATTTATATAAAATTAAAATAATTTATGTTCTTATATATTTTATTTATATCAATATTTATTTAAGATAAAGACCTACAGTACATGATATTCGAAAAAGTTAAAGAATTTACCTGAAATGTTAAAAAACTGAAGTAAATACGATTACAATTATTTAATTTATACTGATTTTTGTTTTTACAACTACTTCTTTGTCTTACTTTATATTTGGATTATAATGTTTATAATATATATCATTAATTACTTATAACATAATAATGTTTAACAAAAATTTTGTTGTATAATATGTTAAATATTATGATTTTAATATTAAATTCTTTATAATATTAATTATTATAATTAACGAAAAACTTAGTTAAATATTTTTTATAAAACCTGAAATAAAAGGATTATAACGTACTAAGGAATGTAATAATTTCTAAATGATTTTTTAAGTTTATGCGTGCTGCTTCTTTAAAATGAAAAGATTATTTTTAACATTTTCGAATGAAAATATTATTTCATTCGTTGTATCAAATTTTGAAAGTTATAGCTGCTTAATATACATACTGAAAAAATATAATCCCTCTAATAATAAAGAGATTTTAAAGAAAGAAATAATTATTTTTCATTTTCTCAATAAAGACCGCAATATTACTAGAGGGATTATATTTTTTCACTTTGACGTAAACAGTTGCTTAAGATTTATGAAAAATATTAGTTTTTACATAGGTCATATTGAATAGATGAAGTCTGACAAAAAATCTTTGAATATCAAACTCGCATGGCCGATGAAACATTCTGGGTGAACATTTTATAGATGGTGGGACACATTCGCTTACCACAAGAGAGAAAACTCAAGAAATTACCGAGTATCCTCCCCAAATGCCTTACAACAGAAAAAATAGACTTAACGCCCATTTTTCATTGTTTCCCAGTTATTGGGATGAAATCCGGTATTTTGACCAAAGAGTATTTTGTACCACGTGAAGATGCTGACTTCCAAAGAAAATGTGTCTAGTTAATTTAAATTATGTTGAAGACACAAATATTGAATCCAATATAGGATCCCTTATAATAAAAATATCTATTAAATATTAGTGGTCAGTTTTTAAGTAATATGCATTTTTATGTATATGGAGTGATATTGATGCTGCAATAAACTATAAATTTAAATGTCTCATAATATAACTATGAAATTTTATTCATGGTTTCTTATATTAATGCCTTACTTTCTCTAAGGTCTATGGCACGACATAAACCAATACATTTAAAATAAGATGTTTCTTTAATTGTAAAATGGACCAGAACAAGATTTGCATAAATTAAACTTAATGGGATTTAAAATATTGTAATGTTGTCTTTCTTATATTGTATTATATTTTATTAAATAAGTTTCTATTACATTAATTATGTTAAACTACTCCTTAAAAGTTTGATATTTGTGTGATAAGGTTAATCCTGCGCGTCTCTTAGGTTAATATATTCAGTAGCGACTGTTTTGTAAAAAAATTCTGTTTTATTTATGCGTAAATAGAATTCAAGATCACTATTAGTTTCAGAAAGTTTTTTTTCCCTTCTCATAACAATTATTATTAAGATTTATACATTTCAACTTTTCCGTTCAAATATTTAATAAAATAATGCAAATATTCAGATAAATAGTGAATATGTGTTATTTTTATCGCAATTCTAAAACGAATTATAGATATAGTGAAGCAAATTTTCTGTATTCTATAGTTACATTGACTTGCAAGGTTAGAATTTTAGAAGTACTTGACAATTCTCAATATAATTCAACATGTGAATGCCTGAAAATATAAAGCAGAAAATCTGTTCTTAATATTAATAAAAATACTAGAGAAAAATTTGATCTTGTAATAAGAAATGATTTTAACATTTTCTTGTTTACCTATAAAAATTCGTTGATAAAGCAAACACAAACAAGTATTTTATTATTAATAAATATTTAACTTCGTGTTTCTTTGCATTTCGATGGAAATATACTCTTCAGAATTGTTTACAGAAGTCAATGCCACCAGTATAAATAGATTGGGGAATCTCATCTGTCTCGCGTTCGCATTTCTGTTAGAAGACCCTCGAGGGATAATCATGTAGTTAATGCGTTTAATCGGTGTATTAGGAGGAGCATCTTCTCGTGTTCTTTTTACACAAGCGTGCTTTTACGTGGGTGTGCTCTGATGACTAGTGTATATAGTAGGGAAAGATTTCCAATAATGGACTTGAGGATTCTTATGTTGTAACAAATAGTCATTAAGAGGAATAATTGATTTAATGGAAATGCTATAATTTCACCATAAATATGACATTTATAAAATGGGACTTTAAGATACTACTGTTTGTAAACTAAGCTAAAATATTTAATAGTACTTTTTTTTGTAACACATTTTCTATATGAAACGTTGGTGACGTATGATTCAAACGTATGATTGAAGAATATTGTAACAGAATATACCAAAACTACAAATTTTGTTTTACATTTGTTAGAAAATAGTAGAAGCATTTCAAATTGCAAGCAATTTCTCATGATTAATTGTATTATTTCACATTTATGCTATGAAATTAATTTGGAATCAAAAGATACTTTTTTGTTCTTAAGGGTTGTTTTGATGAACTGTTTTACAAAAACATTTCGATGCATAATTCTCCTAATATTTTAATAACATCTCCGAAAATTTAGGAGTTTCATCATTATTTCATAGTTTTTTACGCAGTTATATTTTATTTTTGAATAAGCAAATTTATGAAAATAGCCTCTGGCTGAAAAATTGAGATTTGTTTTTACAGATAAGTTAAATAACTAGTAAATATTTTTAGTCCAAATTATATTTAAAGAGTTTATCGTACTCCTAAATTTTATATAACTATTTATCGGCTTAATACATTTAATTTATGCGGAACATAAAATCAAGCAATTTATTTAAGCTAAATTCTTAAATGAAATTATAATTATCAATTCAAATAAAAGTAAACAAATTTTAAAATATTTTAATTACATGTATATTATTTTCCAATATGATTAATTATAATATTTTTGTTATGGGTCAAAATTACTGAAAACAGGAATTTGAAAAAAAAAAATTATTGAATAGTAGTAAAAATACAAGTTTATATTTAACAAACAAGTAGTTTTTGTTTTCGTATAAAATTCTTATAACATAGTTTTTGATGTCGTCTGAGATGGAAAGGAAAACAGTTATAAATACAGCTCTCAGGAAATAAATAAAAAATTTTTCATTGGTAACTGAAATATTAAATATTCAAATATTTTTTAATAACTTTGTTTTAATTTTGATGTAAAAATGAAGTTAAGTGATTAATAAATAAATATACTGCTAGCCATTTAGCAAAATGCAACACATACCGAGAAAGAATATAGATATCACTGCAACATTTATTTGGCAGATAACGCGTTATAGAAAAATAAAATGATTTAAATTACAGCCTCTTGAGAAATGTGAAGGATCACAAAATCAGTTATTAGTGTAGCCGCTATTGTTGGCTAACCACACGCTTTGTTATTGTATCAACGAGGCTTTAGATGCATCCTTGGTATACATATAAAAGTTCATGAGCTTTCCACTTATTACCAAAATTGATACAGTGTGACAGCGGGTAATACATCCCGGGTCAGCTGTTGCGTAAGCACGGAGTGATCGGCGATAAGTTGGGAAAACAATTTGGTCAAGGAAGCAATCAATCTGATGGGTAAAGAATATTTCTTAAACATTGTGTGCGTTACATGTGGTCATGCATTATACTGTTGGACTATGGGTGATGGCAAGCAAGAAAAGCACCAGGAGACCATAACGTGGACTATTTAGTGTTTAGGTATTGCGTACCAGAGGGATACAGGAGTAAAATCTAATAACTCTCTAAATCAAGATACCAGCTGCAAGAACAGTGTGGCAATGAATAATACTTTAGCATTCCCTCATCTCTCTGTCTCCAGTCTCTAATTCAATAATTGTGGTGCTGCAGGCAAAAGAGTTGCTAACTAAGTAATTGCGGATTTTTTTCGAAAATTAAAGACAATTTTTTCATGGAACTAAATAACTTTATTCTGTAATGTATTGCCCATTTTGATCAATGACCTTTTGCCATCTTTCAGGCAATATCATAATCCCACGTTCATAAAACTTCTGGTTTTTATCAGCAAAAAACTGAATCAGGTACGATTTGACATCATCATCATTATTGAAATTTTTACTATTCAAGGAGTTTTGTAAAATTCGAAACAAAAAGTATTCAGATGGTGCAAGGTCAGGAATATATGGTGGATGTGGCAAAACATCCCAACCAAGCTCCAATAATTTTTACCGAATGACCAAAGATTTGTGTGGCCTTGCATTGTCATGATGGAGTACAACACCTTTTCGATTTGTCAATTCGGGCCGTTTTTCTTCAATTGCATTGTTTAATTTCGTTAGTTGTTCAATGTAGACATCAGAACTGATTGTTCGGTTGGGTGGTAAGAGTTCAAAGTAGACAATTCCTTTGTAAACCCATCAAACTGATAACAAAACCTACTTTTGATGAATATCAGCTACTGATGTTGTTTGAGTTGGTTCACCTAGCCTGCTCCACGATCTTTTCCACTTGATATTGTTGTAAACAACCCATTTTTCATCACCAGTTATCAGTCGTTTTAAAAATGGATAATTTTCATTACATTTCTTTAGCAAATCGCAGCTGTTAATGCGTTGCGTTAAATGCGTTTCTTTCAGTTCGTGAGAAACCCATGTATCTAGTTTTTGAAAATAGCCACTTTGTTTTAAGTGATTTTCAATGCATGTATGTGATACATGAAGCTTCTCTGCAATCTCACGTGTTGTACTGTGACAATCCGAATAGATTATTGCTTTGATTAGGTCGTCATCAACTTCAACTGGACGACCAGAGCGCTTTTCATTTTTGAGTGAAAAATCAGAACGAAATTTGGCAAACGAATTTTGACACTGCCGTTCTTTTAAGGCTTTGTCACCATAAACAGCACATAACTTTTTATGAGTTTGCTGAAATAAAAAAGCAAAATATGACGAAAATGTTCCTTTTGATTTTCCATTTTTCAACGAATGCCAAACGAAAACTACGCAACCAATCAAAAAACGTTATTTTACTGATTGATAGCTGAATTGCCAACTATTAAATAACAAAATGTGTTTTACATTTGTACTATGTCTGCAAATCTAAATATTCAACTGAAGCCATCTATGAGTGAAATCCGCAATTACTTAGTTGCGAACCCAAGAATAGACGAGGACTATGTCATTCAATTTCGTTGTGTTTGAAAGTTGTTCATCGTACCTTTGGTGGCGCAAGCGCTTGTGGTTTTGAGTCAAGAATAAACAAAGCAATGAACGTCTTGCGGACATTTTGTTCAATTTTAAGCAATATTGAATGGAAAAATAGATGCTGAATTAGGCGTAACTAACAGAATCTGTTGTGCAATGGTTCGTGATGTGACTGAGCGATCACTCATTGTAATTCGCCCAATATGCCTGTCATCACGAGTAATGTTGCAGCGAGGTGGATTCACAATCGAACCTTTTGGTCCACGTTCCCTCCAGCATCCAGCTATTACAGATTTCTATCACAGATGCATGGTTTTCTTTCAACAAATTCCCCAATTTCTCTGAAGGGTAATCTACAATCCCTACAGGCTACTATTCTTCCTCGGTTATAACTCAGAAACTTGTTTGAAAAATACTCGATTTCTTTTACGAGGCATAGTTTTAGCTTACATAAAGAAAAGAAATGAGAAAACAATTACCTTGGGTCAAATCAGCTGTCAAACTTTCTTTTACATAGCGCTTGCAGGTAGAACTACAATCATACGTGATGTGCATATGGGCTGCAATACAAAAGATATGCATATTTCACCGCCACAAAACATGGTGTAAATTTCACATGATTCGCATTCTACCTTCAGAGTGTTGCATTTTATATGACCAGCTTTATTTTGTATTTTAATATACTGGTATCACGATATTTTATATTACAATTTTACTCTTTTATTAAATGCAATCTTATAATTTCAGAAGATATATCCCACAAAATTTCTTTATTTATAAAAGTATTTATACATTGTGCTGATAAGATACTAAAGGGTATTTTGAAGGAAAAAATCTACAAAGGTATGACTTTTGTTTTGGTATTTTAATATGATATTATATATAGAGACATTTCAAACTAGACAGGTTTTTGTATCTAATTATAAAGAGTTAGTAAATAATTCAGATTACTTAGACTCAATTAGCGTTTACATATTGCTTGAAACATCTTCATTTTACTGAAATAAATTTTGACATATATAGCATATTTCTAGCAGATATATTAGCGAATACCCTGGAAATATCATGCAATATAGCGGAAAAATATTATTTAAGAAACAGTTTTTCTTCATTTCTTATTTATATTTTGATATAAATACAATAAATAGTGTATTAACATTTCATATTTTACAGTACAAATTATTTAACTTACATACTTCTATAGAAAGTGAAGAATTTTTTTAAGTGCAGATGTCCTCAATTTTACAAAATAATTCTGTCTCCAACAAATTTCTGAACATTATTTCTTCATGCATAATTACACATGATTATGCTGACCATAAAACTTCTCTTTTAAATGTAGCAATTATCTTTAAATTGCTTTTCGCAAGAAGTCTAGTATCCAGGAAGGTGTATAAATGTATCACTTTTATTTTTGACAGCATAATTATAATTCTTTTTTATGCCCTACCGTAATTAACGTGTCACCGGTAAAGTAAGTGAAACCATCCTTAAAGAAATGATTCGAGAATAGTTTCATTTAGACAAAACTATGAAATTTTTATATATAATCTTATCTCAAATATCATTAAATAAAGCTAGTTAAGTCATTTGATAATAAAGCATGCATTTAAAAGGTAAACACAGTAAAATGTTTTAGTTTGAGTGATTGACTATAATTCTGGCGAGTTTATTTCTTGATAAATTTGCTCCGACGAAAAGGAAAATGGAAAAGATCACGAAGATGCTCTTCTTTGAGTATATTAAACTTGACTGAAAAAATAAATTTCTCCTAAACATAAGAATTTATTGCGCCAATGTAGCTTCTCTTTATAAAAGAAATGTGAAGTTGTGATGTAATAATAAATTTTCCGTTGTATTTATTACACAAGCGTTTAGCTTCCAAAATGAATATAATCACGCAAAATTCTTTGTCTTTTTGTAAGAACTAGCTTTCTGTTTATCAAGAATATCACGAATTTGTTTCATAATTACTTTTTTAGATAATGTATTAAAATATATAAATAAAATTCTTTCAGATTCATGAACTTCTAAATACTTTCAACGCGATGTTTATGCATATGAGACATTTTTGTGAAACATAATATGCACGAGATATTCTAATTGCTTCAATAATTTTTCGAACTGGTGACTTCATATATATTCAGTATAATAAAGCTGCTTTCTGATTTTCAAATTTTTTAATTTCTTTAATTTACTGAGCCTGTTTCTGTAAATTAAGTCACTTACTCTCATTTCAAATAAGCTGTAGATAGGAAAAATGGTAAAGCAAATGATGCTTTGCTACCATTTTTTATAAATATATATATTCTTTATAATTACATACATTTTAAAATGCTTCGTATTGCATAAATGTTTGTAATATATTAAATATAGATGACAAAATGTAGTAAGATGAATAAAAAAATTTAAATTTACTTCAATATTATATGTAGCTTACCAACATAAAATATTAGAGAATAATTGAGAGTACTAAATATAATATTAGAAATAATTGATACATAAAATATTAGAAATTTGTTCCAATATTTTATGTAACAATTTATTTTATACTGACATTTGGTAAAACGTGTTTGGAGTATAAATATGCGGGATGAAACGTACATGTGTGTGAAATATTCTTTATTTAATAAATTAAAAGATGGGATAATTTAAATTAAGTGTGTGTGATCTAAATAACACATTCACACACATTTATCAATAACATTGTTGTACAATTTCTTTAAAAAAAAGGTATGTATCAAATTTTTTAAAAATTGACCATCAATTTCTGTGTCAAATTTTATTCTTATTTTTTTATTCTTTAAAAAATGTATTATGTTTTGACATTTGTTAGTTTTATTACTTAGTTAGTCATTCATTCATGGAAATTTAATTATTAGAATGCGGAAATAATTTCTCTTAGAAATTTAATTATTTCATGCAACAGTGTTAAAAGTTGATTGCCTGATAATTTAAAATTATATATTTTAAATATTCCATCCATAAATTTGAAAATAAAACACCAATTTTAGCTTGTTATCATTAAAAATAAATATAAATTATCCGAAAGATGGACTCTGCTAGTTAACAAAGTTTTATTTTTCAATTATACTTTCTTGTGCATCTTTAAAACTTCATTAATATATATTTTCATATCAAAAATGGATAAAGAGCGCAGATTTTATGAGACCGATTCTCTCTCTCTAATTAAAAAAGTTTACTTACATGCATTATACATAACATACGATGTTTTGACATTTGTTAGTTTGATAAGTTCATAAGATTACTACATAAATTGTAAATAAAATATTCTCTCATATTTATGTAACGTAAAAAGTTAATTACTGTGTTCTCATAAATTTGACAAGAATTTAAGATTTAACGTATATGTGTTAATTTAGTCCTTATGTTTGCTAATAAATATTTTACATTTTATTTTATAAAGCCATACAAACGCTTTTTTTGCAAAAAGTAAACCAAGCAACTTGGTGAAGTAATAGTTTTCTATAAATTAAGTATGTATATAGATCATGCATAGGTAATGAAATGATTAAAATTTCACTCTCATTGGATTCGTCAAAAGCAAAAAATTACATGTTGAATATTCAAACTAATAATCAAGGAAACTGCCTTTCACAGTAATGCCTATATAAAAACCGATAAAGGTTCTCTATATCATCATTTGGTACATTCTTTTAGTCTTTCCTCCATTGTCTCCCCAGCTTCGTCACATTTTAATGAGCCTGAATTTAGTGTAAGATCTTAGACATTTTAGCTTAAAAAATGGTGTAACTGCTGACTAAGAGAAAGTAAAAACAGCAGAAATACAGTCTACAGATATGGCAGCTGTATAGGCCTGACATTATTTTCTCAAAACTAGTATAAACATGAGGTGTCATGAAATGTAATGTAAGTGGCCAATGAATGAAATCAACATATAATTGCTTTGTTGAAACTGTACACTGGAGGAATAGAGATGACCAGCAATTGTATGAGGAAGCATTCCACATGATTGCACAAAGAGTTATGGCTAATATCTCCGAAAATAAAAGGTAGGAGAGTCATGTAGCCCAAAGCCTTTCTTGCATGAAAATGATTATTATCTGGTACAACAGAGGAGCGGGATTTATCACTGAGTACTATGAGACACTAGTCTTTTAGGAAACATAGAGATAGACTACGATATCCTTAATGACATCTTTGACACTGTTTTTGGGTCAATGACAGATGTCTTACAGGTCCATATGAGCGTAAGCAGTTTCTATAAAGTGCCTTGAGATAACTGGAAGGATTCACATACGATTTGCGAAAGTCCTTAGAATAATGAATATAGAAATTAATGATTATCAAATGATTGAAATCTGGTGAATAAAATCCGATTTTGTCTTCCATTTGAACATTTTGACATTTAAGTCTTCATTTAGCGGATAAATTCATTGCAGCAAACATGGATGACAGAACCTACACACTATCATGTACGTTATTATTATGTTTGTCTCTCCAGCTTTACATATTTCGCATATGCGACCACGTTTGAAGAAGTTCAGTTGGTTATTGTGTCCTTGATAACGTTTTTATAAAATTATAATTTTGTTTTTAAAATAATGAGTAAAAACTTACCTTCCACATTTTTTAGGATTTTAAAATTATAGTATTTTTATAGTAGAAATACCCACTATGACAAAAACTAACTTTTACTTTGAAAATTTAATAATTTGCATACTTTGCATACAAAATTTGCATGCAAATTTTGAGATTACCGAATAATTTTTTTAGGGCTATTTTTTGTAGAAGTCTTTTTAAAATTTCTATCATTCTTAATAAATGTGCTCCACATATTTTATTTAATTATCTGATTAACATTTATAAGAAAATTCTGTTGAAAGTTGTCAATTGTTTGCTCCGATGAGTACTTAAAGATGGCAACTTCATAAAAAATCACATACAACAATACTTAAAGCTATATGTTTTCTAGTTTGTTTAATAATTTTCTCTTTTACTAACAATTTTTTTCTTAGTTTAACTTAATTTTAATGAGTAGCTGATTTTAAAATTTAAAAAGCCCATTAACATGAGCATAATTACTTAAAAATCTTTATTATAATTTTTCCAACAGCAATTTCAGCTCATAAATATTACACTTTAATTTCAAAACTATTGAAATGCGACCACTTTAAAATATGTAAACTGCTTACCTCATCTGATTATTTTAAGTAAAATACATATTTTCAATATAAAACAAACAAAAAATTAGCTAAAATTGCATTTTTAGATTTAAATTCGTTGCAAAAAATATTTATTGATTACATTACTTTCATGAAACAGAGCAGATATTTCTGTGTGAAACTAACACGAAACAAAATATTTCTGTACTATGAAATGTAAGAAATATTCATAAGAATATCTCTGTTTAGAAATCAAATATCAAAAGATATATGATTACAAATTAGGATTTTGAAACTTTTTTAATGTATAATTCTAGTTTTCACAATAATGCTGATCAAAAAAATTTTTTTTTTTGAAAATGGGGGATGTGAGAATATTGCAGCAATATGATATATTAGAATCCATAGTTTGGCAAATTATAAGACTTAAATGCTAAGAATGTTCCAATTGCCAGCAGTCATAGTAGCTCAAAGTGAATTGTCAACGATAATTAAAGTTGTCCATTTAAATGAAAAATAAAGAATAAATAAAGTTAGACTTCTAAAGCTATATGGTTGGCGGGATTTAAAGTAACCAATATTGAAAGATATTTATTTAAGTTTTAAGAAGTTATTAATATAAAGAAGAATGCTAATCTTATGTATTTGTTCATTAGTTTCTTTATGTAAAATCATGGTTGAACTAAATTGATAATAATCATAATTTTTAAGGGTAAAACATTTTCAAAGAAGAAAAAGGCTTTCGGGGGGCAGTATTCATTTAAATATATAAAAACATATTTAATTTAATTTCTTTCTTAAGAATTACAGAAATTTTGTAAATAAAAGTACATCTTGTTGAAAGTGAACAAAATCATTTGAGAATAATTTTTTAGTACTTATTGATATTTTCTTTCGTTGTTTTAAACATAAATCTTAACTAAACATTACGTCCATATTCTGTTTCATTTAACGCTATTTTATTTTCAAAGTTCAAATTAATTGAGCTTTGTTAGATAGTGTTTACAAAATATTTTGAAAATTCTTGCGTTTAAAATATTTCGGAAATTTTGGCGTTTAAAACATTTTGAAAATTTTGGCGTTCAAAATATTTTGAAAATTAAAACTAGATTAAATGAGTTAATCTCTTCTTTACTTAAAAAGTATTATAATTATTTTTATAGCTAAAATTTAATAAATTAATAAAAAGTGAATGAATTTCAAAAATAGCATTTTAATAAATTATTTGAATAAGTTCATAGCAGAATGATATTTAAAGAAATTCGTCTGTAAATTATTCCAGATTTGAAATAAAATATAAAAATATAAAATGCGGTTTTCTCAAAGCATGAAATGTATGTAGTTTTTCATCTGAAAAGTTTAGTAATGTATTGTTCACTAAAAATTTCAAACAACATTTTTTTGATTCAGTAACAATAAATATTAAATGAAAAATACTTATCATTCAGATTACATAGAAAGTGTAATTGTAATATAAGAATCAAATTTTAATATAATTACCTACTTTCATAGGTATTGTTTTATATTTCTGCTATTTTATTCTTAAATAATTAGTTAATTTTTAAAAATAATTGTGATTTTTATTTATTCTTAATTTTACTAAATCACCGTAATAATGATTATTTTGAATTCCTTTGAAAATATAGACATGTTATGCATCTCAGCTATCAAAGAAATTATTTGAAAAGATTTATTTTTCTAAAAATCTAAATTTACTCAAGCATAATCATTAATTGTAACTTTAGTATACACTACCAATTAAGTTATTATTTTGCAATTAATGGTTAATAAAGTTTCCTTTGTTTATCCCTAATGAGTAATGTTTTTGCAAAATTAGCAGAATCTGAAAGCTATTTCTAAAAAACGACTCTTATATTTTATTCAATATAGCAAATTAAAAATGATTAAAAGATTATATAAATAAAAATATGCATACTAATTAAATATAATCATTGCTACATTTTATATTTATTTGCTATTTTAGATTGTTTGCAAGCCTTGTAATTGTGCAAAAAATGCAACGCGTAATCTCTAACTGTAGGTAATTTTCTCGAGCCCAGGTACAAAAATGAGCAACTTCATTATAAAAATTGGCTTCATGGTATTTTTAATTTGAATAATCTTTTGTAAATATTTAAAACTTTCTAATAAGTGTTTGTATTTTTATATTTATGTACACAAGTTCTAGTGCTTTAGAAACTCTTCTACAAACACATTTTTATAAAAATAAAGCGGTAGAAAGAAACAAGATAAGCTAATTACTGATTTTGGCTTAAGCCTCAGCTTCTCCTGGAATAGAGTTAATTGGTTCATTTTGCCTGAAAAACCGCACAAGTTTTAATTAGTTGGCGTTGGTATACAGAATAAGAGGATAGAGAGTAATTTACCCCATTTTTTTTACTCATGCTCTTTAAATCTTAAACACATATCTGATTTACTAAAACACAGAAATGTTTGTTATCTTTAGATGGATTTGAAACGAGAGATGTTGCTTTGAAGTGGATCGACGGATCTCCCATTCAAGTTAACTCTAAACTACATATCATGAATTTTGTTTTAGAAGATTTCTCTACTGGATATTGTGATAAACCAACAAAGCGTAAGCATAATTTTTATTTAGAAAGAGAAGCTAAAATGTTTTTTTTTATTTTAAGCTTTAAATTTGATTTTTGTAAGCATAAATCGCAATTGTTTTGTTAATTTAACAACATAAGGCCAACAGGTAAGTTTTCCTTAAAGAATTCACCTTAAGCTTTCACCAATAATATGCTTCAGATAAAAATCTTTTATTTACATTTTTTGTTAATTCTATAACATTGTAAAGATTAATATATTTCTACTTAAATTGTAATTTGTAAAATTTAAAAAAATATATAATTGCAATAAAAACACACAATATCCATACCCATATTTCTTTGAAAATGAAATCCTTAATATATCAAACTTTGTAAATTTTATCTTTTCATGATAAAATAAAATATTATGTGTATTTGAAATGTTGAACAAATTTATGCACATAATTTAAGTATCTTAACAATTGAATAAAATTAACCAGTGAATTATTATAACTATAAGATAAAGAATTACACACAAAATATAGTAGACAATAAATCAATGTTATTAATTTTTCAAAACTCAAGTTTCTGCTCTAAATTAAAGTATAAATTTAAGAAGTCTAAGATTATAGCTCATAAAGTTATATATATATATATATATATATATATATATATATATATATATATATAACATGAATTTTGTTTTAGAAGATTTCTCTACTGCATATTGTGATAAACCAACAAAGCGTAAGCATAATTTTTATTTAGAAAGAGAAGCTAAAATGTTTTTTTATTTTAAGCTTTAAATTTGATTTTTGTAAGCATATATCGCAATTGTTTTGTTAATTTAACAACATAAGGCCAACGGGTAAGCTTTCCTTAAGGAATTCACCTTAAGCTTTCACCAATAATATGCTTCAGATAAAAATCTTTTATTTACATTTTTTGTTAATTCTATAACATTGTAAAGATTAATATATTTCTCAATATATATACAGGGTGTCCCGAAAGGTCGTTGCCAAAATTAACGTGCTGGTCTGTCATACCATGGCAAACAAGATTTACATAGGAACTTGTGTTCTAAAATGCAAATAGCGACCGCCACAGGGCAATGTTCGCAGGCTGATGGGAAAGTGGGAAGTGTGATTATTTCAGGGGATGACGCTGCAGGAGAACGATGAATCGGTTTTCTAATGAAGAATTGGCCGATATGATTTACGCGTATGGTGCTGCGGATGGAAATGGACGCGCCGCGGGAAGGACCTACCTTGAGCGCTTCCCAAACAGATGTCAGCCAAGTCGTGCTTTGTTTGGGCAACTGTTTCGCAGATTGCGCGAGGCAGGAGCTTTCCAGACAGATAGCCACATCGGTCGAGAACGCACTACACGCACAACTGTCTCAGAGGAAGCTGTTTTATGGGAATTTGAAAGGAACCCGGGAACAAGCCTCCGAGCTATCGAACGCGTCTTGGGTGTACCTCGATCCATCATTCAGCGCATACTGCACGAGGACAGGCAACACCCCTACCACATCCAAAGAATACAGTCACTGTGCGATGATGATTATTCCCAACGCATTGCATTCGCACGCTGGTATTTGCAAAAACGGATTGCACAGATGGATTTTCCATCACGGATTTTGCTTACTGATGAACCATCTTTTACACGGGATGGTGTTCTGAACCTGCACAACATGCACGTGTGGGCGCATGAAAACCCAAGATGTACACGTGCTCATGCAAATCAACGACGCTTCAGCATAAGTGTTTGGGCTGGTATTATCGGTGAATCGGTGACATGCAATTGGCCCTTACTTACTTCCTGAACGCCTCGATGGGAATAACTACCATACTTTTCTAGAAAGTGTGTTGCCGGATCTGTTGATTAACCTTCCAGCAGCTACACGACGAAACATGTGGTTTCAACATGATGGAGCGCCTGCGCATTTTAGCCACAGTGTACGGGAATATCTCGATAGGACATACCCTGATCCCTGGATTGGCAGAGGCGGACCAGTCCCATGGCCACCGCGATCCCCTGACCTGACTCCCCTGGATTTTTACCTGTGGGGATACATGAAATCCTTGATATACGAGATTCCCGTGACATCGGACACGGATCTCGTCACCAGGATCGTGGAAGCGGCAGCACGTATCCGTGACACACCTGCGCATTTTGAACGGCTCCGTCAATCCATGCGTCGACGTTGTGAAGCTTGCATTGTTGCGAATGGAAGGAATTTTGAATATTTTCTGTAATTTAACGATATATTTAATAAAAAACATATTGAAACCTCTTTTGGCATCATTTCTTTCTCCCCTTCTACGCTTGCAAACATTGCCCTCTAGCGGTCGCTGTTCACATTTTCGGACACAAGTTCCTATGTAAATCTTGTTTGTCATGGTATGACAGACCACCACGTTAAGTTTGGCAACGACCTTTCGGGACACCCTGTATATATATATATATATATATATATATATATATATATATATATATATATATATATATATATATATATATATATATATATATATATATATATATATATATATATATATATACAGGGTGATTATAAAAAAACTTTGCCAACATCTGCACTTCTAGCGTCCATTCTATTTAACCGATCAAAATGATACTTCAAATATAGTTCTTTTGAGATATGCGCTCGAGATTCTGTGAATGGCAACACAGTGACCCTCGCGGTTACAGTTATAGTGACAGAAACTCGAAATTTTCGAATGGCAACGCCTACTTTTTACCATCGCAAAATGTTCAGTACATGCGAAAACCCTAAATAGCGTTGAAACGGTACCGATATGTCCGAAAACCGACGTGTTATACACATACAAACAGTTCTTCAAGGCGTACGGAGGAATAATGCATACGACAGAGACAAGACACTGCTCAATGATGAGAACACATAGAGAAAAAAATCTTTATTAATTTCAAACATTTTCCACATGAGTGCCATCACAGGCAATTACGAATTGCATGCGGGAGACGGTGGACAATGTCGCTGCACGCAACATGGCACGAGGGATGTTTCCAATCTCACGCCGTATAGAATCCTTTAAGTCCGACAATGTTTGAGGATTGCACAGATAAACTCTGGATTTGAGATAGCCCCAAAACCAGAAATCCATAGGCGTCAGATCTGGGGATCGCGCAGGCCACGGAAAAGGATAATAGCGTGAGATGATGCGATCACCAAAATGCTGATCCAGGAGCCTTTTAACTGACCTCGCTATATGTGGAGGTGCGCCATCTTGCATCCAAACAATGTCATTGAGTGCATTCAGCCGACGCAACTCCGGTAAGACATAATTTTTCAGCATGGCTGCATACCGAGGGCCCGTTACAGAACATGTTGCAGGGCCAGTCGGGGTCGTTTCCTCAAAGAAGAACGGGCCCAGAACAAATATAGCTGTAATGCCGCACCACGCAGTCACTTTGGCGTCAAATAATGGTACTGGCGCCACAGCATGAGGATTCGTCTCTCCCCAGTGCACACAATTCTTTGTGTTAATGCTGCCATTTAAGGTGAAATGCGCCTCGTCCGTCCATAGTATGCGAAGTATGCCAGTCGTTATCCGCATCATATCGTAACAAAAATGCATTTGCGAAGTCCAGACGTTGTTGTGGGTCACCCGGCTCCAACATCTGGACGCGCTGGAACCGATAGGGAAACATGTGAAGTACTGAGCGCAAGAGCTTACGGACCGTTGAGTTCGGAATATCCAACACGCGCGCTATGCCTCTTGCGGTTTCTGTGTGTCCTGCAGTCACTGTATGGTGCACTTCCATGACAACGTCCTCAGAAACCAGTTGGCCGTCCGGAGCGCTTTTTATCACAGGTGCAGCCTGTATCTTCGAATTTCCGCACTAAATAACGCAGAGCTTGCAGAGTACATGGGCCGCGTCGTTGTCAATGATTGCGGCGATACACACGCAAGGCTTCCGCAGCGTTCATCCCATTTTGGTAATAGAGTTTGATCAATTCACCGCGAAATTTCCTAGGAAGACTCATATCATCGGCATGTGCGAGTTCCCGAATGACGACTTCGCATACCCGCTTGGTATTTTATAGGTTTCCTACGCTGAATATCTGGCGACCGGCGTTCTGTGATTGGTTTCTTGACTCTGTCACATGCAAATTTATTGCGTGCGCCCAGATCGTGTATTATTGGCCGGTTTTCAGAACTCTTTTTTGTGTTTGCAGAACACGTCCGTTTTTAGACATATCGGTACCGTTTCAACGCTATTTAGGGTTTTCGCATGTGCTGAACATTTTGCGATAGTAAAAAGTAGACGTTGCCATTCGAAAACTTCGAGTTTCTGTCACTATAACTGTAACCGAGGGGGCCACTGTGTTGCCATTCACAGAATCTCGAGCGCATATCTCAAAAGAACTATATTTGAAATATCATCTTGATCGGTTAAATAGAATGGACGCTAGAAGTGCAGATGTTGGCAAAGTTTTTTTATAATCACCCTGTATATATAATGTTAAAATTCCTTTATGTTTTGGTTTTATAATTTATTTTTAAGAAATACATAAATCAATTTTCCCTGTATTGTTTTCCGTATTTAAAAAATAGGAGAGTTTTGTACGGTATACAAGGAGGAAAGATTGCTATTTTTAGTTTTGCCAATTACTTATTTTGAATAGTATAAAGTATCCAAAAATTTTTCGATAGATACATGAATATGAAGAATGATACACTAGCATTATACTTCCAAATATTGTGTGAAATTAGTAATGAAGAAATGATTAGCGTCATGATTGCGAATATTTATGAAGTTCATATATATGAATTCAGAAGATTTCAAACAAATATCTTTCTGGAATTTAAAACGCTATTTTATTTTAACGTTACGAAACATCCATAGAATAATTTATAATTATTTACAAAATAATTTATATTCATAAAATTTAAAATAAATGCTGTAAAAGCAAAATTTTTTTTAACAAATTTTCTTTTTTTAAAACAAATATAATTTTTAATCGATGATATAAATTCTCAAATTTAATTTTTCTATATAAGTCCCAATAATTTTAATAATTTATAAAAGTCTCCTACAGTTCATTTACAGTTCTAAACAATGAACTATTAATGAATATGCATACAACATTTAAGAAAATTAGTCTCTTAGTTTCATATGTTAAGAAAGCTGCAAAGCTGATGTTAGTAATTGATGCGAGAGTTGTAATGGTATAGCACTGTACAATAGGCGAAAGTGATCTGTGTGAATGAAGTTCATTATTTAACGGTCTGATAGTTAAAACCAACTTATAAGCTATTTGATGATAAGCATTATTAATAATTGATGCACTATAGTAATCTGCAAAAGGGTCTGGTAATAATGAATCCCGTTTTGAGTAACTGTCTTCACTTTCTGAGATGCACACTATTTCAGGAATAGTTTGTGCAGCAAAATATAAAAGATCTTTCTGTGATGATGATATATTCAAAGGTTGTGGATTTTCTCCACTAATAAAAGGACTAGGTATAAACTCAGTTTATTAAAAGCGTTTTAGAGAAATTTAAAATGCAGTTTTTAGCTAAGTGGAAGTTATTAATATTCAAAATAATAGAAAGTTGTTCAGGAATAATAGAAAAAATGTTCTTTTGGCGTTAGTTCAATTATATAAATATAATTTTTGACTGAAACGTTTTTTACTTGATGTTTCTTAGAACTTTCCTTTCATGGAGATTAAGAAATATTAAATATAAAAAGAAAACTTAATAAAAAAATTCTAAACATAATTCCATGAAAGGAAATTTTATTCATGTTTATTTTTCAGTTATAACTAAACCCCTACCTTCCATTATAAAAGTGTGAAAAAAAATAAGTTACACAGATAAGGAAAAATTTAAAGAAAAAGGAAATAAGAAAAGATTTTTAATTCCAAATTTTGCTTAAAATAGAGAATTTCTAAGGAATCAAAATTAAACATTTTTTAGAGAAGAGTGATATAATTAAATGCCAAGAGAGCTTTCTTAAATTCTTTGGTTTCCCTATCACAAAACGTCAGTAATCCAGTTCATTTATCACTAATTCTTCTTTACTCACAAGAAGCTCCCTGTCAAGACTTTGTTATAAAGATGAGAAACAATAAAATAACTCAAGAATATCCACAAGTCAAGCGTATCCTCTTATCTTACAGGAGGACATAAGAGTTTGTGGAAAATCTTTCAGTGAAGTGTGGTGAATCTTTAAGGAGGTTTGTTTATTTCTTTAAATTTATTTTGTGTTGCGTCTTTTTTTCCCACTCAGCAACACTTTCCCTCGTCTAAAGTTTATCCATTCGTAAATTACGGAATCGAAGAGCCAAAATTTGAAAAATGATCTTTTAAAGGTTAAAAGGAAATGCTTTTAAGGCGAAGAGTCATGCCTTTAGTGACCGAAAAATTCTTTATTAGATTTTTAGGGTTGCGGTGATTTTATCATACGGCGGCTTTAAAACTGCTTTCATTTTCTTTTTTTTAAGTAATGTGGAATTTTACTTTGTCAACCGCATTGGTAACAGTGTATGTACTTTAACACATTAAGAGCTTTTTCCTTAGATTTTCGACTGGAATAGATTATTTTACTCAAGTGTAACGAAATTTGAGCATTATTTTTTTACAAAAAACGTGAAAATTGTGTATGTAAGTACACAAAAGCACGTAATGGGAAAATCTTTTAGTATTTGCTTTATATATCTGCACATTATGATTATCTAATTTTATTATTGTTAAATTATCATAAATAACAATAATTACAGTTTTGCATTAATGAAATACCATTAAGTTATTTTAATACCTAATATATTTTTTTAAAAGCTTAATCTATATATAAAAGCTGGTCAGTAAAAATAAATAAATTATCATTTATAATTAGATATTTTCTAATGTCTGTCTTTAGAATGTCAAATTAAGCTCATGCATAGTTGGATTATTTTAAGTGAAGATATTTTTTGTCCATTAATGATATTAATTGTCATCCGGGAAATAATTTTCTTATTTCTATGTAGATTTAATTTAATGTGATGTCTATTTTGTTATTGTCGTCAGTGGTATATTAGATTAACGATATAGCCACGTTTCAGACCGAAGAAAAATGTTCTTGAAAATAAAAAAAAAAACATTTTCTCAATTTTTTTATTCTAAAAACATATAGTCACTTAGCTTTTATATATAGTATATATTTTTATATTCTTTATATATCTTTCGATTAATTTAGATTATTTTTCATATATATTAAAAAATATTCCAGTCACTAAGGCAAATACTATATATCATATGGTGCAGTAACTATATTTCCTAAAAAATAATCAATTGTATTTTATATTTGAATTAACTTATGAAAGATAATAATAATTTTATCAAGATTACGGATTGTTTATCAATAATTGCGTGAATAAATTATGTGAAAATTATTTACGAGATGTAATTCTACATTGAAAAAGTTATAAATAAGCAAATTCACATAAATAAATTATGTAAGATATTAATAAATTTAAGGAAAGAGAGAGAATGTATATTTTTAAAAAAAATTTCATGTATTACTTAAGTTAAATATGAGTAATTTAAGTGAAACATGATTTCACGTGCAACAATTTATTCAAATTTTATCGATATTTGGTATAGCACTCATAATTTAAGGATTTGAATATTAAAATTTTGAATCATAATTTAATCTCATTTAATACAATTAGCGGTGTAAGACTGCCTTTTAAATTATATGTATAATATTATTTCTCTTTTCTGAAACTGTTTGTATCTTCATAAATTATTCAAATTATAAAAAAAGTAATAAAAATTTTTTGTTGCATCGTTTTATGTGATATTAAAAATAATCATATAATAACTTTCTTTAAGTTATTCTTTTGAAAAAGAAAATGATATTTTCCAATTTTATAATAAGTTTGATAATTTCAATGATGAATTAAAATCAGCTGATTATTTAGCTTTATATTTGTTTGAAAGAGAAAAAAAGAGTGTCTATTTCTATCGTTTTTTATTGGTATTGCTGAAAAGGTAATCATAAAATATTTGACTGTGCCATAATCAATATATTGAATTTATATTGAATTGATATATTGAATTGAATTTCAATAAATTTAATTGACTATGGCACAGTCAATGATAACATACCGAGTACTTGATATCGAATACTTATATTTAATAGAATATAAGAAAAATGCTTAATTTCGAAAATATTCATCGAGCTGATTTATCTTTGTTGATATTTCCATACATAGTCCTAAGAAATTTCTTTTCATTAGAAAAACTTTGAATTGATAATTCTCGTATTATCCCTAAAATGTTTTTAATAAGACTAGAGAAAAGTTAAAATATTTGCTTAAATTTAACAGAATCAGAAAGTGATGCAAATAATTTAAAAAATACGTAATATTTTATTTTATAAGAAATCAATTAAATGATGCACAATTAAACCTGTTTTATGCTTAAAATAAGTATATTTTTAGGAAATACAATTTTTTTGGTAAATACAAGCTCTAGTGTACAATACAAAATGCATGATAAGAAAAGTTAAATTCGATAGCAATTTTCATATGATAAAAATCAAATGCAAAATCTTATTAAATATCTCTAAATGTAAATATTTATTAGATCTGTGATGATGAATATGCAATATATATATATATATATATATATATATATATATATATATATATATATATATATATATATATATATATATATATATATATATATATATATATATATATATATATATATATATATATTGATTAATTTTACTAAAATCACTTATAAAAACGTCGGAAACGACTAACGTAATTGTGATACTTGAATATGACAAAGTGTATAGCGTGATAATCAAATGCTTACTTGGATTTACAACTGAGCAGAAACTTGATAATTTAGTATAAAGTACAGAACAAGAGTTTTATTTGTAACGCCTAATATTAATCCTTTTTTTACTGACCTTTTTTTATATATTTTATTATTAGTTTTAGATGGGTTTATAAAGCAGCAAAAATAAAATAATGGGTTATTAATAACAAGATTATTAAAATAAAAAAATATCCCTATGTAATTGATGAATTGTTTGCAGTTTTGTAGATAATTTTGTATATCAGAATTTCTTCTTTTAAAAAATTCGGACTTTACTTTTATTTGCAATTTTAGCATCAGTTTCTAACAGGTTAATATGCTTTGCTATAGTTAATATTCTGATATATTTATATTATTGAAAAAAGTGCTTTAAATGATTTTAAATTAAAGTTTTTGATAATTTTATATGTTAATAATTTTTAGAATTATATGATTTTCTTTCGAACTTTATATTTTAAATTTTAATCTCAATTCTTATATATTTTAAATGTATATAAGAAAATTGTAAATTAAACATTATCTGAAATATAATTATATAAAAATTTATATATAAAGAAATTTTAATATAATTTCAAGTTAAATTTTTGCAGTTTAAATTTAAATAACTATCTAGTTAAATACTGCTAAATTAATTATTAAAAAATGTCTGCCTAATATGCTGTAATAAATATACTAAACTTCTCTATTTTCATACTTTAAAAATTCTAGAATGCAAATTTGTATATTTTGTTTATGAAGGGAGAAAATATATCTTTTCATTCTATATGTTTTCTAGGCATAGTGTTAAATTTTGATTTTACCTTAAAGTATCTTGATTTCTGTAATTAAAGTGCCTCATGTTTTGTTTTCTTTGTAAAAAAATTGATAAGTACATATATGAAAAAAGTTCTTTATTATTTGAAGAAAAGTAACTTTGCTGGCTTATCGTGCTTAAATAAAGATAAAAAAAATAACTCAATGTTAAGATAGATCATGTATTGAAAACAAGTTTCAAACATGTTTATTTTTTAGATGGAAATGGATGCCTATTAGTTCGACTTCAGTTGAAAAGGCAGTATGGTTACTTCCTTACACAAGTGTTCGTACCCTTGGTCATTTTAGTGGCTGCTTCATGGCTCTCTCTCTGGCTTGATGCAAAGGCGGTCATTCTCCGATTATCTCTCATTTTTGTCCTACTCTTTATGATGGTCATTATAAACATCCAAATTCAACCTTTAATTCCACCTGCAGCTTATACTAAAGCAATAGATATTTGGGTGGCTGTGTGCATTGCATTAGTATTCGCCACGTTACTGCAATTCATCTTGGTTAATCAACTGGCTAGAAGAGAAAGACGCGTAAGAATTGCTGAAAACCACGTGGCTAAAAATGGTGGATGTAAGAGAAGCAGTAAAGTAAATATTTTTTTCTAAATTTATTTTAAAGATATATTATTTTAACTTTTGCATATGTATTTTTCAATATGAATTGGACAGATTTATGCAGAAAATGTTGTTTCGTAGAACTTAATTGTCAAAAATTAGAAACAATAAATAGAAATTAAGCAAATTATACATTTTCACAAATCCTACTTAACTTAATTTCTAGTCTTACAGAACTGTCTTTAAATTCTTTGTATCTTTCGAAACACAAATAAAACTCATGCAGTTAATAAATAAGATTTACCATACATAAAACCTTATTGCAATAATGAAATTCAGAAACTACCTCACAAACATGAATGAGAAATATAATTCGATAATTGAATTGATATTTATATTTATTAAATTTTAGAGTATAAATTAAAAGTAATCATAAATATAATTAAAAACTATTTATTTACTTATTAATATTAATTAATTTAGAAGATTTTAGGTATTGCGATTTCATGCTAAATTTTCTAACTAGATTAGATCTCTATGATGATCTGCACTACGCACTTGATATACTCAGAGTTGATGGAATTATGGACTTGGCTTAGCTTTGCTGACAAATGAGGACTAACAGCAACAACATATTAAAAAAAATTTAATTTATTATTACAAAACTCAAAATTCGAGCACAAATATTTTATGAAAATATAAGTTATTGATGAATTTTAACTTATATTAGTATAAAACGCTAGTTGATGGAGTTTGCTCTATCTTATAAAACTGTTACTTTAAGCAAAAAAAAAAAAAAATTAAAATTAATTCTGTAAATTGAAATAAAAGTGGTATGTTCAAATCCTCATTAATGTATTTAACGTAAATTAAACACATTGAATTAAATTTTAAACTAATAAGCAATACTAAATACGAAGAAAAATTTCTTTAAAGGTTTGTATTAAAGTGAATGATGATTGTTTAGTTAAAAAATCAAAAATTCAATTTTATGATATGCATATATTAACAGTGTGAATATTTTTCAAAGTTTGAGAATGTATAATAAATAATATGGGCAAGTTATACCATATAATTATATCCGTTACTTTCTACACAATAATTAAACATGCGTGAGATATATCTGATAGCACATAATTTTGTAAAAACATATTAAGATGCATGGAAAAGATTTGCTCTCAAAGTTAGAAAAGCAGTTCTGTTAACTAAAAGTATCTAATAGTTTAATAGATAGAGACGAGATATATTTTTAAATAATAGTAACATGCTTTTAAATTATATATATTTAAGAATATTAGACGTGCTGTAAGCCAAACTATAACTAAAGTATTAACTGCATAAAAATTTTAAGATCTTAAGGTTTTAACAAATGTTTTAGATTTTGATGTTTCTATTTTATGGTCTTGCGTATTATTTTTTCTTTATATTTAGTCATTAAACCTTTTAAAACTCTAACATAATTAATGATAACCTGGCTTTTATTTCTTCGTATAAAATATACATTTAATTGGAACTGAAATTGTGAAAAATTTCTTTATGAAAATTTAATTTGACCTTCTTTTCAGAAATCTTACAAAGTACAGAACATCTTGGAAGAATGTGCACATGATGACATACCACTTTCCAAAAGGATAGATTTTATTTGCCGTGTTTTATTTCCGGTGATATTTGTCATATTCAACTGCATTTTCTGGTTCACTTACATAAAAGGAAGAGACAGTAGACATATAATAAAGTGAAAACCTTTCAGTTGAATCAATACTTGCAAGTTTGTATAAAGCCTATGTAGTCAATCTTTATATTTTTACAGGGTTTTTATAATAAGTGTATGTTAATGTAAATAAAACAGCTTTGTAATAATTATTACATGAAACTAATTATTAACTGATTATATAATTCAAAAACATATTTATTTGGTCTCAATTTTTTACTTCTTATACAAAGTTTGTTAGAGATATTATTCTTATTGTCTTGTTACAATTCAGGTGCTGTTCAAGTATCATACGCTTCTATATATAAGTGTATGTAAATATTACATTCATCTAGGAAAAACTATATTATTATACTAGGGAGGTTTAGTTTTGAAAACTTGACTGTAAACTCAATAGAACGGAAATGATTTTTAAGAAATAAATTTGCTTTCATTTGCTGAATTCATTTTCAATTACAAACATTTTAAATAAAGAGAAAATTTAAGCTTCTTTGCAAAATAGTTTATGGTCAAAATTTAATTTTACTATAAACATTAGTTTTCGATTTCAGTTAAATATTAAGTACAACATAGAGTAAAATATTTAAAAAAATATTCGGATATTAACCAATAATATTAATCTACCTTAATTGTAAAATTAAACATGCATTCTAATATATTTCTCTACTTTTGACTTCAGAAGCTTAAAGTTCATCACTTAATTGTTAATGAATATGTGTTTTCATCAAAACGCCACAAATATTTTTGTTGGATTTTGCACATTAGTTCTATCTCATTGAAATCATTTAAAAAATAAATAAGAAAATTTTTGTAAAGTAAATATGAATTAAAGTGAATTATTCATAATTATGGACTAATAAATTATTAATTTGAAAAGTTTATTGTAGTTGGAAAAGTATACTTTGATACGAATAAAACGTACATGGGCAGAGTAGCTGAATCGAATCAAAAATATCAAGTCTTCTCTCATATTGAGTTTCAAAGTTGAATCATATCTTGATCATTCTCAAAGCTAAATCTATTCAAATTGATTTTAAGAACTGAATCAGCTAAAATTGATTTCTAATCTGAATATGGTCAATTTTATTTGAAAGGATATCAAGATAACTGCAACTTTCTTTGAAAAATAAGGTAGTGATTTTTAAACTGAATAAGAAATATTTTTTGAATTTATTGAATTAATTTTTTAAGATTAATGTAATCATATTATGCTTAAACTTAAAAACATTGAAAACAGTGGTGAAAAAATTCGATAAAATGAATAATATTTAATTGATTTAGAAAAAATTTTTAATATGACTTGGTGTTAATAATTTTATGCTAGATAAAATCATATTTATTTAGAATTTCTTAGTAATTAAAATTAATGAACTGATTAATTAAATATCAGCGAATAATGATGGTTCCTTTAATCTCTGATATATAGTTAATGTTTGCTTTATATTCTCACATAATTTGTATAAAATAAAGGAATTGTCTTTTATACTATACAATATCAAGATATAAAGCAAACATTCGTCAAAATCTTTATTATTACTTCTTAACTCTGAAAATTCTTTAATTCTACCTCTTTCAATATTGTAAATTTATTATTGAATTACTACTAAACAACGTCAATGCTGATCATATTTAAATTAGTGACTGCACCAATCATGACATAATTATTGACGTAACATTCATTTGATCTAATGAGTTTCTAATTATTAATGAGCTACAAAATCAACTTTCGGAAACACGTCGTAAAATCAAGGATAAAAGTAATCAAAGCTCAAAAAATTTGTATGTAATTACAGTTCTGTAAGATGCAATTGCGTTACTTATTAATTGAATTGAATTCAAAGGAAATAAAAAAAATGCACTGTTTTTAGAAAATATTATTTAAGCAGTTTATTTGGCTTATATAGTTTTTATAATGCTTTGATATTTTTCTAAGCATTATCTTCACGATAAAAAGTTATGCTTCAGGCATTGTTTAATGGTATTTGTAGAATATAATGCTTTGGCGAGAGTAAAATGAGATTAAATATATAAGGTATTTTGAAATTTCCTTCAAAAGAAGTGAATACTTTTCCAAAAACATTTATGTATTACAGTGGCTTGAAAAATAGGAAATTTTAAACATATTTTTTTAAATAAACAATATTTAATAATTTCGGAGATTAATATTCTTTTATTTTACATTAGAAATAATAAAAAAATGAATAAAAATATTTGTGTTTATTTAATACCTAAAAATAAATGAATATTTTATCAGATACAATTTTTAATCAGCGAGAATTTATTTCTAAAATAAAATTAATGACGATATATAAAATCTCTAATAAATCTAATTAACGAAAAATAGATGAAAATGATAAAATGTTCAATTTTCTCTGAAAAAAATTCCCCATACATTTATTTATATATTTTAACATCAGAAAAGCTGTATTGAATTCATAATTGTTTGGGTATTTATACAATATAAGTCTAAAGTGATACTAATTAGGCACATTTGGCTTGAATAAAACATGTGTGCGTATATTTAAAATCCAGTAAAATTAGAAATATAAAAATTAAAAGATATATATATAATTTTAAATCAATTAATTGTTGAATACATCCTTACAAATTTACCATTAAATTGGCATTAAATTTTAGCTAAGAAATTTGAGTTTTGGCTTAGATGATAAGAATACTATCAAATACTAATAGCTTTTGCAATTGATACATTAAAGATAGAATAACTTTTTTTCTCTAATGTCACTTTTTTTTTTAATTCTGAGAGACAAATTTGATGACATTTGACTAGACACTTCAAGGTATTCTTACCGCTATTGTAAATGAGACATTATTGAAGTGATAATAATTATTTTCTAGGTATTCTTCAATAATTAAGGTAATAATAATTATTTCCTAGATTTTCCTAAGTTATCTTTGTAGCAATTATTATTATACGCTTTACAATCTAAAGGATTAAATGAGATTCATAAATTCCAAGAAATCCTTATTCTTAGGGGCAGCGATTTAATAATGATAAAGGTGTTAGAGACGTATACAATCAGAACTCTTTAATCTCACATCTCGTGGTCGAATCAAAGCGAATTTTTTTGTAATCCTACTTTGACACATTGATATATAGTCTCAGTAAATTTAAGAATAATATTTATATACACATATCATAAACATAATGTTAATTAAATGATAAGAAATAAAGTTTTAACTTTTTAAAGTAACAGTGCACATATTTTAGAATAGCTTTACATTTGAAAAAAAGTAGGCAAATAATTTTAAAATATGCCTCATTTTTTGAAAATAATACTCTAATCAAATTTGCTCTGTAAATGCCAAAATTAAAACTATAAATTTAAATGTCCAAAACTTGGATATTTAATTTTATAAATTAAAAAAAACTTGGATACACTTTCAGAAATATCGGACTATTTTTGCAACAATATTAAATATTACAACTTTTAAAATATTCACAAAATATGAACTTGAATTCTCTTGTAATCAATTGAACCTCGATTGTCTGTTATTGCACTGATTCAGTTGTTTAGACTTTCATTCAATAAATCTTAATAGTTTTTATATCAATAAACATAACACGTAAATTATATAAGTTGATCAAAACATTTGGAGTCCTTATATTTTACCAATCCAGATTCAGAGTCTGATGAAATTCGCTTCATAATCTTCAAAGTTTTGAGTTTTAAATGTTTTTTAATTAATATATGCTAAATGCAAATAATTATCAAAAAAATTATTCTATCAGTGGAACTATTAAGAAGGGCATTGTAAGCGAGGGAATAATGATAAAAATAGGCTTTGTTTTAAATTATGATTGAATATTGATTTCTTATATAAATGACATTTTATACTTTTGTTGAGAGATAATAGATACAGACTTAAATTAGCTTATTACAATAAGTTTTGAAGTTTTTTCAAATCTTATTGCAAATTTTATTGTTTTTTTTATATAAATATAATTGAATATATTTGTTTGGAAGCATATATAATTACATGATATATTTATTTATAAACTAAAATTATATAATAAGTATTATAAAGAAATATCAAGCAGTAGATTAATTCATATTGAACATGTTTTAATCATGAAAGTTTAGTAATCGAGCAATCTCCCTTAACAACGAAATTTTAGATTAAATTAAAATATTATAAAATCTTGATTCTAAAATAAATTCACTGAGATATTGATTTTCATATACTTACAGATCAATAGAAAAAATTCAGTATTAAATATATTGAACCATATGATAATTGTTTAGAGAGTTTTAAATTTTTTTGTGAAAATAAAACAAATATCAGTTTGTAGCTTCAAAATCTTGTGAGTGATGCAGTCTCAATACGTGTTTATTTTAAGACTAAAAACTCTTGTAACAAGCAAATCTTAGTTTGGTATTAATAGATAAAATAAATGCAAGTGTTCATCTTTTACAGATTTAAATAACATGAATATAAATTAAAACATTCAATCAACTAATGTTTTGTACAAAAGTAGAAGATAATTGAATTTGCTAATTTCATAATTTAACAAAAAACTAATGAGACAAATTAAATAAGAAGATAGTAAATATAAGTATAATGAAGGGATTACATTTACCAATAAATAAGTTACATTGACTTAAGAGATAAACGTTAATTATAAGTCAACAATGACACGGAGCAAGTCACGACAAAATTAAATTCATGATTTTGTTGTATATCTTGAAAAAATAATAATTACGTTCATCATGATAAAAATAACAGAAATATATGCCGCGATTTTCTTTCACGCAAATCCCTTTTGGCATAAAATATCACAGGAAGATAATTTTTCTCATTATTATTCCTTCGATAAAAGTAAAAAGTAGTATAAATTAATTTCTAATGTATTCGTTTGTCTTTATGTTTCTTAAAAACAAAAAGGATAAAAAACTTCAATCTTAGCCTCAGGTATATTTGTAATTAAAACAGATGCCTTCATATGTAATGAGGGTCAAGAAATCAGTTTCGTTACTTAGGTGACTTAATTTTTTTACGTTTGGTTGAAAGGAAACAAAGAGCTGAGTTTCTGCAAATATTTAAGAAGCAAGGAATTATGAAACCAAGCTTTTAATCCTTAATTATGATTGAAAATTCTTTATGCTTGAGTCAAAAGATCTTGTTGTGAAGTCACCTGAAAAATAACAAAACTATGAAAATTTAGTAAATGACCTTTTCGGCTACAGTAAAGTGGAGATGGAATGAATATATTATAATTTATAATGACGGAGAAAATAAAAAATAACAACTATACTTGATGAAAAGTTCATTATAAAGATGAAAGAGGGTATGTAATGAGAAATATTTTGAAGTGTTAATAAGCCTAGAATACTAATTGTGTTTAAATTTTAACAAAATATTCACAATGATGATTCATGCTATTGTTTTCATTAGAATTACAATGCGGAATATAATTTTTCTTAAAAGAAACATAATCCCAATGAGAAGATATATATAACCAAGAATGAAGGAGCAACGCTTATCATTTTAGAGTTATAAATCAGAATTGTTAATTTAAATAAATTGCTTTTGAACGAAATTTAAATGCTAAATAAAATATTCTACATTAAGAAATTATTCACCTTAAAACAACGTTTATTTCTCTTCAAAAATTCAAAACTTCTTTCATTGGTAAAAAAAAAAAACAAAAACATATGAGAAGTATTTAACGCTTCACACCCCCACACCCCCATACCTTCTCACACACTATTTTAAAAACTATATTTTGTTGATATGTGTTCAATGTAGATATATTATTTTCTATTTTCATGTAATTATTATTATTGCTACGTGCTATTTTGGCTTTAAATAATTCAACTTTTGCACTTATTTTTATCTTCAAGAATGAATAATCAATTGCTTTTGCAATAAAAAACAATAGATACCTGAGTATATTTCCTCAAGCATTTTATTGATGAATTTGAAGTAAGGAAGACAATCTAATTTAAATAAAGTATTTGATAGAAATCAGAGTAGAAATTAGCGTTAAAAATTTGTGCATTCATTCTGATAATGTATTGCTTTTAGAGTACGTTACGACAGTATAATAAATGTTTGCATTTTAATTAACCAGTAATTACAGAATTAAGAAAGTAGGGTAATAAGAGATGTTCAATTGGTTAAGTAACTAACAAATTTATCTCCATGGAAGACTGTGGACTCATAAATAATTCCTTTTAAATGAATCCACGAAGGATTTTTTTAATTCAGAATCCTTCTGTAAATATTCCCATGTTTGTTTAAAAAATATCCTTGAAAGAAATGCAATATTGTTTTAGATACAATAACTATATTAAACAAGTATTTTCATTTCGTAACCATATCATTGGGTTGTTCGGAAAGTAATTTCATTTTTTTCTGATAGAGGATTTAATTGTTTTTTTTTGCACCCAACTTCACACTTAAGCCGTATAATTATTATATGCTTTGAGAGCTCATATAGCAAGGCTTGTGTGTGAAAAATTCCAATTAATTCTACGCAGTAGATTTTGGTTGGAGCCCTTTTAAATATGAAGAGCGATAAGCAGCATTTTCGACATATCTTACTGTCTTACTACAGAAAGGGTTAAAATACTGTTCAAGCCAGAAAGAAATTAACCGATGTGTATGGAGAATGTGTGTTGACAGTACGCCAGTGCCAGAACTTGTTCGCTAAATTTCAATCCGGCAGTTTTGATGTCGAAGATGCATCACGTTCGGGAAGGCCGGTTGAAGCTGATAAAGACGTGATAAAGGCATTAGTTGATGCGAACCGGCGAATAACGACCACTTGAAAGGCCTGGGATTATCCTCGAAGCTCGATGTATGGGTTCCCCATGCTCTCACAGAGAGAAATCTGTGTCGCCGCATTGATGTCTGCGATTCGCTTCTCAAACGTCACGAAAATGATTCGTTTTTGAAGCGCATCATCACTGGGGACGAAAAATGGGTTGTATGCAACCCATTTTTCAAACGCAAGAGGTTATGGAACAAAAAAGATGGATTCGCTGAAACCATTTCCAATGCCTATATTCACCATAAAAAAAAGGTGATGCTGTCTGTTTGGTGGGATTTTAAAGGAATTGTGTTTTTTTTTTTTTTAGCTTTTACCGATAACACAACGATTAATTCGAAAGTTTACTGTCATCAGCAGAACAAACTGAATGATGCACTTTAGAAAGAAAGGCCAGAACTAATCAACAGGAAAGGTGTAGTGTTTCACCAAAACAACGCAAGACCTCAAACAAAACTCTTCAAAAGCTCACTCGCCAAAAGCTTTTACAGATTGAATGGGATACAATGACACACCCACCATATTCTCCAGACCTGGCACCATCGGATTATTGTTTGTTCCAGTCACTCCAAAAGTTTTAGACTGTAAAACCTTCACCTCAAATGAGAAGGTCAAAAACCACCTCGTTCAGCTTTTTGCCAGCAAAGATCAAAAATTTTAAGAGCGTGGAATTATGCCACTACCAGAAATATGGCAAAAGGTGTTGGACCAGAACATCCAATATTTGTTTATTATACGAAAACTGTCTTTTATTTCCACACAAAAAAAAAAACGAAATAACTTTCCGACCAACCCAATAAAATAAAAGTATTATGATTGCTATTTCTGAAACCAGTCGAAAAATACTGGTTTATATCATATAATCGTTCAGATATCAAGGAAATTCTTTGGTGAAATTACAAAAATATGTTTTCATAATGGAAAAAATTTAATAATGTTTATTTTATAGTTATATACGTATAAAAGTGTTTTTCTACAGAAACCAGCCAGATATGATTTATAGACATATCATGATGAATAAAATTTGCAACTATTTAATGTACTAAAGGTAGAAGTAGCATGTAGACTGATCATTATTTTTCATTGAGATCTATAAATAACATAAATAATTAACACTGAAAGTCAGATGAGTTAAGCTAAATTTTATATTGTGTAATTGTCACTGTTTTAGATCGAAATATGAGTTAAGGAGAAGACGTTTAAATAACTGGATAGTATTTTTAATAATTAAAAATTAGTCTTTCTTTTTCTTATTCATTCTCAATCATTTACTAAATGACAATTATGGAATTTATTATGGCCCATATTTAAAGCTGTGACTGGAAATTAAATGATTATGAAAGAAAAATACCCAATCACTTATAATTAAATTAGATTATCTTTGCGGATAGTTAAATTAGATTAAATGTTACACCTAATTAAAAAAAGATCTCGTAGTTTCGTAAATGAGCAGGCACACTTTTTAAAGTAGGGGAGAGCTTGATTTAAGCATTTACTGAATACAAAACTGTATAATTTAAACTTTTGATTTAAGTATTTTTTATTTCCTAAAATTAATCAATAAAAAATTTATATTTTTCACAGTTTGAGTTAAGTTTGATGAGGAAGTGATAAAGCAGCCAGTAGTCATTAAAGTTTTGTAGTTTTGTTTTAAACATACATGAAGTGAATATATTTAAATTATTATATTTAAAAATATATTTCGAGTTTCATCTGTAAAACAAACATTATCATTTTAAATAATTTTATTTTTGATAAAATACATTCATGGAAAGCATTACGAAGCGTATTAAGTATTATGTATACTGCTTATAATCATGTCAATAATTTCTTTAAAAAATTTATAATGCAGCACATTTGAGATATTAAGCTAAGAATTTTATTTTTGCAATTAATATGTCACCTATATCTCTCTATAAAGAATGTATTTCACTTACTTAAATTAATTTGTAAAGTATTATTTGGTCTCTATTTTAGAATTGTAATTAAAATGAAAATAGTTCATGTATACTTTAGAAATTAAGAACTATATGTAAGTAGAGCTCAGAAATTAATGAAACATAATAGAGTAATGTAAATTGCGTATAATACATTTTAATGTAGTTGCTAACTTTAGAATCACCTAGAAACCATTATTTAAATTATTATTGTGTTTTGCGTAAAACTATTTTTTGATATCAATTTTACTTATTAGTTAAATTAAGTGTTTGCTCTTTTTTATAATTTGTTTGTAAATTTAAAATAAAAATCGAAGATTATAGTTTACGTTCAAATCAATTATCAAAATGTATTTGTAGCGAACAAAGACTTACAAGAATCTTTTTTAAAATTAACACTTAAGCAGTACACGCTAATGAATCAAACTAATTCTCTTGTTTTTTAGAGAGAAAAATAAGTCTGTGATATAAATGATCACTAAATTTTAAATGAGTCATTAAATACATTTATTTCATAAAGATTTTGAATTTTTTCTTTTTAAAATCTTTTCCAAAAATGTTTTTACGTTAATTGTACAATATTTAACAAATAAACGTTACTTTTTACTGGACGATTGAATTTGATTCGTATTTAAAATTTCTTAATCGAACAGATTGTTTAGAAACTAAGCAATATAAATCATGATATCTAAAAATTGATCAAATTGTTGCTATTTTCATGGCCATGAATATTTTTACTTTCGTGTGATACAAGCATTAAACAAAGCTATTGAATATATCAGTTTGAAAAAAAAATGCAATAATGTATAAAAAATTTAGTCAAAACACAAGTAAAGAGCAATCTATATGTATAATTCTCCAGAAATTATCATGATATATTGGTAAGTATGGAAGTATAGTTGCTGAAAGTATTATTAGTACATATGCAAGTATAATATTTTGTGTGTTTAGATTATGGCTAAGTACATTAATTAATAAAAAATTAAAGGTAGTAAATTAAATATATATAAAAAGCTGAATATTATAGATTAGTTATTGTATTATGTAGCAGTTGAGTAAAAGGGCATATTGTGCGTATTAAAATTAAGAAAGTCATGATTTAATAATATACAATTACCCGCACTTAATAGCAGCATCAAGTAAGAAATGTTTGTTTATTTAATGCATTATCAAGGCTTTCCATTATCGTCAATTGATTTATGGGAAACATTTTCCAAACGGAATTAAAATAGTTAGTTAACGAAATTCCAGTTAGAAATAGCGAAGGAAATCCCTTAGAAATTTAAAATTCTTCGATTAATAGTAACAAGAGTATGACAAGAATATTTGATTTCTGTATGTACGTTATCTCATTAGTCACAGCTCCCATTTAATGATAAAAATTAATGACAAATGTATCGAAAAATCAGTATTTAATAGGTACACAACTTTGCTTTAAACAGCAAAAACAATAATCTGGGATTTTCTGTAGATGTCTCAGAAAGACCACTATTGCAAAATTCGAAATTGTTTGCATATTTCTGCAGAAACAGATTAGAAAGAATTTATTACCGTACAGAAAGTAAAAGTAGCTACTCTTTTGGACTAGTGAAAATATCGGTTGAATGACAAAGATGTCAAAATTAACAATGTTTGATTAAATAAGTTAGGATTCCAGTGGTAAGAACAGATAGTATATTCAAGTGTGGAGCATTATCTGTAATATCATATGCCTAAGTGGTCAACAAAACATTGCATAAGACAATGGTGATCTTATAATGATATTGCGATATACATGTGACGCTTATTTGCAACATGAGTATACGTGAACATATATTGATTTGACGAATACTATATTATTTTACTATATTAGCTTTTGATAATTTGTCAAGTCAATCTAGCATCTTATTATTAATTTTTTACCAGAACAAAACATTTGAAAGTATATATTGTGTTATCTGACATTTCAGTATCAAATGACTTTAATATCAAAAATGCACAGGATAAAGTATCCTGTGAATTTTGTATATTATTTAAATTGTATCTCATATCGTTTTTTTAAATGATTTTTTTATTTGCAGTTCTGATGGTGAGCAATCAATAAATATTTGTGACATATTTATTTTTCTTGTTTAAATAATCAGCAAAACAGTTATTTAAATTGTTTACTTAGAAATGTCGCATGGTTCTCTTTCATTATATCTTATTGCAATGCATCGAAAAAATAAAGTTAAAAAAATATAAAATATAAAAAATATTATTTGAGACAAAACATGCGTGATAAAACATAAGATGTGTTCTTATATTATAATGAAATACATTATAATCAATTTGAATTATCCATTTATCCTAAAGAAACTTTTTGATATTTGATGTACTCATCGTCAAAATTTTTGCTGACATTGAAATTGCTAGGACTTTAAAAATTTGTTGTGAGTACATAAACTCTAATAAGAGAATTTCTGTTTGTATAAGCTATTGTAGATGAGAATAAGATGAGTAATGCATTCAGCAATTTACTGCTGGTATTACAAAATGAGTCAGTAGACTCTCTTTTAAATTTCCTCTTCTTTTAATGAAATAATTACCATAGGATATTAAACCTTGTGATTTATTGCATAATGTTTACCATAGTAAATATGTATATCCTAATTTGGATCTAATGATGTGTTTTAAAAAAGAATGTTTGCTCGTTTATTTGTGTGGTTATGTGACACTATCGGAAACTGAAAGTTTCTTTCAATAGAATGTTTTTTATTGTTATTTTCAATGACACAGTAAAAGACACTTGAATATCAAATAGGCAACAATAAATCAATAAATGATAACAAGCAATCCAGTAGCTTTCCTAGATTGATGTCAAAGGATGAGCAAGGCACCTAAATAGATGAGGCAAATCTCTTTCTTCATGGAGATCATATTATGCGTCATAAAATGTGCAAAAATGATTAGAAGCCACGTTGATGTGACATAGATGTTTATTCCTTCAACCATGGTTAGGTCTCAGATGAAACATGAGAGCAGATTTCCTCCTAGGCCCTTCAGGGACTTTGAAGATCTGATTAAGTTAATGTTGATTGAAAATGCAGTTCTTGAGTCTTCCTCAGAAAAAGTCCCAGAAAATATTACTTATTAAGAATTTGACCTTATTAAAAGGAAGTCTAGAATTAGATTTCAAGAGGACAGGGTCACATTTTTTGCCAAAAAATCATCTGTTGCTTCATTTCTCTGGATTCCACTGAATTATTATCTTGTTATTGGTGGCAAACAACATGAGGGGATTTGAACTTTTATCGGTGGTTTAGATTCTAGAGCGACTGAGTTCATTAACTGTTTGAAACGAGGCTTTTGAATCAGATAATAATATAACTTTAGAAAAGGAGTCTAGATAAGGCTGAAGTTATGATGGGGCCTGGTAAATGATCGCAATCTCTTCATCAAAAGTTGATTGGTAGATGCCGATTAGAATATAATAGAAAAAAAGTTCGCAATAAACACCAGCACCGGTGTTAACATAACCACTGGAGCCGTGAATTCTTACCCATTTTTCGGGGTAAATGAATTTTATTGTTTCAAGAGTGAAAGTTTTTAAATCTGCTTTACTAAACTCCACTTTTGAAACATCCTTGATAAGAACAAAGCGGATAAAAACTCCTTTGTCGACAACAGTATTAATAGGATGTGAAAAGGTTCGATCTCAAAATATATATCTAACTTAGATATGATATCAGCAACTCCCTGTAAAAAACTATTTTATGTTTCTCTTATAGACTAGAGAATCATTGTTCCAAAAAAACAAAAAACCAGAAGTCTAAGTTTTTCTTCCAAAGAACTTCTCGAATAATCATCTTTAAGGCTTCTGTTATCCGTGCTGTGCCGCATACAATCATTGGGTTCAGTCTTTGCACCTCCTGTGGTCAATCGCTGAAACTGATTTTGAAAAATCATAAGAAAGTAAAAATCTTCATCTGATTCCGTGATCAACTGCTCACAGCGGTAAACAAGTAAGGGTAAAATGTAAGCTTTGTATGTGAAATTCATAGTGGCATTTGAGTTCGCCATGAAATCTTTTTGTGAAAACCACATCCAAGTTTTTAAATTTAACAGATGATGGTATATGATGTCTTTTATAATAAATAAATTTATAAATGAAAAGGTTGTGCATAAGAAAAAATACTACAAAAGTATTTAGGTTGAAGTTCATATTATTCAACTCTCTCCGTTTTTCTAAACGCAACAAGCTACTTCCCACAAAAAAATTTAATGATCTTATCAGCTTTTTTCTTGGGGGAAGTAATCCAGATGACAAGGTCACCGGCATACAGCAAGCAACGAATGTTATTAATCTTTTTCAGTTCACTAACTAGATCATTAATATAGATATTAAAAAATGTAAAACTAGAGTCTGTACCCTGCGGTAAACCAGTCTTGATTATTCTGTATCTTGAAAACCAATTGTTTTACTAGAAACTACATAAACGGGTTTTTAGAAATCCATTAAAACATTTAAGCATGTTGGAGTGAAAGCTAACGTTTGATAACCTTGAAAGTAGGCTCTCTATAATAGCTAGATTATAAGCAGACTTTAGGTCAACAAAAATAGTGGAAAGGATATCCTCTTGTGCAAAGCATCGTTTATATTTTGAATAAGTAATGAAAAATGCTGGTCAGTAGACTATAGCATGCATCTTTGACCTTCATATTATTCAATTATGCCCATTTTTTCAGTAAGCAGCAAGACCCTTCTCAAAGAAGTTTTAATGATTTATTGACTTTACTCTTGAAGAAAATGCAAAGTATTATGATTTCAAAACTGTATCCGAATGGCTTGAGAACTTATTATTTAAACTAAATAATTAGGTGAAATATCTGTATGAAGTTGAATAAATTAGGAGTATTTTAATGTACTGTCTGTATAAAAATCATGAATTCTTAAACAATTCAAAATTGAAAGCCTCATGGGTTAAATTTTAATTGGAATTCTATTTTTAAAATTTATAAGTTCTTGTCATGTAATCAAGTCAGAAAATATTATTAATGAGCCAGTTCTGTAAAAATAAAAGTTTTAACATTGTACGACTCAATTTTTTAAAAACAATTCTGCTATCGTCTGTACATTGCCACATTACTACTTCTTAACATTCGTCATCTATGTAATGTGCTAGTCCTTATAACTAAATATGATAGATTAAAATAATTTTAAAAAAAGAACAACATTTCATTAGTGTGTTAAAATATATTATATGCCTATTTTTTATGTATGATTTTTTAATAATATGAAGAGTTGCAAAGATTTCGCATTTTGTTATGTTTTAAAAATTGCTGCTGAGGGAGAAAAATTCCATTCATTGAAATGAAAATTCCGTTAAAATAAATTTTTAAAAATAAAGAATATTCTGGTATTGAATTTGAAAGTAGTGAATACAAAGTGTATGATTTAAAAATTTCTAGTAATTAACTTTTTAAATAACCCAACAATTGGGTTTTTTTTTACATAATATCTGCATGCATTTTACATTTCATAAGCAATTATTTAAATTTGCGGATGCAGTGGTAATTCATCTTAGTTGGATTTAACATGACAGTGAATGCAGCGAGATGTCATTCGTATCTAAGAACAACCCCTCAAAATACACGAAAATTAGATGGACAGCAGTTGTAACCAAGATCATCTCCCTTCGTTCAATCCCAGATGAGCTTGATTAAACTGAACATAGTTCAATTTTGTTACCAGAGGAGAATGTGGAGCTCTGGACAGTTATGGTACTACCATTATAATATCATTTGGAAAAAGTAGGATAATGCATTGTCCTGGTGGAATATAGTGCAATAAGTTTTCGATGACAAATAGAAGTCATTAATAATATCACAGTAACATTCAAGTGTGAGAGACGATGTAACACTTATTATTTCAAAATACATGAGCACTCTCCAAACACATGAATGACTTTAATTAAAAAATAGTTATTGATATCTTACTCACAGAAATCCCCTCTACTAAAATATCTTATCAATTATATAATTATATCCAAAACGAAAGGCATCTTTTATAGTAGATTTCAAATCTATATTCTCAACTTAAAGTACATTCCCTTTTAACAGAGGATATCTTCTTCATACTATTTTTGGATAGACATCAAAAACACTTCTCATTTATCAATATTTCATATATCTTTAATTTTCTGAATACATTTTCAAAACTGTGAATTACAAAAAATACTATAATTATATATACAATATTTTCAAATTAACAATAAATATTCAGATGAGCATTATAGATTTATTTGCTCTATGAACGTTTATAAAAGATCTTATTTACACAATTGTTTTTATTTTTTGTGATAAGCCCTTTTGCAACAAAAGCGATTGGGCTTAAATCATTATACTACATAATATTTTTTTCTAAAAGAATACGTATTTCCACAAGACTACGTTTCCTAATTTTATCTCATTTTCTATTCCAATATATATTGTATGCATATTGATATAACGAAACTTATTATATTTCTTAAATAAACAATCATTTTTACGATTTAGTCATGAAGAATAGCTCATAACAATCAAAAGTACATATCTGTCTGTTTTAAAAATGTAATATGCAGAAAGTAATAACTAAATGTAGATTAAGTCATATATAGAAATTAATATAGAATAAATCTTTTAAGATATAAGACAAAGAAAAATAATACTTTCATATTTGGCTAAAATCATGCAGTTAATATTGCTTATTTGTTGATAAAACAAAATGAAAATAACATGACACGCAGTTCATATCTAAAAACTTTCTTTTATAAATAAATGAACACATCATTTAACATAACATGATAAATGTTGCAAAAATATGCTATCAGTAAGGAACTTTAGCTTATATTGCATATATGTAATTAAACTCATATTCTATTCAATTATTGCTTATAAATAGTAATTTGAAGATTATATATCAGCAATATTTGACTATATTTAATCATAAAATTGTTGGAGTACATTTCTTATGATTATGTAAAATATTCAAATATATTTATAGAAAATATATACTAAAAATGTTTATAGGTAATATTGTATTTAAACGTCTGTGTATTTTATTTACGATTTCAATTCTTATGCTATTCAACGTGTTATAAATTTCATAGTATTTTAACATATTAATTGATTCACAAATTTGTCACCCATTATCGTTTGAAAGACAATTTTATTTTAATTTATAATGTATAAAGTTAAATGATTTAAAAATGTAAAAAAAGAAACTTTTAAAAATTAAAATAATGTTTTGCTTGCATAGTTAATTTTTAAAAATTTTATTAGCTATATTGAAAATGAAACGAACAATTTATATGAAAATTCATAAGAAACAATTTTATGTATTACATGTCGTGAAAATAATTTAAGAATCATAAATTTATTTAAGTTTAAATTATAGTGGTTATAAAAATATTTTTTTATAATTCGATATTTTTAAATAATAAAAGAATATATTTAATGATGGTAAATCCTTTACGATAAAAATATGAAGTTAACTCTGTTTCATCTGATTTACATTTGAATTGCATTCATTTAAATTTTATACATTAGGAAGCTTATTTTAATATAACAAGACAACCAATGACACTGCAAACAGAAAATGTATTCATTTTTAAAATAAACTTGTCGTAGAAAATACATTATTGTTTGTACTAATAACGTCATGAAAGAAAACAATGAAGATGAAACATATTTAATGTTATGAGAATTTATTAAATTGCCTTTCTCTAAAAATTCGTGCTTGGCGAAGAAATAATTCTGAGCATTAATTCTCACAAAACAATTTAGGCAGTTTGTCCTATAAAAATCTGGCATTCTCCCAGTTATTCTCCTGTACTTCTCTTTTATCATGGAGTTATTCTGCAAGATCTAGTAAAATATTTTCTAAAATACTTTAGCAAGACGTAGATTTAATTAAAAAATTAGTGTTATTTTCGGAATTTAAAATTTAGAAGAAATTTCTATTTAGGTAGTTGCTTTTCTTTTCACTAATGTAATATTTTCGGGTTCCTTAATGCTTAAATTCTTTTTTGAGACCTGGGTAATAAAAATATTCCGACAACGGGTTTAACATTTTCTTTCCTTTTTTTTAGCAAAATATTCTGATTCCTATGAAAAACTTAATGTTTGAATTTGTTTTTATTACTTTTTAGGTCGCATTTGAAATGAAAAGTTCAAAAACATAACAAAAATGTTGATAGGATTTTATGTAACAATGAGCTTAAAATTGATTCTAAAGTCTGCATCTTTTTAAAAATTTAGTTACTGCTAGAAAAAATGCATTTGTTAATGGCGTAGTTTTTAAAGGTTTAAAACTAATATCATCCCCATTATTTTAAATTTCAAAAAATCTCAAAAGAAACATACTTTTTCACTTATGTTTGCTGGCTTAAGGCAAACTTAAATGGTTTTCATAATTGCTCTTTTAAATGGAAATGATTTCTTTTCTTGATGAGGAACTGGAACAATTGGAAGAGTTTGTTTCTTTCTGTTTCTTTTGTTCACTCAAAAGAGATGAATTCAAAGGAAGGGCACAATAGATATCAGACTTCTATCAGACATTTAAATGTAGCAAGAATATCTTTTCTTGAAAGCGAATGCTTCCATTATTTACTTATGTAAATATTTATGTTAAAACTTCAATTTTACAAAATTCGTGTTCGATCCATCGTCCTATACATACTTATGGATTCTTGATTCTTAAAGCTATGATGTAGGTTATTTGTAAGACTATTCGGAAGTGATTGCAAATACTTTTAGTATAATTGATTTCGGATTAAAATTTTTGGATAATTTAAATTTACAAAATGTTGGAGTTGCCCTCCATTAAACAAAAAAACAAACTTTTAAGTAATAAAAAATAATTTGGCGAACATTTCAAGTTTTAAAAAGCAACACACTCTTATGTCAATAATCATTCCTAAAATATTAAATATTTTATCATATAAGATATATTTTTAAACATTCATTAACGTTTACATACTATAAATGTGTAAATAATTTAAACCCTTCTTTCAAAAACCAGAATATATTTTAAAAATTTCAATATATTATCATAAATAATATTATGTTATGTATCATTAACTGTGTGTTTTAGTAGAGAAATAGAAAAAAAGGAAATAACATTGTATTTCCATTCAAGAAATACAAGAGAAGATATTAACGCTCATCAATTTAAACAGTGAAAAGTGATGCCAAACAGCCGAGATTATTTAAAATTACTCAAGTATTACTTACTATAACTGAGGATTTTTCAATGATGTTTGATAATATTTATGTATTGCGAGGGGAGAAAAATGAGAAAATCTTAAATATCTACCCCAACAGATGTGGCTGCAGAAAAGAGAAATGCCATAACTATCTTGGGTTAGGGAACCATGCCTGAAATCGAACTTAGGACCTTTCACTCCGCACTGTGCCACTCTACCACGAGGCTCCAACGAGTCTCAGTATGCACCATTTGAAGCTATGTATGTGGAAAACTTATAATTAAACTTTTCATTCGCTTACAGCATTTATTTTTCAGTTTCCGCCTTACCTTTAAAAAATTAAAATAACAGTAAAACATACATTATTTACTTTCACTTTTACATGTATTTTAGAATGTTTTCTTCACATTTTTTTCTTATCACAAATAAATTAGAAAAAAAATATCATGAATAAAATTAAACAGTTTTTGAAATGAAATAATAAAAAAATATATTAATTGCGTACTTTTGCTATATTTTTGTACTTAGATTAGATTTCTGCAGTCTTCAAAGTTTAAGAAGCTTTTAACTTAAAAAAGTAGTTGATTTTAAAGACATTACTTTTACTTCCATAATACATTAAACAATTTTTTGAATAACTTAATTTCTTTAAATCAGTTACTTAGTCTATATTTTTAAGATAAACTTTAAGAGTTAGAGTCACAAAAGTGAATTTAGAAAAATAAGGTCACGTTAATATTCTAAGTATCTGAATTCATATATAAGTTATAATAATAGAAGTAAATGAGTAACTTAATAAAAATATGGTTACTATTAATAATATATGCTTAAATCTCTTATCTCATTTCTCAAGAATAAAAAATTCAGTATAACTTACACTAGGAAAAAAAATAAAAGAAGCATTGGTAAAGAAATTTCAACAATGTTTTAAAATGTGTATTTTTTAAACATTAAAGGAAAAATTATGTTTAGATTGAAATCAATAAATTTAATGTTTAAAAATGCAAAAAGTATTTCAAAATTACATATCAAATTAATTTTTCTTTGATGTATCAATATTTTAAATAATTGAATGCCACACTTAACTAGTATATACTTCCATGTGACTTACAGTAAATAATAATAAATAACCTAAAACACACACACACATTTAACAATTGAAACAAATTATAAAATATTTCTGAAAATATGAGAAATATATCAACTTCAGGAAGTTGAATTCAAAATATGCATATTGATGTACGCATGATGAAAACTGGTGCACTACACTGATTGAAAATTTATTTTTAAATAGGAATATTTCTTTAAATTTTTTATTAGCATTTATTTGAGAGAAATTTTAATTTTTTAAATGATACTTTGAATTATCAATCTTTTGGAGTTAAACTATTAAAAATCTTTAGAAATTAATTATTCTTTCAGAAGAAAAATTCTATCTTTAGGGATCATGAGTGTTTGTTTAAAATGTTCCAGGTATCAAGACACTTTTACAATTATTTAATTAGAAAATAAATTAAGGGAAATAAATAACTAGAAAGATGGCTTTTGAGTTAATATTCAAGCAAATGAACCTTTATCAAGCCCACCATATTCTTGCTTCTTTTATGTTTTCATTTTCATTCAGATTACTTTGTAGAACCCTATTTTTTTCAAAAACAATGAAAACAATAAACATCTTTAGGAATTACTGATAATAAATAAAAATTTTGAAGTTATCAACTGTGCAACGAGACTTACTTTTTATCCAAAATCCTATAACTTCGTTTTTACTTCTTCATATTTAGAAAAATTTAGCGTATATATAATAAATCTTGTTAGTTTTTGGATTTTATAAGCTTAAGCCTACGAAGTTAAAAAAATAATTATATACCTTTAACACACACACATGGAAACAATAACGTTGCTTTTTTTAATCAAAAGTAATTAAATTTTTTTACAATTTTTTTAGATTAATACTTTTTGATACGAAATATAGTAATTAAACTCTCGATAAAAATATGTAAAGAATTAGTAAATATTTATGTAGTTCATAAAAAAATAATGTGTTAGAAAAAATTGTTTATTCATTTTCAAAATTTTACTTTTAAAACTCTTTAACTACTTATTTTTTGATATACAGCAATTTTTTGTTGAACTTAAATATGATTTTCTATGTAATGTTTGTGTTACTGAACCAAAATAAAATCTGGTGTACTTTCTTATAAGAAAACAAAATTATTATTTGGAAAAGGAAAATATATATTTTTAAATTTTAATGCATACATATCTTATTTTAAGGGTTGCTCTTTTATATTTTGCTTTCATTTATGCACCTGACTTTTTTTAATTTTAGCCTACACTTTTGATAGTAATAAGCTTATTTGGACAATCATATAGCTTCTTATATTAAATTAATGAAGTAAAAACCACATAAAAAGGCAAGTCGCTTATTTTACTCACTTGGTAAGTTAGTTGCTTTCCTTGGAGTTATAGATCTTTATTTAAACAAATTAATCCATTTACCCTGCTTCTTGTTTGTGAGTCAAAAGAGAGCAATACTAATGAATTTGCTAACTTTTTCCCTGAAATAAAATTGATTTTTAAATTTGGTTTGTTTGACACTCGACGGTCACATTTTTGCAAGTAAGATAATTTGACCGAAATCCGCGTTTTAATGGAATTCGCACCACTATAAACATTTACTCTCGTGGTGAAAATAAACACATCTGTTAAAAAGAGATGAGGCTAATAACTACCCGAACTATATGTTTTTCAGACATATGGTACGTAGGTGAAGAAAGGTATATTTTTTTGTGACCATGAGGTACGGGCTTGATACCAAAATTGAGGATCATCATGCTGAGATATTTTATGCTCTTCAAAAGTTATTTAGGGTCCGATTTCCCATTTTTAGCGTGTCGTTGAGAGGAGAGTGAAGTTCAAGTGTCGATTTCAAGGTCAAGTCAAGATTTCGCGTCTGATAACCATTGTTAAAAATTTCACGGTGGTTTGCTGCGTTTTGAAGCTTTGATCGACAGAGTAAGGCAGCCTGAAACCTAAAATTGTCTGTAATTTGGCAGCTTTAAAACCATAAAATTAGAATAACCTAAATCTAACCGTCCAGATTTTATACTATTTTTTTGAAAAATTTAAATACACTAAATATTTTTAATATGATACAAGAATTTTACAATATTTAACAGCATTAACACACACTGTACTGTAGAAAGAAAAATGATACAAAACAATTTAAAATTTATTTACTCAAAAAATAATGTTTAGTTGATTAGAATAATTCAGTTAGTTCAGGTACTTTCTGGTCTATATAATGTTTTGTACCTATAAGGTTTTATAAATAATTAATTTTTGTCGCAGTCTAGTTTGAAAATTCTGTGCGCTCTTAACTATGACATTTAGTTGACTTCTGACAATAAATATTTTCTGATTGAAAATTCCTGTGAATAATTATATGAATATGTGTTTTATATTTGTCCAGCATCCTTTCATATGAATCGGTTAAATGTACATTTTATACCACAATTGAATTTAATTTACAAAAAAAAAACTCTTAATTTACTCAAGGTAATTACGATTTAAATTCATTTATTTGAAAAAAAATTCACTTAAATTGGTATTATTAATACATTATATGAATTTTAATAGATTAAAACATTTTCTGAATATTTAATTGATTCCTGAAATAAATTAAATGTTAAATTTATATCATTGGATATTTTATAATCTTTTCTAGTTTTTTTAGCTTCTATCTAATTTCAGAAAAATATTTGATAACTACAAATGAACATTTTAAGGTTTTTAATCTTTAGTTTATAATCATTTGCGATTAAGGTAATATTTCTACTATATTTATGAAATTAATTGCATATTTTTCATTTCTAAACATACTTATAACCATTTTTAAAGTATAAAAAGTTAGATAAAAATAATAAACAGTGAAATGCACTATGCACTATAATACAAATAATTACTCTTAGTCTCTTACAGATGATGAATAAATACGTTATTTCAAGATATCTTTCCATGATAATACATCAAATGTATACTTTATGCAACAATTTCATTTAGTATCTTTATGACCATTTGATTTATGTTATTAATATTTTATAAATTTTTACTTGCCTATCTTCGATTTTTGCCATTCTTTAATATAAGTACTAAATCTCTACCGTTGTATACTTTTTTGTTTTGCTCATCTAAAAAGTAGTTTACAAAAAAAGAATTTATTCAGATAAGCATAACTAAAATAGCTACATATAAATATATTCTAAAAGGTTCTCTTCATGGTTGATTTAACACTTGTAAGTTGAATAAACAAAGAAATCTGTGGGGAAATGTTGCAAGTTTTGAAAAATGATACACAAAGACAAAATAAAAATAAACTTGGATTCAGACTATGAATAACTTTCCATTTATTTATTTTTATGGAATAAGTTTGAAACATATTTCCGTTCTTTCAGAATGACAAATAACCTTGCAGTTACTTAAACCAAAAATGTCACACAGACTTTGACGTAGAAATATTCTTTTCAAAACATATTTTTCAATATGCAAAAGTCCGAGTAAAGCTTTTAAATGATGTATATTCAAGCTAAGGATAATTCAAATCTGTATTCTTCCATGTTACAAATAAACATATTTAATAACTCCTTTCAATATTAGAGGTTTCTTTACATAATATATGACATTTTTAAAATTATATATATATATATATATATACATACATACACACACACACACACACACACACACACATACACACACACACACACACACACACACACACACACACACACACACACACACACACACACACACACACACACACACACACACACACACACACACACACACACACACACACACACATATATATATATATATATATATATACTATATATACATATATATATATATATATATATATATATATATATATATATATATATATACATATATATATATATATATATATATATATATATATATATATATATATATATATATATATATATATATATATATATATATATATATATATATATATATATAAATTACAATTTATTTGCTATTGACTTGATCTTGACAGAAATCATAAAATCATATTTATTTTAAAAAAGAACAAACTATTAGAATTAAAATTTCATGTCTCATTTAATGTTAAGAACAGGATATATTTTAAAAATTTAATTTATTTCTTACAAAATATAACTATCCTGTTGATCACATTTTTAAATCTAATATAAAACGGTTGGTATTAACGCATACAGCATTGAGCTTGTATTGTTTTCCTTTCCATTTTCACTTGATATGTGATTTTACTGACATTCAAAGCAGAAAGTTATGTATTAATTACAGGTGACTGATACTGTGCTTAATATCTTAAGAAAACTTCTAATAGTCAATGCATAATTTATTACAATTATTACTTGAATTATCATCTTTTGGAATATAAAATTAATTTAATTTTTGAAAAAAAATCAGTTTGGATTCTAACAAATAACAAGAATGCAGACTTAGTATTTTTTTGATTATATTCACTTTGAGCATGTAGAACTGAAATTGTCGAATTGGATTGCACAATTTGTAAATTTTTTTCTTAAATCAGATCATGTATTACAGCGATAAAAACTTGAGTAGTAAGATGATAATTCTTGCAAAGTATTAAATTTTAGTTTTAAGCAATGATTAAATAAAAAAATACTTCTAAAATTCTAATTGAAAACGAAAACAATAAGAATAATTTTTTTATTCTTTGTTTTTCTATAAAAAACATAAAATAAGCAATGTATTTTACTTCAGTACAAAACAAAACATTTTTTAAGGACATTTTGATCAATAAAACTGTAATTTTTAAAGTTGTTACTGAATTATTTAGTGATAAAACAAAATATAATTTTTAGCATATATGTTAAATAACTTTATAAGAACTATTATTATCTTTAAAGAGATAAATATTTAATTATAAAGAAAATTTAATAAATGCTTTCAGCAATATCTTATAAAATGTAAATTTTTATAAAAATAAAAATTTTACTATTTCTTATTTTAAAAAATAAGAGAAATTATATAAAGAAGTAAAAAGAGTCCATTTCTGTAAATTTTAGCCAATTAAATTAATACATTTAAAAAAATTAAAAATCAATTAAACAATTGTAAATTCGTTGTTACGCATGCTTAGAGTTTTTTCAGTCTCCTTAGATAAATTTCAAAAGTGTGACTAATTTTATAATCTAGTGCGTAATTTTGCATCTAAATTTTAGCCATTTTGTTGTTGCATATGAGTAGAGTTTTTTCAGTTTCCTTAGTTAAATTTTAAAAGTGCCCTATTTTATAAGACATCCTTATTAAAAATATGCATAACTTTGTATAATTAACTAATTACGATCGAATAACACCGAGTGAGAACAAAGCATTTTATAAAAAATATTTTTAATGTTAATAAAATTCTGATTTCTGTTCTAGTTTTATTCACAGACAAATAAATGAATTATTTAAATTTAGATTGAGAATATAATTTAAAGGGTAGTTATCAGTTTACATTAAAGAAGTAATAATTTACGCTTTATCTTTTACCCAATGATTTTTACATAGCAGTACTTAGAGAATGCAAAATAAGTTTTCCACAAGTATTTCGTTGTCCTTAGTTTATTTTAGTATATTAAATAACTTACTTATGAATAAATTTGAATCTTGATAGAATAATTTGCATTATATTTACTGATGGAGGAAAGAGAAAATAGCTTGTTTTGTTTTCCTTAGTAAATATTTTTTTATTCTTTTTGTTCTTTTGAGTAATGCATACTTCTCAGAATATACATAAAATATCTGAAAATTATAAGTAGTTATTTCTAGCAAAAGAATTAATGAACCAGAACTCCGACAAAATTCTGCAAATAACGTTTGAGTGTTGATTACAATTTTCATTTCCAGAAAAATAGTCATGTTAACTGTAGAATTCATTTGTATTCAAGACGATATTTATGATTAGTAAAAATTTATTCATACGTAAATATTTAAAGTCTGAATTAATAATTACTAGTATTATCTTATTGGAAGTAAATTTTATTCTATTTTTCAGCTATATTTCTTTCTTAATGCATTATCTCCCAATAAAATAATTTTTGTAATTAACAAATAATTCTACATTTTTCATTTATAATTGAAAATGCTCCTGATTTCATCTTTTTAACAGACAATTTAAAGTTTTATTTCTCATGGCTTTGACATATAATTATTAAAGATTTTTAAGAAGAAACACATTTTCCACCATAATTTGTTATATGTGGAATTGTTGTAGTTACTAATGACACTTGGACAAGCCAAGCTCACTATGCCTTGGCTATGCGAATTTAAGTCAATTGGGAGCGTCTTTCGTTTTTATACAGAGCACCATGAAGGTGAAAGTACGACTTTGCTCTACATACATGCCATAGGTACCCATTTATAGGGTAGGAAATCATTCACACCTCATTCATACAAGGAAAGGACAAAGACAGAGAGAGAGAAAGAGAAAGTAAATCCATGCCCGAACCGGGATTTGAACCCAGGACCTCCTTATCCGCAGTCAGGCACGCTGACCACTAGAGAAGTTGGGCGGCATATGTGGAATTAAATTTAATTTAAATACGATTTTAAAAAGTTGTCTTCTTTAAGAGTTATGCACAAGAATGGTTACAATGTTACTATATAAATGGTTACAATGTTAGCTAACCAAATATTAAGACACTTATTTTCACGGATGTCTTTCTTCAAGTAATTTAGATACAAAGGTATATAAAATGCTTATTTTGCTTTTCCCCCAAAATTTTCTCCCTGGTTTGAACTGAGAACGGCTGCGGTGAATGGAATGAAACTTATATAAGATATGATTTTTCAATAAACTTCAAATAATAGCTATGCTTCAATTTGAAACTTTGATTACAACATTTGTTATAAACTTAAATTAGAATTAACGCTCATTAAAACTCCTTAAAAAGTTGCTTATGTCGTGATGTATTGTTAATTTAAGTGATCTAACATTCCGTTCCGAACACTTCTCTTTTCAATAATCAGGGAGTGGGATTATTTCCTTCCCTTTTTGAAACTGTTATGAATGATTATCCACTGAGTGTCTAGAAAAAATATTTACGGGATCAGATACCTCCTTCTCCCTAAATTTTTACAAAGTATTTTATTTTAAAAAGTAACTATACTTACTATTTTTTAAATGAAAAAAAATTTTTTATTGATAGCAATGTATATGTTTATGCTTTTTACTAGACACCACCAACAGGAAATGCTTAAGAATACGTATGAAAAAAGTCCTGCCTTTTAATATTTATTAACTTCATAAGCGAAGGGAATGTTCACATATTCAGCACACCTGATTTGTTTTAAATTCATTATTTTTAAAGTAATTATATTTTTTACATTATATATTATTTTTCAAAGTTAATTTATTGTTTTTAAGGAAACAATTGACTATAAAGTGTAACATGTAAGTTTTGTATTCAACGATTACTTTGAGCTTAAATATTTAAGTTTTAAGAGTTAATTCAACCCTGATATTTTCATCTCATATATTGTACAAAAACGTCATTATTAAATAAGTAAAGAAGAAATATAAAAAGTGATTGTGAAATTCAAATGGCGTATTAGCCAGTTACAATTTTACATCAAAAGGATTTGTCACACTCAATATATTAATTGCTTTGAAAAATAAATATTAACAATTAAATTATTCAATAAAATAAAACTTTCCATATTCTGAAACAAATATTATCTAAGTATCTCCTAACGAGAAATAAAGAAATGATAGTTGAAATCGTCCTGTTTTAAGTAGTTCTACATATTAAAATTCTTTACACATATGATGTATAAACTTTTAAGTAAATACCATTCTTTCAAAATCTTATGTGTCTAGTGTTGTATTGTAATTATATTTAAGGTATTTAGTTTAGTTTGCCTTTTGAATGATACTTCAGAATTAAAAGGGCATATTAAGATCAAGTTTAAGGTTAAATTTTAATTTAATAACTTCTTTTGAAATTTTATTAGATAATTTTTTTGTAATTGTATGAGTAAAGCTTATAATTATAGGACTATGGATTATTTTAAGCTTTTTTGAAATTCATTAAATTCTTAGATGACCAGATAGAACATTTTAAAATTGTTAATAACATATACGAACTTATTATAACTACTTTGAAAACAATTTCTTATTTAAACCTTTTTTAAATAAAAAAGATAGTCTTTAATGCCGAGATATCAGAGTACACGTATATTAGTCCAGTAATTGATATGCTCCTTGGATAATATGCAATGGTTTTATTGTTTTTTAACAACAAATGTTAAATATTTAATGAAAGTCATTGGAATGAGTAAAATATGAGAAACTGCTTAAAAAATCAAAATTAATAGCAATTATTTTAATGCTTATAATAGAAAAAGGGTATTTATTGCGGATTTATCCCGATAGAAAACATTGAATTTTGCAGGATTCATAATTGGTTTTATCCTTCGTATTGTTCATTTGGGTCTCTTAAAACTTTAACTGAAGATGGTTTCTCACAATAGCATGGAATATATGGTATCACACAATTTTCCTTTTTTAAACGTAATGCACCAACTCACTGGGCCAGAAAAGTGTTATGAATGTTATGAAAAATGATGAATAATAGCTTTCGCTAGCTTAATTTTCCTAATATTTCTCGTTATTTTTTCGATCCAAAATTGAGTTATACATATCCGTTGTTAGAAGGTTATCTTTTGTTATACAAAAAGGGACTCTGTCTTCACAGCGATCAAAAGAAAATGACATCTCCTCTTGGGATACCAAATGAAGAGTCGTAGAAATCTTTTGAATTATTAATACGTGGAACTTATATGCATACTGTTTTGTTATCAAACGAATGTATTTTGAGTAAACAGTTTCAAATATTTCATTTCGAATTTTATCTTCAATGGGACATATTGTATTAAATTTATTCACGTTTACGTACGTAAGTACAAAAGAATAACATCAAAACGTCTTGAAATTCTGCATAATCTCAAGAGCACAAGAGATTTTATTATGCAAGTAAATATTATAACGAATATAATATTTCCATTTATGTAATGCCATTAAATAACCTACAGTCTTTATAAGTTTTAATTGTTTTATTATTTATTTCTTATAAATAATAAAATAAAAAAATGTAGTTGCAAGTAGAAAAATAATTAGAGGCAACTGAGAAAAGGGAATATAATTATTTCTCACTAATTTTTCTTAAATACTTTCATATATTTCCCAGTGGAACATGTTTATAATTATTGCAATTAATTTAGATTTATCATTTTCACATTTATATAATAATTTTATCAATCATAATTTCAATCTTCTAAAAGAATAATTAATTTAAATAAACTATTTTTTATATTTGCAGAAAATAATTAACTTAAGAATACTAAATTGCTACTATATCAAGATACACATAATTTGATTTTAATTATCTGTCTATAGCTATTTTTCTTACACGCTAATTTTTTTCCATTTCAGTGTAATAAAAAACACTTATTAGTTACAAAATCCTTAATATTTTGTTTTTGTTGAAATTAATATTAATGAAATTATGAATCCTATTTGTAGAAAGCATTTTCTTTCACATAAATTATTTTTTTAGTATCATGTGGTAAAAAGGGCAAATGATCACATAATTACCCTTTTTATAAAGTAAATAAAAAGAAAATATTTCATTTTATTTTTATATAAATATACAACTAAATAAATATAGCTGATCTATACAAGAACTATCTTTATTATTAAAATTTACTTATTTTGCAGTATTTCTTAAATTCTGAAATTAAAATCAAGTGCAATATTTTTATAGTACTATAAAGATACAGTACTTTTAGAAGACCAGTTTCTATAACTTCAATAAGGAAATTAATATTTTCTCCAAAAGAGTTGCTATAGTATAATTAATAATTATTTCATTACTCTTTATTTTGCGTGTAGAAATAATTGTTTCTTTATAACTAAAAATATTTTTAAATTCATGTTTAGAATTTGTTAAATGATTTAATGCCAAATTTTCAGTATTCCAGATGTATTCTTGAAGTATAAAAGCATTTTTTGTAAAACTAAATTAAAATTATTTAAAGAATGAATCTTTGTAGCTATGAATACCGAAGCCTGCAGCAGTTACTAAATTTACATTCTTAAATTATTAGTTTTGATATTTCATTTGATGTTAAATTTTATCCATTTCGGATTCACTTGCTAAATGCTCTATTTGCATAGTTCAGTTATTCTTTATTCTTCTAATTTTTATAATTATATTTTCAATTATTTATTGTATAATTAAAATATAACTATAAAAAAAGGAAGAATAAAGGATTAAATCTATTATTTGAAAGTTTCAAAAACGTTGACTCATGATTTTACTAGAATAATATTAACTTATAACATTTCTCACTCTTTCTTCTCAAATACTTTGTAAAGATGCGCGAGTTTCTAGGAGACTAGGCTGGGTTCTGGTAACTTGTCAAAGGTATGGTTAATGGGAGTCACACATGAAATATATTTCAGATTATAAATACTCAGACCTTAACTGATACTATGCTTTTATGAATAGTTGAATATATATTACGAACAGTTTAAAAATTATTCACAGTCAAAGCTTTTTAACTAAACTATAGAAATACTTGAGTTAAGCAAGTTATTTTAATAGTTGCACAAACGACAAGAAAAGGCATCGGTTGATTCTATCAAGAGATGGAAATTAGAAGAAAATTCTCATGTGGTTATGCGGTGTATGGAATAATTTGGAGAGGAAAATTTCGTTACATTTCGAATTCAGTGTGAGTATAATAAGGACGCAAATAATTTAAAGATAATATTTACTGCATCATTATCATTTTAGATTACACACCTGAGAGTGATAGGGGAAGTGGGTTCTGAGTCTCTGGTAAGGAAATCGATTTATTGTTTTCTTTCTTAGAATGGGGAGTTATTGTAGTGAAATGTATAAGGATGGAGGATAAATATTTAAGAGTTTCTATTGAAATAAGATTTTATATAAAAATTATCTAAAAAATGTTTTGATTTAAAAGAACTCATATTTAAAATAATGGAATTTTGTAACAAAATTTTTAACTTCAGTGATAGCCAATAAAAAAAAAAGAATTGAAGTTCAAGAACAAGTAGAAAGAAACATGAACAAGAATTTGTAACATGAACATTAACATGAAAACAGAAACTTTCTACAATGTATCAACATTAAAACTAAAATTAGATAAGAAGAAAATTGAGCATGCAATCATTCGAATTGCAATTTGCTTGCATTAACGTTGGCAATAAAACCATAATAAATCATTTAATTTTTAATATGCATGAATAGGAATTAAAAATTGAATAATAAACTAAAGAACATTTAGTTTTAAAATTTCACTGAAAACTAATAAGCATGATAATTGGTATTTATTTATCCCATTACCAGAACACTCATTCCAAAAGTAGCCTTTTTCTATAAAGTTAAATCCAGAAATATAAAATTTAAGGTTAAAAAACTCACAAAGGTACTAAATTTTTATAAATGGGTATGAGTTTAAAATTTTAAAAATAAAATTATTAATTATGGTTTGAGAGGTATTAATAAACTGCATGTAATTTCACAGGAAATATGTTTAATCACATGAGATTACTATAGTAAAGAGGGTAAGAAACTGATGATTTTAGTGCAGTTACACAAATAATAGACACAAATGATTTATTTCCGATAAATGTTACAGATTTTATATTTTGAAACAATTACTTTTAAGTATTTTTATTGAAATAAATTATTTAATACAAGTAATATGGTAAAAAATATGTTTAGTATTCTAAACCAAGGGAAAGCTTTTCATTGATGATTAAATTATTTTTCAGAAACAGAACAGTTACTTAAAAGCCTTGAATAAAGAATCAAAATATATTTCTTATCACTTAAAACAAGATAGGTCTAGAAATTCGCCTAATAATTTATAGTGAAAAAATAAAAGGAATACTTTATTAGTATTTCGAACTAAGCACATTTAAGCATTTTGTGTTTAGATGAGAAATGTTTCTCAGAATGATAAGCATATTAATCGAAGTTATTCTGCAACAATGTAAAATAGTGTTGCAGTTATTGAATATTTGAGTGGTGTGTAAATTTTCATCTAAAATAAAAAATCAACATCTATCTTCTCAAATATGTGACTAATAAAATAAACGGTGGAGAAATAGATATAATTTTGGATTCAGGAACACAAATTATTGTTTCACAACCGACAGATGCAACAAATTTCGATAGAAAGATAGTTGAACGATAATTCTTAGTTCAGGGTTGGAAATGCAGGCAACATTGGTTAAAATTCCTATATCTGTTAAAGATGATCGTAACGAAAATTTATTAGCTCAAGTATAAATGATGGTTGCATAAAGTGATAAATTGTAAGTTTCACTGTTAATATTATAACTGAAACCTATAAAATATTATAAGAGGAAGGTGCACCTTATTTAAAGGAGTGTAAAATGGAAGCAAAAATACATTTTCAACAATGGATTAAAAATGTTTTTACAGAAATTAATATAAGGGATTTTCTCTGTGGAATCAGGAATAATTAATTATTCATTAACAATAACAATAAAGTTATTATTTAATAATTTAGTATAAAGAATAAAAAAATCAAAAAAACATATAACTAACGAAAAATCAAATGCTCAAAATCTAAAACATAAACAGTTATGATGTAAAAATAATAAATCAAACAAGTTTTTAATTTAAATTAAGAAATTTTTGTATAAATTAATGAACTATTCCATCTTAAAAATATGGTACTGAGAATATCAGCTATTCAAGTTCATTTATATAGATGAAAAAGCTGTAAAAGTTTTGAATTAAAGCATGAATCAGGTTTAGTTTACCTTTAAAGGGGGAATTAACGAAAATGTATATGAGAAATAGTTTTATTAGTTCTTAATTTCACATTGAAAATTTAAGATTTTTTTAAATTTATAAAAGTGATAGCTAATAAACTACGCAATTCTAATAAAATAAGTGACTGTGTACTGCATATATTTATTTTTTGGAGAGAAATTTTATCGAAGTAGAGTGTAAATTGAATTTGTATGAAATCTCTTTGTTTTCAAATGTATGGAATATTTCTCTTATTTAGCGGAGAGTCATTTGACATAGAATTTAAACTTATACGTTGTTTTAAGAATCAGTATATTGCTTATCGTTGGATAGTGCTCATTTGTCAATGTTAAAAGAGCCTCAGGGATTTTGTTACAGATGTTTTTCAGGATTATTACTCAAATCTTATTGTTAGCGATCAAGGTATTAAACTTGAATCTTGATTGACAAAATAAACTTTCAAGTGAATGTGTGTTATATCGTATAATTTAGTTAATTTAAGTATTCTAATATCAATTCTAAGATTATAAATACTAATGATTAATATTATGTACATAGATCCTTGAAATTGAGATAAGCAGCATTCATTCTTACTTTTTGCGTATTGGATTGAACTGAACTAACTGTAAAATTTCAATGGTGTGCAGATAACCATTAAGCTTATAAATAGATGACACTCATGAAAATATTTTGTCATCTGTAAACATTTTTTCACCCATTTAATATGCTTTAATTTGCTATCTATTACTTTTAAAATCTGAGAATTTAGAGTTAATAAGATTTACTGAATAAAAGTTCAAATTTTATACGTTAAGCAAATCTAAATGGTACTAATCAATTATGCTCATCTCATTGTTATTAACAACAGGGTGATAATATCAGTTTCGTGTAAATAAAGTAACTCGAAATGAATATCAATCGATTAATCAGTGAAATTGAAGAAGCATATGAATAAATTAATACTATATTAAAAGCTTTTTTGATGAGAATATTTTTTTCAGGCAAACTTTGCTAATTTAAGTCACTTTTATCAAATTTCAATTGATTATTCAGATTTAAAAACTATTTTTAATCGTAAAGCTCTTATTATATATGTATGGTGAATAAATTTTGAAGTTTGCTGAAATATATATAAAAATAGCAAAAAAACCTTCATAACTAAGAAAAAACACATATTTACAAAGTTCTCAAAACATTGTAATCTAATATACATAAATGAATTGTAAATATTATTTCAATGGCTTTTCTATATTTAATGGTGAAATAAAAGTTTAAATAATTATGTTATATACATATTTTTGTTTGAAATATATATGGTATAATCTACATAAAAAATTATGCTTGATATAATATGATATCGTAAATGCGTTGCACGCACACAAATGATGTAATTTGAATCTTAAATAATAATCTGTGAAACAACTACTTAAGCTTTATCATTTAAGCTATATTATTTAATTTATATAATTTAATTTATTAATTATAACAAAACATGCAGATATTAAGTATGTACAAATATAACGACCCAGATAATATTTTCAGAGTTAATTTTTCAAATCAAATGTGATATGATTCATCTTGAACATGAAAACATTGGACATAGTTTCCTTCTATTTTTTGCCAGTTTACAGTTTTAAGAGTTCTGTAAAAATAATGAACCCTAAGAGTATTTTCTGTGAGAAATATTTGGTGAAAAATTATTAGACCACAAGGAAGTGATGGGTGAAAAAATTATTGATTAGGCAACGCTGCTTTTACAGTCTACAGTGAATTTTTATGCTTTTCAAATACAAAATCCTCACTGGAGCATTTGATTGGAATTTTGCATTTTATACAGTTTTGAAGAGGACATTAACTATAAGTAAAGCATATTTAATGCAAAGAATAAAAATACTTTTATGAATGACAAATAACATCAAAGCTATAATTAACTAATATAATTGACTTGGATTTTTATGTAAAATATTTTGCTTTGCAAATGTCATGGTTAGGAAAAAATAAAATAATTTTCTATTGTTAATTTAAGTACACTTTATCAAAGGATTGAATGTATAAGATGATTAATTTTATAAAATTCATTCTCTCTCCATTAATAAATTTTGACGTATTTACCATACAATCTATAACTAACAACCTAATTTTAAATTAAACTTTTACAAATTATTTTATTAAACTATGAATGGTATATTTTTAACTAATTATTTTTTATTTAAGTAGGACAAAATTTTCAAAGAAATAAGAACCCCTTGTTCTTTATTATATGTATATTCTTTAATAAATAAATTCATCTTAATTTTATATAACTCATTTCGAATAAACTTATATAATTATTTCAGTTTTGAAATAATTTTATAAAATCATATTATCAGAAGATAATATTTAGCTATATCTAACAACGAGTTACCTTAAAATATAAATTATATGAAAAATGTATACATGCACGTGTTTTCCTTAGTTGAAAACTAAAATCATTTGGAATTGCTGCGAAATCATTGCTATATAGAATCAGCTGGTTTTTACTTGAATTAATGGAAGTATTCCATTGATAAAAGATGGTACAAATGGATAAAATGAGAGTGCAAAATATGTTATGCATTATTTTGATTTAATACACGCATTTTTTTGATAAAAAAATGATTTTGATAAAAATGAAAAAAATTCTACTGAATATATTACGATTGAAGATTTTAGCCTCAAATTTTTAGGAGAAGGATGTTATGTTTAACTTAATGTTGTTTGGTTTTATTAGGTTGGTGCGTATGAAATGTCGGATTCTTAAGTGATTGTATAAAACTGCATATCTTTCTTCAAAAGCTGTTTATTCAATCAAAGTATGCTCCATTCGCTTCAATACACTTCTCCCAACGAGATTTTAAAGCGTAGATGCCTGTCTTAAAAAATTTTTGGTCTTTAGAATTAATAAACTCTGATATCGAGTTTTTTAGACTGTCTTCATTTTCATAGTGTTTGCCCCTTAAAAACAGCTCTAAATGCTTGAAAAAATAAAAATCGGTCGGCGAGAGATCCGGTGAATATGGTGGATGCTGCAATGATGAGCTAACGTTTAACCGATCCAGCTTATTTCGCTCTGTCAGTGCGTGCGGTACCCACTTGTCCATCTTCTTAACCTTGCCAATCTCAGAAAGGTGTCTCAATATCGTTGTATGGTCAACTTTCATCCTGATAGCAAGTTCCCTCGTGGATACGGCTGGATCCGCTTCCACTAGAGCCTTCAGGTCATCATTCTTCACAGACGTTTTGGGTCTTCCGCCCGGCTCATTTTGCAGTGAAAAATCGCCAGTCCGAAATTTTTCGAACCAACGCTGCACTTTCCGATCGTTAACCGTATTCTCCCCAAACGCTTGGTTTATGTTGCGTGCAGCTTTTGCAGCACTATTACCAAGTTTGTACTCATATAAGAAAATGACGCGAATGTCGGCAGAATTCATATCGGCAATAAACTCAAAAGAAATAAAAAAGGGAAGACCTTCGAGAAAACCTATTTTGCTGAAATGAGTCTCTGGCAATGGACAATACGAGTATGAATGTGGTTATGCCAAATACAAAAGTATAACGAAAACAGGGAGGAAAACGTCCGCATGTAAAGAGAATCCGACATTTCATACGCACCAACCTAATACTTTCTTGAGATACATTATTAATGCATCTCAAGGAAGTAAATTAATAACTTCCTTAATTATGAAAATTCTCTTAATAGGTAAAATGCTTCAGATTTTCAAATATTTTAAAATAAATTTTATGTGTTATATAATTCATTAAATGGTATCAAATGTTGAGCAAAGATGAAAATCACTGTTACAGATAATACAAAAAATAATTCACTAAGCATTCTTACGCAAAATTGTTAGCGTATTTCTTATAAGTAGATATACATATTTAAAACTTTTACTTTGAACTATGTTCTAAAATGTTTGCTCTTTGCATTTATTTCATATTTTGAAATAGGTTTTTAAATGTAATATAGAAACATGAAAGCATTTTCATATTGCATTTTTCAAACATATTTATCTGAAAGGATGCTTGGAAGAGTTTAGATTATCCCAATTAAGGCAAGTAAATTGCCTATTTTCTTTGAAAAATTCTCCGGAGAACAATTTTGTATGAATATTCAAAAACCTACAAAAGTTTGCACCTATTATTCTATCAACTTCTAGGTAAGAAAGAGCTTCTTTAGTAACACGAAGATACCTATCTCTGTCAAACTTTTTAGTCTAAAATTATTACATATTTCATAGCATTTAAACAATATTCTGGAAACATAGATGTAATAACTTTAACTTTGAGAAAATGTTTAGGATGTTAAAATCTCAGACTTTTGATGAAAATTAACGAAAACAAGATTTAAAATTTATTGTTTTCAAAACTAAATTAAGGTATATCTAACATGTTTTTAAAAATTATAAATTGTTTTGAACATTTTTAACATCATTTCTAATAATTTCGAGAGCATGTTTAAAAATAAATAAGTTTAGATATAAATAGGTTTTATATAAACTACAGGTAATATTTTCCAATTTTAATATTTAAATTATTTTTTAAATTAAACTGTAATAAACTTCATACATTTTTCTCTATCCTTATAAAGTTATTCTGCATATTTTATAGTTAGATTTAACATTTTTATTTAAAACTTTTATGTAGTATATTTTTATTTAAATTCTTTTTAGATAAAATATTTCTTATATTTTAAATAAAAACGTTGAATAAAAAATTAGCTAAAAAGGAACAAACACATTTTTATGGTCACATAGTTCTATTCAAAATATCTTAAAATCATTTTATTCCAAAAATACAATTTTTTCATTTGTTCTTTCTTTTTTAAAAACATAACAACTCTATGCATTCATAAAAAAGTATTATTTTATTAACTTTTGTTTAATTTTGAAGCAAAAAATATCTTAATCTTATTTAAAAAACGATTTTTTAAATAAGCTGCTGCACTGGGTGCAACAGAAGCTTACTTCCTCCCCTTTAATTTTTGAAAACTGAAATATATAGTTATAACAGCTGTTTTGAAGTGCAAAGAAATAATTCTCTCTTTAATGTGACAACGTACAGCGTCTTCCAGCATTATTCGCAAGTATATAGATCTCCAAAACTGTATGGCATATGGAATAAAATTTTTATCTAAGTATATATAATCATAGAATTAAATAAATATTATAATAATTAATTTATGCATAATAATTTTAATTGGAAAAGGGATAATCAGTGCAGTTATATTGTCAGTTATTAGTGATGATATAAAACACTAATAAATTGAAACTTTTTCATTGTTTTCTCTGAAAATAATTTCTTTCATTAGCATCTAAATGTATTTTTTTAAATTAATAGCCTCTAATTTCTACATATTGTGAAATTAACTCTAATACATACGTATACATACATACATATATATATATATATATATATATATATATATATATATATATATATATATATATATATATATATTACATATATATACATATATATATTATATATAATTATATATATAGCATAATTGGGGATATTGTCGAAATATTAAAAAAAGGTGAAACATATTTTCTTGTTACATTTCTTAATTTATCTGCCTTGTAATTAATTTTTATTCACATAATTGAAAAATGTATACTTGAAAACACATTTTTCAAATATAAGAATAAAATGAAACATTCTCCACATTTGGGCTAAATTGCATCTCACGCGATCCAGTTTTTATAGATTCTAAATTTCATGAGTAAAAAATCAAATAAAAATAACACTCCTTAGAGAGCAATGAAATCATTTACAATATATACTAACTCATTGCAAGATTAAAACATCAGAACAAAACTGTAAGTTTTGAAACATGGTTTTCGTTAGTTTTTTTGGGATTTTATGTTCAGTATTTTTGAAAATTACTTTTTATCTTTATGTCTAATATAACTAAGCAATTGCTTCTCTTTTATTGTGAATATTAATGGATAGCAAATTCACTTAAGCTATTTTGTATGAAATTTTTAACGAAATTAAATAACATTAACTCGTAATTAAGGAAGAAGTAAAATAAATTATTACTTCAGTGATTATTTTTTTTATATTAATAACAGAGAAATTAAGAATTCTTATGCGAATAAAAATTTATTTTCATTGTATACTTGACTTTTTTGGAAACAATACTCTACTTAAAAATAAAGTAAAACTAATGATTTTTTCTAAACATTACTTTTTAAAATTATAATACGATTTCATTTTTCATATGAATCAAAAATTTCTGTAATGTATAAGAAGCAACTGTTAGATCATTGATGTAATAATTAATTTATTGTTGGTGTTTAATAATTGTTATGTCATATATACAATAGCATAATTTATTATATGAGACATATTGGGAGTTTTTTTTTATATAATTACATAACAATGCTTCATATTATTTACCTTTTTATTTCAAATAATTATTTATTTAAAAACCTAACACACATGTTGGTTTTATCAATATTTAATTTCCAGTACCAAAAAACTTGCATACATAACAGATAAAATCAGATTTATCTGTATAAGACTCTTCAGTAAATTAGAATAAAAATATTCCAAACTTTAAACTTTGATGAATTCGAAAAATATTTAAATATGTTATATATTTTGTTAGTTATGTGCCAGATTATACCTTGAGATTAATTTTTAATGTGACGAAATTATTAATAGATATTTGATTACTTTGCAAGGATATATCGAAACTCATAGGCAGTTCTATGTACTTTATTAAATTACAAGAAAAAAAATGATACATTGACCTTTGTGGCGTAGCAAAATAAAAAGAGAAATTTGCGCTAATTATTTATTAAATTTAAATGCATATACAAAACAATAAACTCTTATACAAATAATGATATAGAAGAAAATCAAATTTTAGGGTGTCTCAGTAACGAGAGTTACACCTCTACTTCTCGGGTTTCATTCACCGACTGCTCTGGACCCCTGATTTTTCCTCCCCGTGCCTTCCGATCCCCACTTGACCTTTCTCCAGTAGGGAAGCAGAGCCCTGGGGAAGCTTTCTTTACACCTTCTTTATTTATATCTATTGCCCAGTTACAAAGGATATTTCACCTATTTAGGTCGATGAAGGGGGGGGGGAAGTGAATTCAACCTATATAGTGGGAAACTCAGATTGTGCGTCATCATTGCCTTGAAAGCCCTTAATTAAGAGCAGGAACCAAGTAGAAAACCTCCAGATTTAGCCGGCTATCCGAGAAGTATCATTTAACATGGAGGTCATTTCGGTCGCGACATATTTTACATATCCCAGCGGCCTTCAGTGAACACGACGGATCTTTGGTTGAGGTTTGAACTCACTCTCCTCCGATAAACGAGAGTGAATGCCTTACACAACTTTCTTTATACCCTACCAATTATACATTACTAATCAGTAAAATTTAAGATATAGATAAAGGTCAATTATACACTGACTTCTTTTCTTTGACAAAAATATTACTCTGAATATTTACTGAAATATTAGCTTTTAATTAGCATAACATTACATAATCATCTATTTAAACATCATTATTTCCTTTTTTATACTTTTACTTTATTCTTTTATACTTATACTTCCGTTTTTATATTTATACTTACTTCTACAATTTACTTTCAATTAATCAAATGAATATTTCGCTGAATATACAATTACAAATTTACATTTTTACAAGAAAAAGTAATAAATTCCAACCAGTGTAAAATGTCTCCGAATTATGTACACTAAAATAGAAATTCGAACTATAATGACAATTATTTATTGCGTTAATAATTAATCAATTATCAGAATGTTCAAAAAGAAGCATAGTTAAAAAATAAGTAATTAAACAAATATAATATCAGGAAAACATATGTTTGTGTTCAAAAATTAAAAAAGAAAGCATAAAATCATTAGACATACTTAAAATCAAATTTTTTGTATTAATTGGTTTTTGTCAAATTCACAGAAACCAGATGATACATTTACTTGTATAAAAGAGTTATTTTGAAATATTTTCAAATTTTTTAAAAAATTAAAATAAATTCAACGTATATGTGAATTTATTGATTATTATAAATTTTAAAAAATAAATTATATGTAAATTAAATACCAAATAATGAACGAATCAAAATGTCATATGATTGCCCGTTACATAATCTTTTTAATTTTTTCTAATAAAAATAGTTTAAAATAAAAATTAAGCTTTTAAATATTGATTCTTAGCATAAATTACCATAAAACCGTTTCGAGGAGAAAATCACAAAAATTAAATTTTATCAAAACGTGCATTTTTGATGATGTAGTTTTGCATTATAAAAATTTATTTATAAAAGTTGTGAATTACATCCTTTACTTAATTCAAATGATAAATAAATCCATAATTTAAATTAAACTATTTTAAAAAATGTATTGCAATTTATTCTAATGTATATATGCATCAGCGAAAAATAATAATAAAAGTATTTTTAAAACTTTAATGTTGTTTGGAAAGGTAAGAACTTCCTTAAAATAAGAATAACAAGTTATAAGTTACCAACCCATTTATGGAAAAATATTTTTAAATATTTTTTGAAATAAAAAAATATTGGTATATTTTCTTTTTACAAAATATATTGATAATAATATAACACTTAAATAAATCTTATGTTCTCTTTAAAAAAGTAGTAGATTTTATAAAATGTGTTGAAATATTCTCATTGATTTATATTTATGCGTTCTGTCACAAACATTCCAAAGAAAAACAGTCTTAAAAATCTTCAAAACAATGTTTCAAGATTGATGAAAATAAATTATGAAACAATCACTAAATATGAAAACATTCTTTAAATAAAATTTCATACATCTATGTTTAAAAATAAAGTACGTTATATATATATATATATATATATATATATATATATATATATATATATATATATATATATATATATATATATATATATATATATATATATATATATATATATATATATATATATATATATATATATATATATATATATATATATATATATATATATATATATATATAATTTTTAGTCGTTTTTTAATAATTGTGAGCATTGAAATAAATTATGCTACATTTTATTTCTTTTGAAGCTTTCATAATGAATCTCAGCTATTCATTTAATGTTACATAATCATTTATATCAGAGTCCTTAATAGTAATTGATTAGACTGCATTGAAATTATTATTTTCAAAAATAAGAGCTAAAGTAACATTAGATTTGTCATTATTTAACTTACTTACTTGCGACTTGGAGTCAGCATAATTAATCTCTCCAATCTTTGTTGGGGGTGCCTGCTCATTAGTCCTTAATATTAATGTAAAGCAAATATGGGTTTCGAATGGGAACTTTGATTGAGAAGAGGCTTCTCAGAACAATGTGGGCCGACTCGTTAACAATGACGCCATGCCAAGAGAATGCCTTCATTATGTATATCAGCTTCAGGAAAGTGGACAAATATTTAGACAGTAATTAAAATCTGTGATATTAAATACAACCAGTCCCACTGGAGTTATGCCTTTCGCCTGACTTGAATTTATGTCACAATAAGAAAATATTGTTTAATAATCCCTAAAAAAATTTAAGAGGAAAAATTTTTTGTCATCATTTAAAAGAAAATGTAATTTATTTTACTTATTTGAAATAGAAAAGAGTTTTGAATTTATCATGTTATAAATTACGGTAGAATTTTAAATTTATATATCTTAATAAAATTTATAATTTATACTAAGGCACATATATCACTTCTGTTTGTCTCGTTTGTCTAAAAGTGATTTAGTAAAACGTAGGAACAGTTGTTAAATTTTAAACAGCAATAAAAGACAAAAGTTATAAAAATTGTGCCAGATTACATGAGTTTTTATATGGCTTCTTCATTGTAACTATGCTTGTCGTAAAGTGAACATAAAACTGCATATGTCAATTTCATTAATCGTTTCACACATTTAAATCCATATAACATTTCATAATTGTTGTAAATTTTATTAAAATTTTGATGTTAGTTTTTCAACTATATTATATAATGTGTGTGCGTGGGAAAAAAGTCTTATTTTTTGGAACTTAAATAACTTCAATGTAAACTTATAATCAGTTTGAAAATAAATATGTGCCACATCTAGAATGTAAATTGAGTGTTTTGAATATAAATAGGTACAATGTCAGTAAAATTCTTTAAATAAAATAGACAATTTATGTACTAAATCGATTTATGGATGATATTATTGTGTCATGTACTTAACTTGGTAATTAAATTTGTTTATTCTGTAAGCCGTAAATGGTACTAATTGATAATTAATGTATTTAATGGCTACATAATTAATGTATTTAAAACTGAAGTTATAAGTCTAGTCTATATATCCATATCTAAAATGATAATGTGTAAATATTGCTGTTGACTTTTAGAAATTAAAAAATAAATATTAGAAAAGATAAAATTCAGCATTTAAAGAACAAATTGAATAGTTAATAAATTGAATTATTATAAGTGTCCATATTTACTGAAAATGAATCTTAAATTCAAAGCCATGCATTCCTCAACATTTTTATTTTAAATATAATTAATTAAAATTTTCATGGAGAGTTATTTTATTTTTTTCTTAATACTATTTCAATATAAAAAGTTTCGACTGCCTTATAACTTTGATTACATTTATTACCATATTATTTAGATTGCTTAGTGCGTCGTTCTTATATCTATCATCTTATATTAATCAGAAGATACTGTGTCGCAATCCCGACTGAACTGAGAATCCATCGTGTTAATCTATGTTGTTCAGACATGTTAAATAAATCATGGTCACAATGTTCTCGAAATGAAATAACTCTGGGATAGCAGGTCAGATATCGGGGGTCTTCTGCTTGGTCCCTATTTCTAAATTATGAAGACTGCCACCCTGCTGCTTCCACCTTACTGAAAGAGCTCAATTCTGGACTATAAACAGGTAAGGATGCTGGAACAGCAGCCACCAATATTATTTACAGCTACAAAAAAACAACAAGAAGCCTTTTGAATCTCACACATTTCATGTGATGCATAATATTGCGGAAAAAGTTTGGCTATTTCCTTACTCGCAAAAGTATTTTTAATATATTATCATCGATAAATAATATAGTTTCAGAAACTTTATGTTAAATTTACTGTATAATAATATGTACAACTTACAAAAATTATGAGAAATACATAAATTTGATTATTGCTATTTGCTCATTTTTTGTGGATGTTTTTGACAAAATATCATTAGTAAGTTTTTATTCCCTTAGAAGAGTCTATTACCTCTTGTTTTCTTAATAAAAAGGCCACAAAAGAGTGTGAGTTGAAAGAAGAAAAACTCAAATTTCTATTTTATTTAACGTTTTATAAAAAAAAAATTAAATTCCACTTTAAAATGAAAGAGAGAAATGAATTAATTTGGTCATAGAATTTGTACTTCATTGATTTTTCGAAAAGATACCTTCTCTCTGAAGACTAGAATCTTTAAAATTTTCAGTGCTATTAAGATTAAGTTGGAATAATCGACAATTATAATAGACAGTAGTTTGTAGAAGCAAAATATAGCCTATATATTCTATATATACATATATTTTTATATAATTTAGAATGTCAGTGTATTGAATTTCCTATTATATTTTGATTCTCATTATCATATCTTATCTTGGATTTACAGAAAATACAAATTGGCTAAATAATCTATATATTTATAGTACAATTGGACTTTAATGAGATTAATATTAAAAAAATTTTACAAAAATCCCTGTAGAAATTTTTGCAAGGTACTAAAAAAGAATAAAAAGTAAGAAGACGGAGCAAAACTTATAAATGTCAGGCAAAACTGAGTAAATGTGAATTTGCAAAGAAATAAATGTAAAATATTTAGTGTTGTTATTCGTAACTACCAATAAACAATATTTTCTCTGGATATATAAGAGTAAAATAATTATTTCAGAATTTGACTTTAGAGGAAACAATAATGAAATCTCTGTAATAAATTAAATCTTAAGCTCACCCATTATTTTTACTCAAATTTCTTTCAATAATACACACGTAAATAATACCGAACTGTGATATTTTTAAGTCATTTCATGGGATCAGAGTTTGTGGAATATCGTCGTCGAACATCTGAGCATCTGGCGAGTTTTATTCTTACCATTATTGGTGCCTTGAAATTTTTGCTTTCTTCTTTATAAATTGTGCTTTGACAATACTTTTATGTTCATTTGTTTCTTATTTTGTATAGTTCCTGAAATAGACTCAATTGTTCCAGAAACTGACTCAAGAAAAGTGCATAAAAGCTTTGCTGTAAGCAAGTATCACATATATATGTCAGAATGATATCTCTTTTATGCGAAAGGCTTGCATAATCAAAATTTTCTTCAAGAATGTTCCCTTTAATCAAGTCCAGTCAGATCGAATTTTATTCTATCAATATATTTCATTCTATCTGTACAAATCACATAGTGAATATATTTTTTTATATTTCAGTAAATGATTTAAGATTTTCCTAGATTAACATTTAAAAAATTAACGAACAAAATGTATAGGTACTTTCCTAATTGGTGAAAGATATCACTAAATAACGTTAAAATGTAGGACCCTGTTTCGAATAATAAGAGTTGCATTTAAGGTAGTTTAAACTGTCTAAGTAGCTATCAACTAGTAAAAAAGCAAATTAATGAATAGAAATTCAAAAGAAAAATACTTACTCGTTGTTGTGGTGAACTCGGTAATTTTCGAAGAATTCTGAGGAAACCCAGATTCGATTTTTTAAATAATTGAATGACAGAGATAAATTCAAAACAAAAATACTATAAAACTTAATAATTTATTTTAGTAACTTAATTACAAGAGAAATTTATATTTACAATTAAAACATTCTTGATTAAATAATTGAGATTCTAAAATTATTATTTGTTTATGACAATTACACATTAATATCATAACTGAATTTAACCAGCTTGACGAGGAACGAGAGATCAGACTCACCCCTTTTAGAAGTTGCAGTGTGGTGTCTCCTAACGCCAATGGCATTACCAGCTCAGGATCTCACTTACTCTTGCTCATTGCTCATGAGCTCTCCCTCTTCTCTCTGGTATCTCTCCTCAGACTCTATCGTCTCTATTCTGTTCGTCTATTTGTCAGACATCTGCAGCTCCATTCTGGAAATTCGAGGCAGGACTCTTTCTGAACACGATCTATTTGTCGGACATCTGTAGCTCCAATCTGGAAAGTCGAGTCAGGATTCCTTTTGGAATGCGGTGGTTATACTTTGTTTACAACTAACATCGTTTTAGCTTCTTATTATGCTCAATGAGGACCCAGTCCTCAACTGGGGACTCCTTTTCTATGTCGTGCTTCTCTGGGGGTTCTGTGTCGCTTCTTTGTGTTTAGATGCAGTTTTTAACTCTTCATAATTTTCGGCTTAGCTCCTCCTCTTTACATCATTGATTTTCCAAAGTTCTGTAGTTCCTCCTATACTTCTATGGTATAGGTCAGAAATCTCTCCCCCTCATTCCCGAGTGGTCAGATTTACAAATAATGCATATCATAAAACAATATACTTTGCTTGTAATTTCCTCCAGATCACTCATCCCTTCCGAAAGGAAAAATTTATTATTTTATTGCACTTGTTTCATTGTGCCAATTTTTATTACATCCTTTCCTTTATATTATTCCCGCTTAGCTTGAAAGGAAAAGAGAAACTCTTAAATTTAAAGTGCAATAAATATATACACACCTATTTTCGCAGGGTTTGGTTATGTCGTATTACACTACGACACTCGTCAGGGTGTAATATATTATTTAATATAATCAGTATAACTGATATGATATAATCAGTGTGTACATATGGTGTAATAGATTATTATTATTTTATAAGCGAAGAGGTCCAAGGTTATAAAATTGAATTTGTTTAGAAACGTTTTGAAATGTTCTCTCTCCACAATGGACACAGATGAGAATGAGATGACATGTTTTTACACTCGTATTTAAAATTTTTATTATTAATAATTTTCATTTTTAAATATTAAATTATTAATTTAAATGTGTAAATTTAAATATGTACTTATATAAAGATGAACACACTTAAGTGATGGCTTAAAAAGAGTTATAACGTTAAAAGTAGCATTGGAATTACTGATCCTAAAATTAATGAACGACTATAATATTTAAAATACTAATTATTTGCATTTAAGTATCTATTTTTGTAAATTATTATAACGGATAGTTTTATGGCACAGCGCTCTCATTTTAAATGCACAAAAGTTTTACTGTGCTAAAATATACTTTATCTTTGGACTCAGAAATTTTATTATATATTCCGTCAAAATAGAATTCCTTTTCTTTAAAGTATTATTAAGTTAAACAAAAGCATGTTTATATGATTTAAATCACATTTCAAAATGTGTATTATATTAATTATATAAAAATATTTAATTCACAAGGAAGTTTTGCAAGCTTTTAATCTTAAATTCTTGTGATGTAAAACGTTTTTAAGCTTTAGAAATTTTAATTAATTTATAATTCATACTTGAAAGAAAATCATTACATCATGCAATGTTTCCGCTAAAACAGTAATTACATTAAAAATGGATATCATTCAGTTATTCCTTAAATTTATCAAATTGTTTCAAAAATCACTTAAGAGAACAATTTAAATATTATTAGTTTATTTTTCGAATACAATTTTCCCTACGGAATTAAATAAATAAAATGAAGCAAATTATCTCTACACTTATAAATCTTGTTATGGAAATAAATATTCCTCCAAGATATAATAAATTATTATTATAAATAAGAAACTCAAAAACGATCATAAAGTATTATTAAAAAAATGATTTTCACCAAGCTTATGCTCTAAAATTCCTAGATTATATTTATATTGAATTTTAAAATTAAACATTAAACCTTTAATTTCATTTATTGGAAGCAAATTTATTTAATACATTTTATAACTATATTTATCTTGGGACTTTATCTAATTATTTGAGATTTTTAACTTTACTTATCTGGGTTAAAGTGATACATTTTTAATACAAAAGCATATTCTTCATTTAATTCTGTATCATTTATTAAACATTAAATATTAGTAACAAAAATTTATATGGCTACATTATTATATAGTTCAAATGTATAAAGAAAATTGTTACGAACCTGTACAGAGTCTGTATCTGAACTCTCTTTTTTGTAAACGTATTTCCCAATAGGTTTTTTGATACCATATTTATTCTGTAAGAATAAGTGTCAAATATTTCATATTTATAAGAATAAGCAATTCAGCACCGGCATACATTAATATAAAAATACAGTTTGAAAAATGCTGCATATAAAACTGCTAATGATGAATAAATTAAAGATAAATATTTATTAAATAATATTTAAGAGTGAATTTTTTCGCATCTATAAATATATCACAATGTTACTTAGGCAAAAACGAGTGAAAAGAAAAAATGAAGCGTTGTTTTAATTGTGCATCTTTATTGAATTTTCTATAAATTTATATAGCAGATAACTGATTTCTATTTTTTTTAACTTTGATTTAAATAGATAACAGAAGAATTAAAATTATGAATGGAATTTTAATTGAAAATAAAAGCAAACAATGATAAATCAGTTAATGTAGTTCTAGAAAACAAGAAAAAATAGTGTGTATTTTAGTTTGTTTTTTTTTTCAAAATACGTGTTAACTTAAAAAACAATATTTTTAAAGGATGAAGGCAATTAAGTTTACCGTAATAGTATTTATGATCAAATTTTTTCTTTTTTTCGTCTCCATTTTTATTTGTTTGCAACATTACATGGACATGAAATTCAAACATGTTTAAAAAATTAAATAATCCACAGCCATTTAAAAATATGAATATTTCTGTCCTTTTTTTAAAAAAACAGTAATAAGAAATTTTTAATGTATAGCTAACTTATATTTAATTATATCAATTAGTTCTCTAAGTTAAAATTTATTGAAAAATGTATGTAGTGCATAAATTATAATTATATACAATATTTAAAACAGTTTTGAATAGTAAGAATAAAATATTATTATTCTAAAATGATTTTAATCCTCCTTATGCAAGCTACATCTGAATTATTTACTCTTGAAAGAGAAGCAACCATTTCAATTACTGTTCGCAAATACTTCAACGGGATAAATTATGACATATTTCTCAATAAATGCAAGACAATTGGAATTCGAGAAAACCTCTCTGATTAGCTTGAATTTCAAATAAATTCTGAAACATGACAAGTCTAGTGAAATATTACAGTAAAGCAAATATTATTGTAGTTGTAATATGTACTTTAATGTTCCACAGTGTAAGTTTATTATTATTAAACATTTGAATAAATACGCAATTTAGTTTCCAATCATGAATATTTTGAGAAATTCAAAAGTCTCATTAATTCATTTTTCCAGTAGAGTTTAAAACTAGATGAGATAATGGATATAAAATTTAAATAAAAAGATTATAAGGCTAAATGTTGTACCAAAAACAAAATGTGTTTCTTTAATATCAAATTTGAAATAAGAATAATCACTTCCCGGATAATTATTCAATTACAAACAAGCAAACCTTACTTCTTTTAAAAGTAATTAAATTTAAACATTTATGCTGTTTACTCTTTTAAAGCTATTCGTTAAAAATAACTAATTAAAATCTTTTTTTCTGTAAATATCACTTACTTATTTAGTTTCACTAGACTCATTCATCAATATATTTTGAATTAATTAAGAACAGAAAAATAATAGGCTAATGAATTGATAATTGGTACTTATTAAACATAATTGGCATTTGTAAATACTTTAGGTATTTTTCATTTACTCACTTATAATTAAATCCTTTTATTGAATTACATGCAATCAGCTTTGTGCTATAGTTTTTTATAACTCTGATTGTAGTGCATTTTAGTTTTTTTATTGTTTGTTTTAAATTTTAATTTATTTAAGCTCTTTTTGTGAACAAATAAAAACAGAAGACTTATTGCTAATTTAAAAAACTAATTTGGTAGAATGATCTGAAAATAAATTTTTATTCTCCTGAGATATAAGTGACACATTTTTCTTTTACTTTGTTTATACGTAAAAATTAGTAATTGCTTAAACACTCAATATTATGTTTTTTCAATTTTCAGCACCCTCATTAAATAATAACATAGTTTTATAAAATGAAGTTTGAATAACATTTACCATCAGATGTAATCGAATATTCTTTTTTAAAATTCAATAATACTTATTAAAATAAAATTGTAAATCCTCCATTATTTTTATTCTATACCTTATATTATAAAAGCAAATTTTCCTTATTTTGAAAGATTTATTTCATAAAATATCATCTTTGTTAATTTATTATGCTTTTTTTTATTCTAATTCTTTATTTAAACTATAGCTTAAGTACATTTGGTGTAGCCAGAAAGAGTAATTTCCACTAAAAGTTTGTTTTAAACCATAATAAAAATGTCGTAAAACATCTTTTTGCTTTTTATTAAGTCTGCTCTTTTATGAATTATCTTATTTAACTAACAGTAACACATATGTACGCAATTTATAAAAATATTAGAAAAACTATTATTTAATTTCTATTTCAGGATTCAATTTCAAAATTTAATTTTTCGCACTTTAGAAAAGATGTCAATGGTATTTCTTGAGATAACCTTTAGCAATAGTTTTATGTCTGGCTTAAATATTTTTTTACAGTTCATTCTTTTCGAGAATGCTACTATTCTATAGTTCTAAGGGAAATATGTGCTTTATATCTCTTGTTCATTGAGGACATTAAAATTATAAACAATGCCCTTAAAAATTTCTATGTTTTTTTAATATCATAAAATATTGAGAGTCAAAAATAAGAATATCAGTTTAATACGTTGGATTTACAACTTGCTTGGTAAAGAATCTGCAATCCATTTCTCGAGTACTTAAAAAAAAACACAGATATGACACTTCATAATTGGTACATTTAAGCATGTAGTATGCTGAATCATTGCCTGTTGGTGACAGTAAAAGGAATTTTTATGGAAATATCAGAAAACAACTCTTTAATGCTGCAGATATCTTATGTTATGTGTCATTATTTTCCTCTTTCTCAGCTTATGAACCAAAACGAAACTTGAGTAGTTCTACAAGCAGTTTACTTTGTACATTACTAGTCTTTCAGATTTTATATATCTTATATTTCTTACATATATATCTTATAAACGATAATATTTATTTAGAAAATATAGATCATGATAAATGTATTGCTAGAAAATTCTTTTGTTAAATTATGAATTATGATATAACGTAACAGTTCTTAGAATTATTTAATGACTTAATAATTTCTATACAGATTTTACTTATTACTGTAAGAATCTTTTTGTATAGCTTTTTCTGAAATTGTATGGTTACTAAAAAACGAAGTATATCATTTAGGTTTGAAAAATTGAAATTTTTTAGGATTAAAAAATGTAATTGATATACAAAGTTCAAGTTTATAAAGTTGTTTCAGAGTTATATGGTTATCTATAACTAAGTTATGTAAAAAATGTATTTTTCAAATTTGTTGCTTTCAACATTTAGTTAAACATTCGATTAGTAACACATAATACTACATTTAATAAGACATAATTTAACATTCGTTCATTTAGAAAAAATGCATATATGCTATTGTTATTCATTGAATTGTGGTATCTAGAGATTTTTTTACTTCTACGTTTTTGACAACAATTAAAGAGACTATGAAAGATATAAACTGTGAAACTTCTTAACTTAATGGTATTACAATTTAAAATAACGCGTTTGCTTATTTGTTGAATTAAGTTACTTTAAAAAATGTGACCAAAGATATGAGATGAAAATAAAGACATGAAGTATATTGATAAAATATCTATTAATTTTCAAACAAATTGTAGACAATATCAATGTATTGTTTCTGCACAGTGGTTGAAAAACCTAAACAATTTTGAAGCTTCCAATATTAATAATTATAATTTCTGAAGCAATGGTTGGCATGAGTATTAGCACGACAATGAAAATGATTTAAATATGTTGAAGTTAATGCGAAGAACTAAATGCTATACACGTCTTTTTGGAGTAATGATTGCATAGTTCTATGGCGGCGCAAAATGTCTCGGGCTCAATCCTCGGCACAGCTGAATATGGTGTTCGGTTTCTTCTTTCTGCTTGAATGTCTGTCAGATTTCGAGAACTAACTTTTTTCGGGTTTCCTACCTTGTGACAAAGGAATATTGCCCTCTATTTGGGAAACACGTCTACTACTGTATGTTCACGAATAAATCTTGGATTTTATTTTGTATTGAAAAAATGCCTATGAAATGGCAGCCAAATTTTTCATTTTTCCCCCAAAAAATGTGTTTATTTTAAACAGTGTAAATGCAATTAACAAGTTGGAAAAGCAATGAAATTATTGATAGAATCATTTTGAATGAGTCGTTTTTTTATATCTATTTTCATAACACTGAAGTTTTATCCCTTATTTAGTTGTATTCAATGATTAATATTATTTTTCCCTTGTATTTAGCATGTTTCGCTGGTTTTACATTAATAATTTCTTCACCATTAATGTTTTTGTTGTTTAAAATAATTAAAATATTAGATATTCAATATATTCAAAATCAATCAACTTAGATTAAGATAATTTATAATATGATGATAAAATAGAAATTCTGAAAGACAATAAACAATGAAATAGAAAATGACAACTGTATACTGTTTATATGCACCAAAGTTGAAAAAAAAACATAAATTAAATTTTCTATATGTTGTATTTCATTATTTTATTCTAAAGAATACAATCTTTTGAATAAGACTTAGATGAAGTGTATTATTGTATATAATTAAGTGCACGTAAAATAATATGAAAAAGTTTGTCCTCGAAGTATCATATTTGAAACAAATTCTTGATCAAGAATTCAACTGAAAAGAGAAAAGATAATCAATTTACATATATTCCTTGTTTACTGAGTAAAATATTTATGAAAAGCAAAATGGAATCTTTCATAGTTCCTCTGAAGTAGAAGTTTGCCAGAGAAGAGATATTAACACTGGAGAGTGCCCTTTCACATGAATAAGATATGTGAGCAAAATTGTGGATTATAACACACAGTTTTGGATGCTTTCAATGAATTATTATGCCAAGGAATTGTGTTAAAACTTTCACTGAAGCATATGATTAAAATTCCGCCTTCCATGCAAAGTTAATGAGAAATCATTATAGAAATAACTGCACAAAAATTTACTTAAGTAATAAAATATTAAAAGTAATGAGTAGCTTGGCAGAAGCAGATCAAGAGCTGAGTGTCCTGGACAATCGCTCAAGATTCTATGCATTTGGATCTAAAAATAAGAAATAAAATTTTCTTTCCATTTTCATTGCTTGAAACTTATCCTTTGCGATGAACTAGAGTGAAAAGAATGATTTATTTGATCTAATTGTTCTGTATAATTTATCTTTCCAAATATAAACTAATTTTTTTCTAGTCCATCGATATATTTTTATTCATTCAACATGATTTGCCATTGTGAAGATTGATTTTGTTATCTTTAAATCTTTTGAAACCAAATTATGAACAAAACCAAACCCATCATTTATATATTGATTTATGTAAAACAAATTTCAAATTTACAAAATACAAACCTGTTACGCATTTGCTTTACATATAAATCCATACAATAAGCATTAATAAAAAAGTTATATTTGAGATATAATCATGATTCATTGTATTTTATTAAAAATAAGGTATTCAAATGAGTTATGAATGTATTGAATAAGTGTGTGTGTGCATACAAATGATAATAGCAAGCAGATTTAAAATTTTTCATTCAAATGGGCTCAATAAGCTTAAAAGGAATATAATCGAGATTTAAATAAACTATAAGGATAAATGGAAATTAAAAATCTAAATGAAAATAAGCTTATTTTGTTATTTCTAATGGCTTATAAAAAATAAGAAGAAAAGAAAAGATAAAAAGCATGAGTCAATTTCATTTTTAATGTACTAAATGTGTCATAATTTACAATTTAATTCAAACCTTCTATTTGTAAGTTTTATAAAAGAACTAGTTATATAAAATGTTTTTTAATTTTCAGTTTAATGATAAATGTTTCAAACTTTCAAAGAAAAACACTAAAGATTAAAATTCACTTCAATCTATTGGAAACTCAGTATTTAAAATCTGTTTCAGTGTTTATGGGTCCGAAAGTTTTACTTTTAAGAAGTCCACTTCAGTTAAATTTTATTTTCTTGTTTTAATTTTATCGTAATTGTAACATGTATAGCTTAATAATACAATAAAATTGAAAATTTTGCAATTTTTTTATATTTTTATTAGAATTTAACACTTTATCTTTTAAATATTTTGTATTCATTTTTGATCACAAAAGTTATACCCTTTTTGAAACGAAAAGTCATTTATGTTATTGATTCTTCATTAAAGAAATTTTCTCAATATATATTTTACTTAGTTTTAAAAATAATAATTATTATTATTATGAAGAGCAACCCCGAACGGTCACATGTGCAGATGCAAGTGCTGCTGCCAGGTGTAGGATCTACAACCAACATTTTAGCAAGGCAACAATCCCTGACCTAGACTGCCCAAGAAACCTCTCCTCTACAATAGCTCGGCTACGTACTGGACATTTTAAGGGCATGAAAATATCACCAACTGGTCCTCTCATCCCATTTATCAAGCTATGTCCTCAACCCCAACTGATGACGGAACATGTTTTTAACTGTCAAACCATAATCCGCTCCCTCTTTCTTCTTGGAGCATCACCAATCGAGATCCTCCATGGCTTCCTGGACCCAGAACTGGCAGACCTCGTCACCAGGACTTTTGGAGAAATATAAAATTCATTTGTACTTTAGACCTTTATGGACACGGCAACAATAACAATTATTATCATTAATTGTTGTTTTTATTAATAGTAATTACTGGTTTGTATTAAAACAGCAATTACAATTAATAAAAACATTTACAACACATAGCGCAAATTAATTCGATTGTAATATACTGAAGTATCTCTCATGTTATATATATAGTTGTAGGTGTTTCATATAGCAATGCATGTAAATGGAATATGCCAAGCCTTGAAGACAAAAGTTTATAAGATCAAAGAAAAAATAATCATAAAATCTTATATTATGTATTTTAATACGCGTTCACCTAAATTTTAGTTGGTACTTCTCAATAAGTTGTAAGACAAACGCCATAAGAACCAGATAGATTACACGAGTAAAATTACAGATGCCGTAGATCATGGCTTCAGTGACAAATCCATTATAATGTCAATCATTTGATTTTGAAGCATTGACATAAAATAATATAAAAACTACTTCACTTTCAATATCATAAGAAAAATGTTTACCGTGTCAATCTTTAACATTTTTCTTTTTTGTTTTCTACATTTTTGACGAAAATTTTTTATACATAATTTAATTAATTAACTTTAAGCTAAGGTTAAGAAGAAAGCCATATGTTCAAGATTTTTTCTAAAGTTTCTTCTTACATGAACTGTTTTTAATGTTAGAGTGAATGAGAAAACGACGAGGACCTTGTTAGCATATTAATATTTACTACAGGTATGTTAAGCGTCTTATAAGTCTTATCGTAGTTTCACGGAACAAGAGAAATCAATGAAAATATAAAGATAATATATGATATTCAAAATAAGTTGGAGGTTATACATCGGTCTTCTGAGTTCAAGCAATCAAAAATTAAAAAAAAAAAGAAAACTGCTTACTGTTATAAAAGTTGATTCATAAAGTTAAACTGCACTCATCTGGCAAAAAAAAAACCCCGTACATACATTATACAGGTAAAATAATTTATTTTAGGAATAATATTTTAGCCCAACCTTATTTATTACTTTATCTCTGTTATAGCGTTATGAATGTCACGATTCCTTAATGTCATTGTAACTGATGTTGTATGCAATTTACTTAAATGAATTAGCAGGGGTTTACTTTGGTTTGAACAGGAATGAGCTAGAAATTTTCAATCGAAGAGTTTTTATTTTGGAGATATATTATAGCCACAATATATAATAACGAGGTTTTGTAGTTACAGAAAAACGAAAAAGTTTTTTTTTGTTAATGAGGGAACTAAATATTGTTGACACGTATGTTGCCATCACAGGAAGTATAATGAGGCTTTTGATTTTTTAATTCAAAACATTGTTTATATTTAACTCTTCCTTGATTTTTAAGAAAAAGAAAAATTTGTCAAAAAATAGTGAATTCTACAAAAAAAACTTCTACGTAATTTACCATTTTTAAATTTTAGGAGGGCACAAGCAAAGAAATTTAATACTTACAGTGAACAAATAATGGTTATTTTTGATGAATTTTATTTACACCCCCGAAATTTTTCAGAGATAATTCACTTTATTTTGTGATTTGTTTAAAAACCCTAAAAAATTTCGCAAAAAATATTAAAATCATGGACAATTTTTTAAAAATTACGTAAGTCATAAGACAGTAGATATGGCCTGTGTATTAAAACCACTTCTGATCAGTAAAGAATATTTTATTATTTAATTATGGGTGTGAACTTTTCGTTATAAATTTAAAATATTGGATTATAAATTATTCTTTTAATATAGTAAAATGTTTCATTTGATTAGGAATAAAAATTCAGCTACAATATCATAAAAATACGATAAATTTAAGTTTATTATTCCTAGCAATTATAAAAGAACCATTTTAAAATTGAAAAAAATTAAATATTCGTATTTTGATAGTACAGCGTTCTTCATTATTTATTACGAGATATTTCAGTTCAATGATACAAATATTAGCATGCTGACAAAATTTAGAAAAAATTGCAATCATTTAAGCATAGTCATAATATTTTGATATCAGAGGTAATAAAAGTACTCAGATAGATTTTTTGAGATACAAAGAAATTGAACATTTTCACTAAGAAATAATTGTTATGAAACACAAGACAAAGTTATTGAGATTCGAATGAATCTGGATCACGTTACAAAATTTGAAATAAAGAAAAAATTCAATTTACATTAAATGTAATTGAGTTTAAAATATTAACAAAGTGCCAAAAATGATGAAACATAATTTACATATATTTATATTAGCTTAATTATTAATAAAATGTTCGATTCGTAAATAATACAAAGAATTTTTGAAAACATTTTCTCATAGAACATATTCAGATGTCTAATAAAAGTAAAATTGGGTATATTTTTTAGGCATTTCTTTTAATTCAATTTAAAATACTTGTGGAAAAGCAACTACAATTTTTGAAAATCAAGATAAAACTATTACCTGTAGATTAATAAAATTAAAATAATAATAAAAACATCTATTTCCTTGCATTTCAGCATTAATGGAATATATTCTTATTCAATACATATTATAATAATTATTGAACAGCTTTGAGCATAAATCATCATTAGCGATGCTTATATCAAATTCTTTTCATGCTTTTAATCAGAAATAAATTATGGTATTCCTAATTTAAAAGTTAAACTTCAGAAAATATTTGAATAATTTGGAATTTTTTAACTCTTTGTATAGAGATAATAATAAAAAAGAAATTGAGAAACCTAAGTATAAAACTGACAGCTTCTAATTGAAGATGTCAGTTAGAGAAATTAGGAACATGTCAGTAACTAAATTGGAATGAAAAGGAGGAATGTAAAGTAATACAGTTTCTTTTTTGAGAAAAGAAATTGCAAATGTAAGTATAAATTTTATTAATTGGTAATACAATGACAAGCAAAAAGCAAAAATAAATACTAGGTAATAAGTATTTTGAGAAATGTTGGTATACGTTTCTAATAACATTGTCTAAACTCGCTTTAGGTGTTGACACTTTTCGGGAAGTATATGTCACTTTGAAACCCTCGTTTATTTTCACTGCCAATACAAATTCAATTCGTCACTGCTTATTTAATATATATACGATCAAAATAGACGTGAAGAGTAGAATTTAAGAGAATATTTCTTTTAAATTCTCATTTAAATGGTAAAAATTTAAGTATTGCGAATGCTTCGATTGATCAGAATCTTAAATGAAAATTAAAATTTTGTAACTTACATTTGCATTTCCGTGTGCAATATTTAATAGCAATAAAATTATCGTTCCTTAAAATATCTTTTTAAGGTTGAATTTTTTATATCCGTTGTTTAAAAGAATTTTTATGTTGATTTATGCAAAATTTATAATTGTATGTTGTGTTGGTTAGGAAATTTGACTTTATATTTGCGCAAATGCTTGTGTTTTAATTGACATAATCAAGTTATATTTTAAATTAAGAACTTGTTATAAATACTTATGAAACTAATAGGATAAAAGGTTAATTTTGTAAGCTTTTTAATTAGTATTTAAAGTAGTCTAAGTGAAGTAGTAAATATCTCCAGTGCACACACTATTTCTAGTTTTCTGAAAATTTGAAATAAAAAACATCTAGTCCTTATATTCAAATGTTTACATTGCACATTGTTTAAAAATTCAATGATTCATTGAATGTTTTCGATTTACATAATTATTTATTTGTGCATTTGATTATATGTTTGAAAATTTTGAGTTTAAAGAATAATAGATTTCAATATTTAATTTCTCTCGCAAGAATACATTACCTTAATCTTTTTAAAATAAGTCTTATAATAGTAAAAATAAGACAAATAATACTGCGATACTGGTTTAATCCATTTTGAAAATTCATTAAAAATGTACTAGCAGAATTATTTTTCCCACCGCGAGCTTAATTTTGAAAAACAAAATTCAAAGCATTCATAAACCTTGAAGTCTTGATTTTCTTGAAGAAGACAATTTATAATTGTAGTGATTTATTACTTAGTAATTGAAAAAAATGAATAAAATAGCATACTTAGAATTTTTACTTATGTCTTTGTGTTACCAATTATTTTCACCTAAAATTGCAATTTGGCTTATTTACGATAGTTAGGTAATGATAAATAGGCTATAGTAAGAAATTTTGAATACTGAGATTTTTGAAAGTTTAAATTTAATCATACTTGTATAAGCTTAGTTTCACTGCATGCAAACTCATGTATATATTTTAAAATTTGATTTTGGTTAGTTGAAAATTGGTGGGGATAATATTCCTGAAACACTTTTAGCACCATCTGGTATTATTTATCAATGAAAACACTCGCTTAAGCACTGTTTTTCATTTTACCGGGTCTAAGACTAAATGGTGAAGAAAGAACGTTGTACAATATTAGGGTCTTCAACATTTCACGTATGAGGGCCTGATATCCTTCTAAGAAACAATGTAGTTAGAAAAATTGTATAAAAAGGTACTCGTTTATTAAGTCTATAATTGATTTTAAGGAAAAGCATGAGAGATGTTACAGATTTGTTTATATATATATTCGTTTTAAAAACAGTTAAATGGAAGTCAAAATAAAATGTTTTGTATCTTTTAAAGATAAAGTAAAATGAAGGTGATCGTATAAAATGATCTTACAAAACCCATTTAAGATAGAAAACAATTACATTACTGGCAAAAACTATGTCTCATTTCTTCTTAATGTGAAATTTGTGGCATCGTTTTTGCTAATTATTAAGGCTTTAATTTGATTAAGGTAGATTAATAGGTAGGCTATTAATTTGATTAAGGCTTTAATACCCGGTTTTATCTGTGTTTCTTAAATGCGTAAAGTTTCCTTCGAATGTGTCTGACCGTCGCTTTCTTAATTTTGATTTTATATCACTCGTTTTAGTAAAAACTGTTTTCATATGTAAGTATTACCAAAGATAAGATAGAAAAGCGTATATTCATTACTTTTTGATAAAGTTACTTTGATTATATACTTGAATAAAAATCGATTAGAGTAAATACCTTTGATAAAACTGCAGACTTTTGTGTTTGCAGATTGTTATTTGCAGTCACAATCACCAAGGAGTCTCTCAAAGAAGCTTTTATTTACCTGAAAAGGGAAGCAATGTACTTTTCGTTCAACCAAATCATGTCCAAATGCATGACAAATACCAATTTTACTAGATTCCATATTGGAATAAAAGATTACAGATTCAACTATGCTAACAGATTCACCTATTTGGGTTCTGAACTGAGTGCTAATAATGATGCTACGGCGAAAAACGCAACAGAAGTACTATCAAAAATCGATGCATTTTTGGCCTTAACATACTTAAAATCAAGTCTATTTAGTATCAAAAATTACTGCTTTATAAAATTTTAAATAAACCAAATGCCACTTATGCTTCTGGGGGATGACTGAGGACAGGTTATGGTTACTTTGGTAGAAAAATACTTCATAATATCTTGGATGGGTTCAAACACATCAATATCTGGTAAAATTCAATATTAGAAATCCATAATACATACAAGTGGAGCCATAAATAATAAAATTCATCTCTATTCAGAGAATGAAATAGGCAGAATATACGTGATTAGAATGAATGACGACCAAGCCACCAAGAGGATTTTTGAAATCAAGCCACTGGGAGCCCGAAAAAGAGGAAGATCAAGTATTTCGTGGATTGACTGTGTCTCGAAACATATATGAAATTTCTTTAAATTAGAAACTAAAAGAATCTATCTTGAATGAGGGTAACCTGATAATTGATTCCGTGAAAGGATCATCCTGGGATGACGTGCTAGTTAAAAAGAAAATAGATTAATGTAATATTTTTTGAGTAATGTAGTATTTATTACAAAATCATATTGAAAATTTATAAATTCCACTTGAAGTCAGATGGAACATTTCCAATGTCTACTAAATTTGCTGAGATCAACAGCCTCATAAATATTTCATTCTCTTGAAAATTGGGAAATCTATGTTTAAATTTAAAATTTGAAATGCACTGTATGTAATTGTTTAAATCTGGTGTTGTACAATTCTTTATATATTCCATTAATTTTGAAAAATGAATGGAATTCTTATTAACACACATACTTTCCTATGGAATCAATTTTATCTTAAAGGCAAAGAGTTATAAATAATGTAAACATGTTGATCGTTTCCCAAAAAGCAATTGTTTAAATCATTGAGATGGCCTGCAATGTCGATAGGAAAGACAAACTCTCTCAATCAGCTCTCATCATTGAATAGATTAACCTATAGACTCCATGAGGTGTATCTTTCCTGGGATCAACCGAAAAACGTCTGCGCAATGCACACCACCATGTTAATCTTTCAAATCCCTCAAAAAACAGATGAAATTTCCGGTGATTAATTCATTTAGACCCGACGAAGTTATATACTTTTACATAACAGTCATCATATATTCATAATTTGTGAAAGATTTCTTGAGTAACTTTTCTTGATGGATGATAGAGTTGAAAATCGCCAAAGGATTATTTCTAATTGCATTCACATCAAATAGTTAAGGTAATTTTACTTTTCTCTAATAATAGATTGACCCTTAACTGTGGTTACAGCACAGTATTGAAGTCTGACTCATATTTAATCAAAGCTTTCGTCACTTTCGAATACAAATATATTAATCGTACTGTGCATCTAAATACATTGACACTGGTTAATTATTTTACAGCTATGAAATTTCCTCAACCCCGAGAATAAAAAAATGTCTATTTATACAGTCTTTGCATCTATTAATTCATCCATTGGTGACAAAACTAAAATTTTTTTTCATTCAAATGCAAGTGTATTTATTATATTTGTTGTGAAATCCTACACGGGACTAGCAATTTTTACATCAGAAGCTAATATTTGATATCACATGAGTCGGTGATGGGTAAATCCCTTCAGCTGTACTATGAAGATATTCTTCCGCAAACTCGCTATAAGCTAAAGGTTTATCATGCATAGCTGATTTTTTCTGCTGTCAGGTAAGTAAAACGAGCACAATTTTCAGTTATTTTTTCGCTGTGTTGAAAAGAGACTGATGGGAATTTAGCCTTGAGTCTAGATTATTTGTCTTATGACTTTGAAAATGAATTAATAATGCAGATATACCCCACTGTGCTTAGTATCATAATATCCTATAATGTCATTTTCATTTATCACAGCTGTACTCTTGTTGTATATAAAATAAATTATCTTATTCTTAAGACAAAAACCAAAAATAAATACAATTTTCTTTCAAAATTCATATTTTTTTATTATGACTTGCCATTACACACTCATTTAAAGACTACCCAGCAAACACAAAGATGCCGGGCATCCATCGGGCCGCTGCTGTTAGCCGCCTTGGCCAGCAGCGGCCCACCGCTATTTGGCCTCGTCGGCTCCGTCAATAAAGTGGTCGTCGTCATTGCTGCTGGGCCGGCAGTACGGTCCGCTGTTGGCCCAACGCCGGGTGGCCATCAATGCCATATTGGCCGCATGTGGCCCATGTAATTGCCAGTACCTGCCCATATACGGTTATCCATCGGCCCTTTGCCGTTTGGCCGACGATAGCCGCTTTCACCGACGTAGGGTTGCTTATAGTTATTTCTATAAATATTGAATTCATTTTTATATTAATATTGCATATATTGTTAAAGTTAATATAAAAGTATTGGAAATCCATCAAATTAATAGTGAATATATTTTTGTGTTTCTAAAAGACAATTGTTATCCATGTAATATTGTTAAATATGATTAAGCGCATTTTTAGTTCTTAATTGTATAAAGATTAAATAAATATGAATGACTAACTCATATTTTAAATTATTTTTTGACAATGCTATCTAAATTTTATAGTTTTATTTTAATAATCTAAATTTTATTTAAGTAACCTTTATTTTGTTTTTAAAATATTTTGTTATTACAGAATTTCATTATTTATAAATTTAAAAAAAATTCTTGTGTAAGCAAGTGTCAATTTATTGCTAAAACTGAACTTGAATGTATAAAAGAATTCCAGTTTTAAGATAATTTTATAGAATTATTTTCCAAATCAATTAACTCCCTGCAACAAAATGTTGAGAAAAATGATAAAAAGTATAAAGATTAACACTTTTTATTACTTATAAAAATTAAGAAAACAAAGCCATAAATAAGTGAAATGTCTCCATGCAACAAGATGTTGAGAAAAAGGATACAAAAGAATACAGATTAAGATTTTTTATTACTTATAAAAATTAACACAACAAAAGCCATATATAAGTGAAATGTCTAAATATTAATGGAATTAACATTTTTTATCTATGATAATATTGAAAATAAAAAAGTATCTATTTTTATTTACATTTGAAAATCATTTTAAACATTTTTAATTTACAAGTTTTTTCTTTTATTTTTTGTGGTCCAACTTCCGAATTAGTACTCTGGAACAAATTTCTCCTTTTGGGAAGATTTTCACTTTGTTGTAATACTCTGAAAATAAAAAAAAAACAGAATTGTTAAACTGATTCAATTTAATTACAAAAATAAAAACAGCAGGATGTTAATAACAGCCCAGGTAAAAAAAAGAAAAAAATTGAGCTGTTTATATAAATTAGGAAAATCTTCATGCATAACACTTATTTTCACATATTTAGGTATTATTTCACAGTATTAATTATTTGAATAAGGAGAATCCAACACAACTATTTTTAAACTTACAATATTTTACAATTAAATTTACAAAGCAAAACAAGCAAAGCACTTGAAAAGGTTGTGAATGCCTATAATAGTGTCAATTTTCATTCAGAATTAATAACTCATAAAGAAAAGATTATTAATACAATTATTTTATGATGGAATCTTTTACTTAATTACAGTTTTATCTCTTTAAAAAGGGGGAATGGTTATTTGTCACATTATGTCCACAATGAGCATGCTTGGGAACTGAACACTGGGTGTTTTGCGTTATGCTGAGCACCAAATCAGGACATGTGCTTTGCAGCCCAGGGGCTCTTGGTCAGGCAAACAGGCACAGTAGGCCTTGGCCCACTGTGCCTGCTGGACTGCCGTGACAAAGTTTAGTTTTAGTTTATATTCATATTGATATTTCAATATATATATATTATATATATACATACACATTATAATAAATAACACTAAGTAACAAAAAATCAAAATTCATCAATTATAACAATTCTTTGGTTAAAAATAGAGACAAATAATTGGGTTGAATGAAAACAATTTCAGTTGAATGACTTAATAGAAATTCTAAACATCTGACTTCAAAAATTCAATGTAATGTTTTAAACAGAATTTTACATTCAAGGTTATAATAATAGAATGTAATTAATTTTTAACAACATACATTTTGTATTTCATGCTTTTAAAAAATCATTTTTAACTAATAAGAAATGGTTAATAAAATACTCATCAATGATTACCAAATTATTTTTTACACACAACTACAATTACAGATAAGTAAAGTTTATAAAATCATAGTAATTAAAATAAATATTGATGAATTTTAAAACATATTGACAATTTTGAATTATCTATGCAATATTCTATGCAAAATCTTATTAACATGGAATTTATTTTTTTATATACCTGTGATTACAGATTAATGAAAAAAATTACATCAATTAATGCAAAAGATTTACAGATTTTGAATACATGCATTCTAGTTGTTGCCCAGTAAATTTACATCACAAGTAATTATCATAATCATGAATTATTTAGAAGTAAAAATGTTTTACATAACTTTGTAATTTTTAGTTTACACAAAGTATTAAATTTATATTTAATCCAATATTATTAGAAAATAAGTTATTGATTCTGGACTATAGATTAAATAGGTTCACTTTACATTGGAGTGGGGAGATGTTAGAAACACAATCTTCAAAGCTAATGTATAAAATGAAATATTAGCAAAATAGCCATCAATAATAAATATAAGCAATAATTTGTTACTTTACTTAAAAAATATTGTTGTTGTTGCTGCATGCCCCCAAAGGCCAGCAGTGCTAGACCAGGTCCAATGCATTGTTCACTCTACAATAATCCAAAACCAGAAGAGGGTCATCAACCAAGTACTGCCTGATGAAAAAATATTACCTTTATTTACTTGCTAATAGTATTTATAATTACAATTATTTGCAAATCTTATATTAACTACATTTAATTGTATTAAAATTAAATTATTTGTTAATACAAATAATTAAAAAAATTGTAACACAAGGAAATAAATTATCTGGCTTGTAATTACCAATGATATTGAAAAATATTAAGGAAAAATTTGTATTTATGGTTAGATGTGGTCATTGATCGAGACTACATATAACCATAAAATACCTATTAACGGTCACTTTCCAGTATAATATATTTATACCAAATGTTATTGTTAAAAAAATTTCTATAACAAATTTAAGTTTTGCAAGAAGCCAGAAAAAGGATAAAACATATAAATAAAGAAGACCTAACTATTTCCTTTATGTAATTGGGTAATATTATTTTCTTTTCTAAGTTTTGATTTCATAATCATTTGCAATCCGTAAACAGCTGATCCATCATGTAGAACAGTTGTAAAACACATCCAACATGTTAATGAATGATATATTAATTTTAAAAATATTAAATGCTTAGCTGATAAATAAGATTAAACTTAAATTATATTCTTTCTCTCTAATAAAATAATTAAATTATTCTCAAGATGGATATCACAAAACTTTACCTCTTTGATAACAAGTGGTGTTTTGAATAATTTCGACCTATATCTCGGCTTTAAGTTTAATCGTTTTATATTATAAATTACAATAAGAAAAACAACATACAAAATAATGTCAACTATCAAAAATGACTTTAACCTCTGTATTTTCTGTAAAATACACAAATAAAACTCACAACAAAAGAGATATCGAGAAATTAAAAACAGTTAATAAATTTAGAAATTATATATATACATATATGTAAATGTTTGGAGGATTAACCTAATTATACTTACTATATTAAAACGATAAAATAAAATAAACATGGAGTTTACTAATGCAATATTTTAATTATTTGTTATTATTTAGAAATTGTATAATGAATTTTAAAATTAGAAGTATTTATGAAATCAAAAATAATAAACTTATTTTTTATATATTTCTCATATCATACTCATTTTACTTGTATACCTTACTAATTTACTGTTTAAAATTATGTTTAAGTTCTTTATTTAACTTCAATTCCTTGAAGAGAAAAATCAAAAGTAAATAAAAATAATTCAATCTGACAATATTATATATAGGACAATATTATCATAATCAGACTTTGTAAATCGGTAAAGGAAAAAAAAATTATGTTTTAATTGTATGTTTATGTGTGTGTATATATATAAGATTAGATATATCATTTACCCATTATCCGGTCGACTATTTACTATAACAGTAAAACCATTTACATTACTACAAAAGAATCAAGAGATCAAAATGTCAAAAGTATCATCAAATGCTTGAAATGTTAATCACTTTCTCCAAAATATAAAGGAACAAATATTCTAGTTAACTTATATTTTCATTAAAACAAATTGAAATTACTGTTAATTCATACTTCAATTTTTCCATCATAAATAAAAACATTTAATGCTTAGCATTTAATGGCATTCTAAACATTTAATGGAAATAGTTAACATGGTACACAACTAATTTATATAATAAAAGTTGTTCCATATGAACATTTTTCATATGTGTTAATATTAATTTTCCAACCACATAATTCTAGATGTTTTTTTATTAATTTGTGGCAATTAATCTGTCAGATTCCTATAGAAATTTTAAAATTTACTATTTTCAAGTTTATACAATTTTTCGAGTTTTAGATGCAATAATATTTCGCTAAGAAATCCACAATGATTTTAATGGTTGACAGGATTATACATAAAAACCAGGTTATATATGCAATAAAATATTTTGTAATATTATGCATTGTACAATTTTTCATTCCTTAAAACAGATCTTTGAGGAGTATACAAAATTTAAAACCACGAATCCTTATAAGACAAAATATTTCGGTCAGTAAAAATTGACTTAAAAATAATAGTAAATAAGAAAGCCTTTTAAAAATGAAATAATTAAAGTTTATATGCTACAATATCATACATTAATTTATTGAAAGTAAACATCTAAGCGCTTTCAAATAGAATATTTTTAGACTCCATAAACTTGCTTCGTAAAAAACAAAAAATGTAATAAATACGTTTAAACTTTGTAGCAATCGAATTCGATTCAAAAAATTGAGCATTGAAAAATTTATTATACTAATTGATTAAATATAGCTAATATATGGAATGAAAAAATGCTTCTGTGCATGATATATTTTTCTATTCCTCACTCGGTAATGAAATTATTCTAAAACATACAATGACAAACATTTTCCAATGTTTTTCTTTTGTTGTCACGTTATCAACAGCTTATGAAATTTTCTTAACAAGTAATTAAATAATATTTCAACATAAAACAAATATATTATTCTTGCATCTCATTCATAACAATTCTATCCTGATAAAAACAACAATAATAAATGCTTACTTACCTTATATTTCTCTTAGCTCACAGACACAACATTCCGCCATTTCACATTAATGGCTGACGCTGACTCAAGCATATCTCAGTATCTGACGTCATACTGTCACGCGGAATACACAATAAATGTGAAAATTAGATTTCTTTCTGAAAAGTTGTTTTTAAAGAGTTTAAAAAGTAAGAAGTTAAATGAAAATTAATTAACATCACAAAAAAATAGTTATTTGGAAAAAAATAGTCTTTGCCGATAAAATAAAAAATAGCGCTACAAATAATTGTCTTAATTTTGCTGGCCAACAGCTTCAGGGCCAACAATGGCCAAAATCTGTTGGCCCACTACTTATCATCCAGCACCGGCCCGGTTCATTTTGGCCAGCACTCATCCGTGGCCGTAATGGCCGGAGCTGGGCCATCAAACAACCATGAGCGGCTGGCCGTGGCCAACAGAAAACCGGCTTGGCCAGCAGCGGCCCGGATTTTTGCCGGCAGTTTGTGTTTGCTGGGTAAGCTCTTCCAAGGTTTGGAATACGGAGTGAGTGTGAGTAATCTAATTCAGTATCAATTTTATAAAAATCACTGATAAGCAACCAAACATGTTTTCCATAACCAGCACTCACGCACGCGCGTGCGCATACATACACAGTCAATTACACAACTAATGATGTAGCGTAAATAAAGAGAAATAAAATTCTCTGCTCAGATATTTTCCTGATTTTCAATAATAATGGTATGCTCAGAATTAACTTGAATGAAGTATAGATTGACATCTGCTGCAAATCTGTTAAAGATAAGAATCCGTCATTTTACTGGAAAAAACTGAGACTCTAGGTATAGTGATTTTTTTAATTTTAAGATTATTTCACAATTTAAAACAATTAAACTTCGTCATTTTCGTAAAATTTTATCTTGAATGAATACTAAATACACCAAGAAAGAATTATTTCACGAGAAAAAGAGGACAAGGAATTTTTTATAGGTCTTCAATTTGAGGATTTTTTTTTTTGAAATTTTCTCGAATTCAAATGTAGGACCACTAAAATATCTTCAGCGGGCCTTGAGTTGAAGACAATTCTATGTTATATTTCTTCCGATCATATATGAAAAGTTTCTTAAGCATTTTCTAAATATTTTACCACGGATGTCATTAGTATTTTTACACGTGAATATCCAGCAACCAAGAGAGCTATGCCGGCGGTAGCTTAGCTACTGGCAGGGTCTCCCTTGCCGGACACTTCTTCGTTGGTAAGGAGCCAGACCAAAAAGGATACCTAGGAGAAGGAAAACCCGATTCAAATTCCTGCGTAAGTTCTCCATATTTTGAGCGGCTGGATTGTTGTTCTGCAGACCGCAGGCGTAGGAGGAAAGTCAGACTTCAACACTATGTTACTCTAGGTAATTCTTACTAAACGAAGCTGCTCAATTTTGCCTTGACTATGAATAGTTCACTTATATTTTCAGATTAAAAGTGTATGACCTCATAGATGTGATATGATATCTGATCAGAGGGATTAGTAAGAAGAAAACACATTAATTTGAAATAAATATTCAAGTTACAGTTAAATTTTCAGATAAGGAAGGAGAATGACATTTTCTAAAATTATCCATTAATTTTTTAAAAATATTTACAATAATGAAAATAAATATTTTCTTGATTAAAAGTCTGGCTGTAATTCATGCACTGATTTTTTTCAGTATCAGCTTTCAAAAAATATTTATAGGCATTATATTTATCACCAAATATTAATTTGAAGAGAATAAAATCATTTATATTGTTTTTCACATCTTATTAAAGGATTATTTAGTACTAGAATATATGTTTTGTAATTAACCTGGTAAATCTCTCTCAATTACAGTATAAAGTAATATAAAAATGTTTTTCTCCAAAAGCTTAACCCTTAATTAATTTGGGTAAGAATAATAAAAACATTCTGCAAAAACTCGAGTCCTTGTTTTGTTCCCGAGTACTAGTCACAAAAGAGTTCTTAAAGCATTTAATAAAACTATTTCTCCAACGGAAGAATTAGAGATTATTAAAAATATGACAGCAGAGAAAAAATTGAAAGAATTTAAGAAGGCAAAAGTTAGTACAATAGGAAGTTTTGGTTTCTTGATAAATTTTATTAGTATAAAGTATTTTTTTAATAAAATGCATTCTTATTATCAATATATATCATAAGTAAATTTCAATTAAATAAATATAATCATAGCGTATATAATTTTTACACAGTAAAATTCATGTAAAAACTTTAAATAATTAAATTATTTTCTCTTTTTGTCTGAAGTGAACAATTTATAGGTACTCTAGGTTGTGAAATCTAATTTATCATGAGAGAACAGTAAAAGAAATTTCTTTCTCGATATCTGATTTAAGAAGTTAAAAGTTCCCGGAATCGTATAGTTACTTGTAATCTGTTTTCTGCTTTAGATTAAAAATTTTAAAATATTTCTTTCTGATAGTTTGTATTATTTTTTCTTTGAAACAAAAGAATTTAATTATTCATATAAATATCTAAATGAAGAACTTATTTTCAAACATTTTTCTAAAATCTATTATATCTACCATAAATTCTTCTCCAAATTTGAAACGCTCGAATTTCAGAATATCAAAGGAATGAAAGCATATTTATTTATATTTTAGAAAATTTACGATATTTTCCCTTTTAGCACCATTAAGTGAAATATTTAAATCGGTATGTTGTTTTAAAATCCTTTTGTGTGCTATATGAAACTGTCGATTTTTAAATTTTTTAAATCTAGTTGCTAGAAATTGATATTTTATTCATTATTTTTCTTAGTAATATAAGTTTTCAAATAATATAGTTATTATATTATTACTAGATCACATTTGTCACAGGATATAGAAAATGTATTAGTATAATTTGAGTAATATAATACGTTCAAAAATAATTTTGAAGAACATTTTATTATATGTAAAAAAATTGGCATAAAATCAGTGAAGATAATGGATTTACTAAGAAAAGGGAGTATTAAACTTATTCTAAATACATAGAGTCAAATATATACGAATTATATAGGATTTTAATATTTATGTTTTGCATTATAAACTACATTACTTGAATAAATATGTATGAAAAACAATCTAAAAGATAAATCAAATATTTAAAAAACTTAATTATTATTTATTTCCCATTATTTAATATATCTTTATAATTTAAGTACAATCATTATTTATACTAAAAGTAAAATTTGCAAAAATATTTGCACTATTTGGAAATTTTTTTTAATTAAATTTACCTGTTCTTAAATTGTAATTTAGCTTACATTTTATTTAATTTGCTTTATAGAAATATTAAATTAGTATATTCACATGAGATGAATACACAATTTTTCTACAAAATAAATTTCTGCCTAATTATTGAATAAGAAAATTTCTACTTTTATTTAAATACTACCTGTTACTAAAATTAAATTAAAGGAATATTTCAATATGGTGAAATTTAATTAATACATTTTAAAAATGTATTTAGTTTAGCATCATATACTAACTTTTGAAAACACACGCCACAAACTAGTTTATTTCTGAAATATGCCTGTAATGACAGTTTGTAATTAAATTTTGTTTTATTTCGGTTACAATTTAGGGTGATGCAAATTCAGTTAGAAATAATTAGATGTAAGAAAAATATGTTAAATTATTAGATATTTTAAATACATTATCTAGTTAAAATTTCTTAAGTAACAGTGTGTGGGGAATTAATCTACAGTAAATTTGTGGATATAAACTTGCCAAAATATTTTTTATAATAAAAATAAGAGTTAAGGCAAAAAATAATATTTTAATTAGCATTTAATGAGAGTTTTTATAATTATACTCAGATTAATTTCATGTTAAAATTTTGAAATATTTAAGAATAGCACACATTAAAGCACACATTGAACATAATTTATGTTGAAAATAGCTACTTATACTTATGGCAATAGTTCTCATTTGTCTAGCACACATGTCACAGATTTATATCATGTCTTTGCTTTTGCATCAGTTTTATTAAATCAACAAAATTTTTCACTATAAAATTTATTGAACAAAATGTTAAAAACTTTTTTTTAATATTTCTCAAATAAAATACAATAGTTTTGTGTTTGCATCAGAAATCCTTGTTGTTGATAATTGACATTAAAAATTAAAGACTATGGAAAGAAAAAGTAAAAAAAATCTCATTAATTCAACTAAAAATGAAAAAAATTAAAAATTTTGAAATATTTTAAAAAATAAAGTTATTTTTGTATGGCCGTATGTTTATTTAAGTTACTTTTAATGACCGTATGTTTACTTAAGTTACTTTCAATGGCCGTATGTTTATTTAAGTAAATAAAATTAAAGGTTTTTATTGAACAAGCTCACAAAAATATGTAGGACCATATTTATTTATCAAAACAAATACAGAAAATAAAGTTCATAAAATATTATTTTTTACAAACTAGAACATATTGATTAATGTAATGTTTTCCAGGTAAAAAGCACTTTCTGAAATAAATGGATTTTTGCTCCACAGCGAGATTGTAATTTAGTGTTTTTTTCAGTAACTTAGTCTTCGTTAAATATTTGTTTGTATTTAGAATTCTTTTTGAATGTATTTTAGGAAATTGTAAAAATATTTATTTCATACAAAAGGTAAAATAATAAATAATAATAATAATAATAATATCAATAATATCAATAATTAATATCAATAATAATAATAATGAAAAGCAATAATTTTATGGTGTGCAAAGCAATTTAAGAAAAATCAATTTTATAAAACGAAAGATACTGAAACATTTTTTCAACTAAACTCAAACTAAAGTATTCATTTAGCTTAATAACTGCTTTTCACCTCGTGGTCTTCCTACTGGTGTTTACAATCTTCCTTTCTACCTGCATGTTTACTGTTAATAAGGTTTTCTGTCTAGCAAATGTAATTTTCAGAAGATCATTGTATGCTGTCATAACTTTCAACATGGAGCTTTAAGACAGACCCAATTTCTATAGCATGTTACCATTGCGCCGACTAGATGTATTGCCACTATCAGCCCTCAATAGATATCTGACATGTCTATCATTTATGTTTCACTCAAAATAAAATTAAGCTTACAATTATGTACTTGATGTAGAATAATGTGTTTGCACACACACACATGAGATCATACGCAAAAATGTAGTTTAAAAAATTGATAGTTGTTTACCATAATTTAGTCCTATATATCACTATATATCATAGATAGAACTCCTGTATACACATGCACACAACATATATATACTTATATATATACTGCCTAACAATAAAAATGCACCACCAAAAAGGAGTTGCCAGAAAGCGACTCTATATGACAAGTTCTTGCTCTAGTTTCAATGACCAATTTCTTTCACCTTTATATCAATTATCATTTTCATGTGTTATTTAATCTAATTCATAATACCTTTAGCCCCTTGGCAATTGAAAAAATAAATTATTTCTGAAAATTGATCTAAATACCTGAGACCTTTGCACTTGTAACGGAGTAATATACATTATAAAGCAATATACATTCTTGACATACATTCTATCAAAAAATTATAAATCATTGTTAAAAAAGATATGTGTAACTTTTCCAGGATTTGTATTTTTTTTGCATTTATAGCAGATTAGATAAGAAATACAGTTTTATATAAGAGAGACTGAAAACAAGAAGCCAGAGTATCACCATTATTAATTTCTACTAATCTTACATTTATAGCAGTCATTATATATGGTTACAAAAATTAATTTTTATAACTATGGAATCCAATTCTTTCTATTTCATAGAGTTCACAACTTGTGTTAAAATTGTGTTATAATGCTAACTATAATTTTTAGATATCCTTAGTATAAATATTAATTATCTCTATCTTTGCATGTAGAATTTAGTGATTTTTTATCGAAAATACTAAAGAAATAATTTTCCTTTCGCTTGCAGACTTTCTGGAAACGAAAAAAATTTTCAGCCTGAAAGAAAATTCCTTTTAAAAAGTTGTGACATCATTTTTTATGGGAAAGCAATTTACTTAGCACATATAAAAGAAATGCGGGCTTATTAATAATATTTAATTAAAGTGAATTCTAAGTAATTGTCTAAATTTTTGCTTAAAACCCAAAAAAATGATTACTAATAAAAAATAAACTTGTTTACATCCATCAAAAGATTTTTTATATTTGAAATTTCAATTTAATTCCTGAATTAAATTTTCTTTCGGTAAAAATAATCATAAATTAATTATCATAATAAAGCTTTATAAAAAATTATTTACATTCTGTATAATATTTAATTTATAGTATAATATTCTAATTTAATGATTTGCATTTAAGAATAAATGTGTCTTCTAAGGAAAAATTTTTTTTTGCAGTTATAGTAATTTTCATTAAAAACAAATAAACATACTATGAAAATTAATTTTCATTCAAATTTATGATGCAATGGCTTATAATTGTAATGAAAATATTTTGAAAATTATATTTTTTTTAACATTTGAAAAAATTTATTGAAGATTGATGAAGTTAAAAATTATTTTCTCTTCAATCTTCAAAATTTTAATGCCAAAAAATAAAATATCTTGTCAGAAAATATATTTCTATTCACTCTAACCTCAATTTTATTTGAAAGTCTTTGTAAATATTTTTTCACAATAACGAAATAGAAAGCGATGCATTTATTTTCTAAAATAGTACAAATGTTTTCTTTTCAGGAAAAGACAAATCGAAGATATTTAAATCAGAAATCGAATCGACTGCTGAAAAGCCTTCCCAAATAAAATGCTGAATACTAGGTTAGAGTTATCGAACTTTAATCTCTCAATTCAGTTCACAAGATGCAAGCACTGAAATGAAAATAAAACTGTATTTATTCTTTTCAAGAATTTCTTATAAATTTCAGAATTGAGTGCACTCGCTGTGTAAATAAGGGGGTCGAGTATAAAAATAGATATTCAAATTTTTGTGGAATTTCCTTCTATTTCTAAGAAATGATTCAACAAAAACAGTTCAGTGGCTTATATATTTTAGTATTTTGAGTACTGAAGAGCATGAGAAAGATAACGAAAATATAGCTACTTATAGTATTTTAATGGGAAGTATAAAATGTGCTAAGCTGTTTCTTATGATTTTGTAAATTTCAGAGTTCTTTTTGAAGCATTTTACAAATAATATAAACTAAATCTCTATTACTTTTTATAATGAAAAATATATTTATTGACAATTAAAAAAAATCACACATTTTAAAACTATTTTTGAAATAAATGATCAAATTATTGCAAATACTGTTTAAATCACAAAGTTTTTCAGGGATAAAATTTTTAAAATTCATTTATACTAAGACCAACAACTTAAAATATTAATAAAAAATATTGTTTCATTTCTATGCATGAAATTGATTATAATTATTTTTTATAATCCTGCACCAACTGCTTTTATTTTTCACTTGCCTTTCAGCAAGATTATCTGAACGCAAATGTTTAACTGTCAATTTTTCTTGAAAATCATCATATTATGATGGATTTCTCACCAGAATTTAATCGACTACTTTTTTTAGTTTGTCTCAAAAATCAATAATTATTTGTTCATGAGATGTAGATACTGTAAAAAAAAAGAGTTCCTTGGTTAATATTGTCTTAAAATTTGAGAAACTCTTAGTTTTTAAGTATTTATCCTCGTGTTTACTTAAAATAGTCTAAATATAAAATATAAATTTTTAGAATTCAACATTAAAATGAAGATTATAATGGAAAGAATACAACAAGCAAAATTCTATAGTGATGGTTATGTTTAGATAAAATCAAAATGCAACGATGAAGCTGTCAAATTCATCATAAATATAATGTCATAAGTAAAATTAAGGTGCCTTGCATAACATATACCAGAAATTAGTAAGTCTGATGTGTGTATTCAATAAATAATTGGTTTGATTTACTCATAGCTTTTGATTGTTGATCAAAGTCAAGAATTGCTTAAATCTAAAGATATAAGCAATATTTTAAGACATCAGAATATAATTTTTTAATAATCGGATTGCTCCTTTAATGATTACTAAAGTTTAAAAAAGTCCTTTTCTAACTTGCAGTTTTTGTTTTAAAAAAATTCCTATTACCATTAGTTTTATTATATTTCCGTGACTTTCAATTTCTAAGCAAATCAATAAATTTTGTTTCTACAATCATATGTTTATCTTACACCTCCATTATGATTTAGATTAATGCACAAATTCACAATGTACTCGTAATTTTGAGAAATAGCACTCAGATATAATATTTGATAAAGGCGAATGCTCTCTACTTTAAGTTAAATGCACTAGTTTGTTGTTCAAAAATATATTTACTTTATTCGTGTCTTCTAACACATTTTTATAAGTTATTCCGATATTCAGAGTGATGTTATAAAATGTATGGACTGCTTTTACAGAATACTTTATCAAGAAATCTACAACAAAGAACAAACGCATTTCAGTTTTGAACCCATTTAAATAAATATAACTCATATTATTTTTTGCATTTTGATATTTCCATTTTAACAAATATGCATATCACTTCTTTTTCTAATCCTATCAAAACTTTAAAAGTGAAAATACGAAATTTTATCTAGGTAATTTAATTAAATTTAATAATTTTAAAGTTTAATATTATATGCATTTTTGTTCCTTATATTTGACTCAATAATCCAAATTTATACATTAACTTTCGGAAGGGGCTAATAGGTTAGGTTGTTTAATTGTTTCATATAATACATTTTGTAATTTTTTTGAAAAAAAAAACTAATAAATTTTGTTACAAATAACTGCAATGGAAATATCATAAATATAAGATACATAATGTGTACTTCTACAGAAATTTCTAATCATTTTGTAGAGTAAATTATTTAAGCTAATTTAAACAAAAAACTTCATTCAATATTTTGTTTTTGAACTTCATATTACGCATGAAATTCAGAATTATTTATTTGTCTAATATCAGCTACGAATTTTTTTATACATATTAAAATTTCTTAGATACAATATAACATCCTGATAACGTGAGCATTTAACATTTTTTGTACGTGAAATAATAAGAATTATTTATAATAGTTCAGTTTTAATATTAATTTCTTTGACTGTTGGGAATTTTACTTAGATCAATAAATTTTCTAATAAAATACAACCTATTCAAATATTATTTAGAATACGCATAATGAATCACTAAAATTTTTGTTTAGTATTTTTTTAAATATCATTATTAAATAAGTTTAGTTTGATTATATGTTGATATTTAAATGACACATTTCACTTCCATACCAATTTAGAAAGACAGACGTTACTATTTAAAACATATTCAAATAATTGTCTTTAAGCCAATTTAAATTTTCTTACTGGTTATTTTTATTACTCCAATGTATAAAAAATAAAACTATAATAATTTAAATAAACTCTAATATCGCTCACACAGTATCAAATAAATTTTTTGAAAATCTTATACATTTTTTTGCTGAAAAACTGTTTTTACTTTAACAGTTACTTTATATGCAAATATAAAATCTAAACTTAAAAATGTGTTTAATTATCTAGTAAATAGGATTGGTTAAAAAGATTCTAAATGAGTAAATTTCAGTGATACAAGGAAAAAACAAACATTACATATATTCTTTCACTGAAGTTTACTTATTTAACACTTATTTAAATATCTTACACTTACTTAAGAGTTTCATTACAATCATTTAAATATTTTCTTAAATTACATTTAGTATTTAAAAATGTTGATGTTATTTTACTTTAAGCAATTTTATTTATATATGCTTAGAATGCTTTTACTGAAAAATGTGAAAAAACATTATTAAATTTTAGTTTTAACAGGCATATTTTAACTATTCATATAATTTTAATAAATTAAATGCAAACACAGTGCTGATTTTTTTCACTCAAAATGATAAACAATTCCTGATAAATTGCACTTACAAATCTGTTAATTATAACAGATTTGTTAAATGTAAATTAGAAAATAAATTTAAAAAATATATTCCTTTTTCTATGAATAAGTGCTTTGAAAATGTTTAGATAATGTGAAATTTGCTGAAAATACATATAAGCTATGTAAAATATTAGTAAAATCATATGTACGCTATACTTTATTTCTAAATGATACATTTGTATTTAAATTCTGGGAAAAATCAACGTTCAATATGTATTTATAATTCATCTTTATCATGAGAAACCCTATTTGTAACGAAAGATAGTCGCATAGTAATGCTGAATATAAATGAAGTGAATAGGAGAAAAATTCTGAAATATAAATGAAACTTAGTCAGAGAAACAAGTAAACAATTAAAAATTTTCTGAATTTGAGTTTTATATTTTTCTTAAACGAATAGATGTATTATGTTTTAAATTGTTTCATTAAAACTATAATCAAAATAACTTTAGTAACTATATTCGAATGCTAACAAAAAGATCTACTATAAAAGACATAAAAATTAAATTCATTGATGTATATTTTTAATTTTTCTTTGTAAATTTGCAGATATTATATTTTTATAAGTTTCCTGTTAAACTTTTTCAATATTTTCAAAAAAAATAAATTCTTCAAAAATTATATTTGCACATATAATATAATTTTCAAATTTACTTAATATATTTAAGAGTTTCAATCGATCACATTAGGCTTTATGTAAAATTTGCATATTCTGCTTTCTTTGGTGAAAATACTTTTACATTATATACATTCCAGTTCATCTTGTATTACATTAAACAAGTATTTAATTAGTGAATAATAATATATTTGAATATAAAATGTAAGGATACATAAATATATCAATATACTTAAAAAAAGTATTATCTATAACTTACGATAATTATTTTCTTTAAATTGTTATTAAGAATATGATTTAAGGAAAACTATCAGAAGTTCTACAACTTATGTATTTGAAATGAGCTTTCCAAAAATTAAACGATACATATATATTATAGAAATAAATCACAATAGATAAGAAAGATGTGATATGCTTATATTGTTAATTCGTTGAAAAGAAGATCGATTACATTTATCAACATTAGAAATATTAACATATTACACTAACATTATAATTGAAACGAAACAGTAAAAATATGTTCTTGGAACCCAGCAAATTTAATTTAACATAGAAAAGCAAAAAAAAAATATTTATAAATTTTTCTCTATATTTTTAAGATTTATTAATGGTATTCCTTGATACTCGCATATCTGCCAGAAATTTTAAATGTTCGTTTCGATGCATACATTACCGACATTTTCGAAATATATATTGAGAAAAATACATAGAAACCCTATGTATATGTTAAATATGATAATTATATTTACTAAATTTTTGCAAATATATTTGTTTTTAAATATTTCTGAAATTATTATTTTTTCACTTTTACATGTATACTTCTTCTACACATATTCATACTTTTTGTAGAATATCATTATTCTATTTCTGTTTATAATAATAAAAAATTAAAATATTATAAATTTCATTTGTAATAATAAAAAATGGTTGTATAAAAATATTCATGTACAGACGTTTTTATTAGATGAAAGCTTCTCTTTTCTGAAGCTTCTTTGAAGCATTAAACAAATTTTTACTGAAATATTCTGAACTTCTCTTATAGGAATAATATTCAAGTGTTGTCGAAGGATTTTTTTTTTTAATTTTCACGATGCATCAGATAGGAAATATCTCACATCATCACGGATTCATTCGTTCTTTTGAATCGATTAGTTTCTTTAATTTTCCCTTGACCAATACCTTAATTCGTAAAAATTTCTTCTTAAAAAATTAAAATACTAAACACCTTCCCGCATGAGCTGGCTGTTAAAAACAGTTTAAAATCACCTTTTAAGTAAATACAGAATGCTTGAATTCAGCTGTATCATTTTTTTTTTAAATTCATAAAATCAGAACCATGTTATTCACTTCTGTTGAAAAGTATTTTTCATTGTTTAGAAAATTTAAAATAACGTATTAGTTAATATAAATTGGGAATTATGAATAATTTAAGCGCAAAATTGTAATTAAATTTTTTAACACGCTATGAAGATAGCAATACAAATTTAGAACATGTGTAGTAATTTATTCAAATTATTTTTTACTGCTCACTTTATTTATTGAGAATCTATGCCAAAGTTCATATTGCTGTATTACAAAAGACTAAATTTTCTCTTTACTTTGATAAGTATATATTCTTTAAATGATAATGCATGGCTGTTCGTGTTATATTCCTCTTAGATTTTTCTAAATATGCAATTTTCTCTAAGATGAAAAGTTTGTTTCTCTGAGGCAGGAATGGATACCCCCTTTTCCTGCCAAACGAAATTTCAATAAAAAAGCTGATCTAAGCTTCCTTTTATCTTTTCCAAGGAATTTAAATTATGCATGTGGGGATATTTCGAAGAAAGCATTTTTATTGCAAAGTAGGTTTAAACCTTTTGCTCTCTAATTCGGGAGACGAAACAAATTAAAATTTTTCAGACAAATTCATGTTTAATCAAGCAAAAGAGAAACTAAAAAATGTTATGCAAAAATTTCTAAAATATTTTGGGATTCAAGAATTTGAGATATGTTGAATTTTAGAATGTTGAAAATCTAGTTGTTAAATAATCTGTTAAATTATTGATTATGTAGGAATACAATATGGGATATTACTATTGTGTGACAGATTGTCTTCAGTTTTAAATTTTTTTATAAATTCAATTATAATTGTTATAAAAATTAGTCTTTTGTTTTGTCATGGTATTTTGTTTTATGAAATGAATTTGGCAAGACATATGGCATAATAGGTTTATAACTACATTTACTTTTTGTTTTGTTACAAAATGATTTTATACACATAGCTTTAAAAATATGCTCTAAAAATGTGTATAATAATTTATAGATTTTGTTCTGATCTGTTTTTTCAAATTAACAAAAATTTTTAATGTTTTAGGTAAACTTTTTTGTAACTATGCTCCTCAATGCCCTCTCAGATACACAAGGTGTCTTGAAGTCCAACATAATACGGAAACAACACTATAATGAAAATGGGTTCCAACAACTTCAGAACCATGAAAATCAAGAAGAGAGGGGCAAATAAGAAAGTATTCCTCTGTTATCGAAACATTATTCCTTGTAAACTAATCTTAATCGCTTATATTATAGATTACTGATTTGATATCTGAAATAGACAATTCATATTTAATTCCGTCAAATAATTTCCTGTCTTTCACAAAGAAACATACTTTAAAATTATTTTAAAATTCTATCTTTGATATTTTAAAATGCTTTTATATAGTCATAGTGTTATGCATATAGATCCTACAGTTCACTTATAAAACATTTTTAAATTTATTTTTAAACTCATTAAAAAATGCGTGCATAAAAATAAAATAAAATTATGTATAAATTTTAAAAATGTGTTATAAAATAGTTAATCAATTAAAAATGAAATATAATTCATTTAGTTATTTGAGATTTTTGTTTAAAAAACACTTATTAAGTTGGAAGAAACTGAAAATAAATTATGCTTAGTTTTTAAATGTATAATGGATTAAAGCAATATTTTATTAATTACAAATTATGATGTTTATTTCAAAGTAAAGCGTTTTGTAAAATTTGTATAAAAATATAACTTTTTATTGATGTTTTATAAATGAAAAATTTATTTTAAATATAATCTAATGCATAGAAAAATAAATTAATTATATTTATTAAATGAATTATATTTTCTTCACCCTTCAAGTTGTTTAGATTCTGAAATATTTCCTGAAATAATTAATATCGCTAATGCTGGCATTAATAATGGAGCTGCCAAATTTTATAATTTATATGATTAATTTCTTGAAATGCAAAATATTGAAAAAATTTATAACTTAAAATGTTATTCTTGTAAATAATTATTTATTGGAAACTAAAAATCTAATGCAAAAGCGATGGGCTTTTTTTAAAATATTGATATTCATTTCCAGCAAAATTCTTTCAAAAGCGTGCAACAGTTTGTATTTAATTTTTATGTTTACATTTTATTTTACATAATGGTATATTTTGCTGCCAAAATTACAAATAGTTATTGCCGACAGCTGGAACATTTTTTAATTTTATTAATTACCCACATCTCTTAATTAAAAAGAATTGTACTATTGACAAACAGAAAATAGAGAAGATTCATGCTTGTAAATTCATAATTTATAAAGTAAAATCGTTAATAAAGTTTTCCTCTCAAGGAGATTATAATTGAATAACTTTTATGTTATCCAATTACGGTCTTACTGTAATAGATAATTTTATAAGGTTTCAATTTAAAAATAAATAAAGGAATATTATTATTATTAAAACTAGAGTGTCTTTCTGTATTTCTCCAGTAAAACGTTAATGTTTCCATATTTCCTTCGTAAACTTGTGTATTTCAGTTTAAAATTTAAAATATTTTTCAGCATTCTACTAGAATGATTAAAAGTCATTTCTGTACCCTCTTAATATATGTACTATACTTTTTAAATGGACTGATACTATTTGAAATAATCTTAATTTATTACTAAAAAACATGTAACCTATATAAGTAGCAAAAAACAATAAACGCTTATAAAAAATAATGCTCTGGAATTTCTAAAATTCAATCAAGGAAAATATTATATTCAAAAGATATTGATAATAATATTTTTTTTTAGTTGCATTTTCAAAAATTTTCTGATATTTGCTTAAAAATGTTATTAATTGGTAGTAATCAAAAAAAATTCACAAAGTCTTTAATAAAATTAAAATAAATCTTATTTATATTCATAATATTATATTCATTAAAACATTTTAGAACATACTTTATAACTTAAAATTCGTAAAATTAAACTTTTCATTGGAAATCTCAATAATATATGATACATAAATTTCATAAACATATATACCTTTCTACATAATGCACCAACATATTATGACATAATACTTTGATACATAAAATTAAATATTAAAAATTTGCTTTATAAGAATAAAATATTTTCATAACTAGTCTTATTTGGTGCAAAAAAATAATTATACTATACTTTTACACTGATTATAGTAAACTAATATGTGTTATTGTGGTAAAAAATTAAAAATATTGCTACAAATAAACATTATGAATATAAAAATCTATAATTTTCAGTTTCATATGCTTAAAAAATGGATTTAATTTAACCATAATTACATTATCTAATTTGTTGAAACAAGCATGAAAGTTAAAAAAATATTTGATTAAAATATATATATTTTAAAGTTTCTAATCCACATTATTAATAAACATAGATATTTGTTGCATTTAAAATAATTTGCAGGAATTAAAATAATATGAAACTAATTTGAACCTTTCGTCATCTTAAATATTTTTAAGAATAAAATTAAAGAAAAAAATTGATTCATTTATTTTTTTACTAATCAGTTAAAATAAGCATCAGACAAACTTTGATGAAGTTGGTGTTCTTATTTCCAAATATTAAAGGCAAGTATAATACATTTAAAGATTTATAAATATTTAGAAATATAAAAAATTATTTTGTATAACTTTACGACTTATATATTTACATAGATTATATATTTACATAGATTCGAAGTGATATAAAAATCTAAAGAAACCGAAATGTAATTTCATAACAGGCATTATTTTTCTGAGTCAAAAGATTTTCCCTATATTTTTATTTCTAGCCTTTACATCATTTAACGGGTTCGAAATTTTTGAAATATTTTAGGATTCTGTAGACTTTTGATTTCTTTTTATTATTTATTTTAGAACAAAATTGGAATTGTTATTCATGATTGAGAATTTGTTGTACATAATCAGAAAAATTTATAATACTACTAGTAACAAAAGGAGTTATATGAAGCAAATAAATTAATAAAATGGTGTTTTTATTTTTATTAAACAGTGTATTATTCTTACGAATAGAAAAATTATTCTCTTCATTTTTAACATTTATTATGTTTTCTTTCTTAGTGAAACAGTATTCAAACGACTGAATAAGTTAACTATTGTTAAAAATCCAAGCTTCTAACACATTTTTTTAGCAGTTATTTTGGCATTTAGGTAAATGACAACATTGGAATTTGATAAATAAAATCATTATAGGAATCTCTTTCTGATAAAAATATTATTATATGAGAGTTCTTCAAATTAATGTCTTTGTTAAATGCAATTTCGTGAAAGATGAAAATTCTTGAGCTTTTGACCCTTATATTAACATTTTCATAAATTTGGAAGATTTTTGATTACAATTTTAGTTGGTGTAAATCATTTAATTATGGTAAACTTTTTTGTAGTTTTATTTATATTTAAACTTAAATATCATCTCTTTACATTATTATTGTTTGAATATTAGCACAACTCTACCAGACAAAAACTAATTAGGGACTGGTTTAATCCATATAGGGCTTATCAATAGAATAGTTATTGAATTCTCATAAATCCTGATAATTTCTATTTATAAGATGTTTCGATTAACTTAACAGAACCTTAATAACACAAATTTTGGAATATAATATAAAGTTAATTTTGATCCTCTCCTTGCAACTTAACCAAAATTAACATACAATGACTTTTGAAAATTTAGTTAATTGTAAGATAATTATATTCCAGATATTTCTTGAATCTAAAATAATTTTAATAACTATAAATTACCAAATAATATTATATAGTTCAATTATAATGTAATACATTTATCTCAATTTTATTTTATTTAGCCTCAACTTGACAGATTATTATGAAATGTGAACAATATTTATATTTTATTTTAACTAAAAGCAATTCTTTTAGTTAAAATAAAATATAAATATTGTTATTGAATATAATATAAAGTTATAATATGATAAATATTAACATAGTTTATCTATATGTAAAATATAAGATAATACTAATCTCTAAACTTTTCTAAAAATTATGGTTACAAAAATGGCTTAAACTGAATAATTTAAACCTAAAGCACTTAAGTCAAAGTGAAATGGAGAAAAGTAAGATGAGAAACTCAGAAACAAAAAAAATGTTCATGACGTTGACAGGCTGAACAGTTTTATTATTTTTTTGATTAACTCACAGTTTTGATAATCAATTTTTAATTTTTATTTTGAGAAGAGATAACTTCAAATTGTTTTTACTACGTAATATAAAGAAATCTGTTGCTAGAATTATGGTCGGGTGACTTGAGTCCCAGGTAAATACAAATAGGTGATGTTGGGGTATGAAAGGATGCCATTTCAAGGCTGTAGAATCGATTTCCAGAAATAGAAAATGTTCGACACCAACCAAAAAAAGGTTATTCATTCTGCTACAACTGCAAGTGATGACAAATATATTCTCTTAATATAAATTCGACTAAATACCATAGGTCACTCGAGCTTCGAAACAGTTTCTTTTCACAATAAAACGAAGAAGCTTAAGCTAAGTATTTCATAATAAGGTGATATCTATACTGGCTAACTAGTGGTGTATTCCCCCATCTTAAAAAAGGTGAGTATCAAAGAAGACGGGTTCTTGTACTTTGAAATTATGTGTGAAATGAAGCCTATTTCTTTTTATTGATGGTTTCCTGTTCAGTTTAAAAGCGGTATCATACACTTTTGGTATGGAAAGAAAAAAATAATACCACATTCGTTTAAATGTTATTGTCAAGGTATGTCGATAATATAGATTTGAATCAGATCATACGGGAAAATACAGATCTGCCTATCAATCAGAACGGAAATTCTATAAATCAAAATTATGGAGGTGTGGTACTGAAATTTTATACTAGAACTATATGAAAGTATTATCTTTCAATATATAATATTGAGAGACCTCTTACTGTTTGTCTTGTGAAGAACATGGCTAAAGAGGAAACAACAAAATACATGTAATAGTCCTAATATTTTACTGATCTTAAATCAAATCGATCATGTTTGAAAACATTCATATGACATGTTTCTGTGAGACTAAGACTTCCTTAATTGTTCAAGACTTTGAGATTGCACTTTTTGCACTTTTTCAGCAACTTAGCAGAATTTCTTAAATTCTGACTGCCAATTTCATGAAATGTATGCAAAACAGAAGTAAAATAAATTTAAATATTCACCATATAAAATCACACAATTTACATTAAATATCTTCTATTATTTTTTAACAATAATCACAATTTCCAAACAAATAGTTTTGCATCATTTAAATGCAAAGATATTATCACTTAAATCTTTTTCTTTGCTGTCTGATCATTTTAAAGAATTAAAGTACCCATGTGATTTTTGCCTCTTTTCGTATTGCGTTTGTTACACACATTCTTCATTTCCCTCCATATATGTCGTCAATTGTGTTCATCACTTTTTGCTTGCTCTCGTACTTCATTTAAGCAGACCATTCTATTTAAAATTGTGTTTTTGCTTGCAGCATTTGTATATATTCACAAATTAATATCGACTATTATTGTTTTTATTTCAAGTTATAATATTTCTTATTTGTTGTTCAAACATTTCGCTAAATTTCGATATTTATTTATTTTTAATTTTATATTATAAGCTTATTTACAATTAGTATATTGTAATAATGAATAATAAAAAATAAACACTAAATATATTCATAAAATTGGTCCCATTGTATTAAAATAAAATATCTATGTAAGTTGAAAATTTTAGATTGCTCACATATTTGCTTTTTTTAATGAATTTACTTCTATGTGTTATAAGAAAATATTTCTTGGAAACAAATTGTTTATTTTTCCAAGAATAAAATTTTATCGTTCCAGTTTTGTCAGTTATTTCACATTCTCCGGAAAATCAAATTCCATTTAAACTTCAAAAGTGAACGTCAAATACTACACCACAACTTTCAAACTTCGTGTCAATTCTGACACTTCGGTTGAGCATAAAATCTTTCTTCTCTATAAAAAATAATAAAATAAGCTAGAAAAAATAACCTATATATATGTATAAATTGAAAACAAGTTTTGTTGAATGCATATGCTATTTCATATAATTACAAATAATATGCATAAAGACTAATTTTTATAATAGTTCACAGTTTTATAACTTTATAATAAATAAATATATTCTATGATTTAATTTAGGCTATATTTACTTTAACATAAGTATATGTTGACAAAATTAAAAAGTAAAAAAAAAAGATACAGGAATTTTTCTCATATATCGTAATCTTATTTATCTTTTAGACTTTAATTTTCAATCCAGAAAGAAACTCGCAATAAAATTTATCATTTAAAATGATCTGGAAGATATAAAGAATGATTAAAATGCTTTATATCTCACTTCCTTAAAAATATTTACTGAAAATTTAAATTTTCTCATGCCAAACCTGTCCCAGACAGTTTTATCAAACAAGAGAGACATTTTTAAGTATATGTAATCAACAACCCAATAGATAAGGGATTCATCACAGAATTTATATACAATTGCGTAAAAAATCACTTAAATTTCACCATATAAGTACCTCTGTGAAATATTTCAGATAAATAGAAAAATCTATTTTTCTCTGAAACAAAATATAAATCAATATTTGTCCCAGATATGTCATCGAATGTGAAGAAATTTTCAAGAACTTCTAAAGCTATAATTTAAAGAAATGATTAGGGTGCAAAGTGACTGTTTTCTGGAAAGAATAAAGAACAAAACACTTTAGGTCTTAAGATGATCTAGATTTTTGACAACTGTCATCATATAACTGCTATATGAAAATAAAATTTTTTTTCGCTGATTAATTTGAAAAATGAACAAATTTATAAATTATTTTTAAAGATATAACTTAGATTCCATTAAATATATTACTATTTGAAATATATCCGTTTTTCAATTGATATTATTTAAAGAGTGAAGAAGAATAACCTACACTATTAAAGTAATATTGATTTTTTTTACTTAATTTGTTATTCTTTTACAACTGGCATTTCAATTTAAAATTTAAACTTGATTAATACAAAATTTTAATTATTGTAAAATTATTTATATATTCTGATACCAATTTATTTGCTCTTTGTGAGAGCTATTCTTCATAAAAATAACTATAAGAAAAGGAGATGTCAATAATTTTTTTTCCAATAATAAGTTAATACTAATTTATAAAACAGCATTCAATATAAAAATAAATATTACAATGGTATTATTTATAAATTCTTTATTTATCTGTGTATCGATATGTTTTTTTTTTTGAATATAATAAAATTTAGATTTAATTTTTTGTGTTTCAGTTTTGGCTTTGCTCAAAAGTTATTAAAATATATTAATATGGGAAGCAAACTTTTTTATGTCAAGATAATTCTTTACAAATAGTTTAATATGAATAACTGAAAAACGGATTGCCTTAAAGACAAATAAGCTGCAATCATTTGTCACAAGATCAAATGAGATGTTGTGAATCCCTAAAGACAGGATTACTTAGAAACTCAAATAAATAAATTAACAAAATATTTATTTAATTGAACAAAAAAACTAAATATATTCGCATGGAATTTTTCACTGAATAAAACCCCCTGGTAAAAAATAATGCTATAAGTACCAATTTAATTATTAACATAATTTGTCTGTTACTGTTTCCATTTGCCAAAATTAAGTTTTGGTTTTTGTTTTGACTGCATTAATATTCAGTTATAAAATACAAATAATGGAAAAAGATATAACATAATATTAAGGTTAAACGAAAACTTAAACCAAGCTATAGTATGAGCGGCAATAAAGAACCACATCCATTGATTGCCAGAGAATTATTCCCGAAAGTATAAAATCTAAATACATCTTTGGCAGAGCCTTCTTCTTTGTGTTAAACTTTTAACATGGATTTTAAATTTAATAAAATAAACAAATATTTCCAGGAAAAAATTGCGTAATTAACGGCAAAGGTATCAAATGCATATTTTAAAACTATTGTAAACAAGCTACAACATAATTTCTTTTCTCATTATATTTATATTAACTCATTATTATAAAACACTTCATTCAATATTTATCAACAATTTTTGTCAGAAAAATAATTGACGAGTGAGCTTTAAGGTAACATCAAATTTTCTATGAGCAATAAGGTTGAGTATATGAACATATTAAACAAAAGATTAAGTTTATATTCTTAAAATAAAATGATAGAAGTTAAAAGCACAAACATTATATTTTCCACTCAAAAATTGAAATTCGTGTACAATAAAATGGAACACGTTTGGAATAAAAATACTCGAGAGAAAAAAGGAACTATAACTCATTGGAATGAAATGGCATTTTTCCAAGAAAGTGTATGGTGTAGTCATATTCCTTTGGGACGGATTTATTCCTAAAGACGATATGTCGAATGAAATAAAATAAAATGCTTAAATTCAATAGTTAGATTTCTCAAAAAAAGTGCATATATTTGTATTAAAACATGTCTTGAAAATATTCGTAAATAGTGACTTCTCTTAGAGATACTGAAAATGCGGGCACTTAGCCAGGGAGAATTGTTAAGATAATTTTAAATCATCAAAAAAGGTTTTTAAGCAATATTTAATTTAAGATTTATATAGGATATATTTCATGATTATATACTTTATTCACATACTTCATGATTATATAATTCATGCATATACTTCATCATTATATACTTAATGCATTTACTTCCTCATTATATACTTCATGCATATACTTCGTTAATTTTCACATAAAAAAGAAATTAATATTGCGAACAAATGGAAACTATAATATCTATTGTATTTCTGGCAAAGAAGCTAATAAAACTAATTTTTAAAGATCATTTCAATCTTTAAAATTTACGAAGTTTTCCGTATTTACTGACGCATGTAACCTTTGATATATATATATATATATATATATATATATATATATATATATATATATATATATATATATATATATATATATATATATAATATAAGGCTAAGGTAAAATGTCTGAAAATGTATGAAAGAAACATTTTAAGCTAATTAATTAATTCTAAAAATTTTGAAATAGGAATTATTTGTATGTTTTTGAAGAATCAGATTTCACCATATACACTAGATGACAGAATTCAGAAAGAAAAAAATTTTAACACTCAACAGTCATACATTTCATTCGCAATAAGAAAAATTTTTTTTTGTTTATTCAGCTGGACAACACACTTATTTCAACGTGAGCTGTACAGCGTAGTTATTTATAATCAACACGAAATTTCTCTAAATTTTATTTCAAAACATCAGCAAATTTTAAGAAAACGTTTTCCAGTTAGTTTTATTATTTAATTGCTGACTGGTAGCTTCATTTCAGCTATTAAGAAATGTAAAATCATGTCACACTAGTGTTCACATGTTAATAGTACATAGATTATGTGAATGTTTTTTTTTAAATAAATTTCATTATTTGTATTAATTTCTATGCAAGTTGGATAGTTTAATAATAAAATGCTTAAAGATGAAATAACCACCTTTCCTTTTTTTAAATACTTTCCCTTGAATCTTTGGAATATTTTTTAAAAATACAATCAATTATGTCCTAAACTGGTTATTGAAACTTAGCTAATACTTAGATAATAGAATTTATAGTTTTCTTTGCTGTTATAGGTTTATTTAAGGTTTAACAGCTTAATTATAATAGTATTAACATTGCTAGGGAATAATTAAGCTTTAACTTTTAAATTGTTTTCAGATTTAACTGCAGTTGCTGATACAGGCTAAAATTTTCGAAATGAAAAATAAAATAGTTACAATTCTGAAAATATAAAAGCAAGTATTTTATAATTTTCTATGAGTGAATATAAAACTCATGATTTTAGAAAATTTCATAAAAATGATACATATCTAACTACTAAACAGTACATGAGGCAGTGAGATTAATGTTTTCATTGAGATTTATCTCAACAGGTTATGTAAACATAAGCATTTACTGGCCCAAAAAATTATTTTCGATAAATAGTTAGGATCATGTTTTAATCCAATTAAATTGTCTAATAAGTTAACATATTAAAGAAATATAGACCTAAATCAGTAAACTATAATAATGTTGAGCAACATTTTCATTTATTTAAATTTCTATTGATAATTATATTTACAATATGCTATTTCATTTTATCAGTCGCGTTTAAAACAACTATAATATTAACCCCTGTATTAACGCACAAAATAATGTTATTTCCTCAATTTCAATGTGGTCATTTCAAATTTATCTAGATATCTAAATCTTCAAATCCATGGACGACAGAGGCTTTGTTAGAAAATCGGAAATTTAATGCGCTCGTAACATCCAATGAGTGACGCCTTAATTTAATCACCACTTTTCTCGAGACAATATAGATTACGTACATTTCAAGAGGAAGGAATTACGTTCAATTCCCTCAGGGAATTCTGGATGTCAGATTGAATAAAATTACCCAAGATCAAATCGACGCAGTTTCAATGGTAGTTAAATGGAAAAAGAGACTTTATTCCATCTACGATTGAATTCTACCCATGACTCATCTTCAAAGTGAGAAATGGTATGAACAAAAAATAGACATCAGCAGGAAAATGAAGCTCACTCCTCATGAATCTAGATCTAAAGAGCATTTCCTGCACTGATATACAAAAAATTAGTTCTTTCTCAACAGACTGCTAATGACTTCGAAAGAGCAGCATTAGCAATATCGATTCTTCTACTATGATTTACAATCGATAAGAAATGCAGGAACTTCTCGCTAATGCGAGGCAGCTATCATTATTGATAGAAAATTCTTTGCTGGAGTTGGTTTTGACCCTTTCTTGGTGGTCACACCCCTCTAAAGATCAACCATGATGATGAAGTCAATACAATCTTAGTAGATGGCTCTGCGTAAATATATAGTTAAGAATTCACAATTAACAATCCACCAGGAAAAAATAAGTAACATTTTATTAATTTTACAATTTTTAAGCATCAATTTTTCTAAAAATATTTAATATTCAACACTGTATTATCATTTAAATTCATACTTTATTAACTAACTGGAAACCTTTATGAAAACAATTTGCTTAATTGTAGTGGTGACTTGTGCATGTAATATCATTAAAGATACATATTTCATAATTTTAATTACTAAGATATAAGTTATTCCTAATTCATCCCTATGTAATTAAGATTAATTATTTAGTAATTATTGATTCTTATAAAAATTTCATCACATGTATTTTCATTTGAATGTATAAAAGGAAAAAAATCTTATTATAAAAGAGCAAACTGAATTCTGTAAGGAATTTTGTTCATAGTTTTTCAAAATTTAACTAACTATTTTTAACCAACGTATACATAGCATTTGACTGTATACCTAGTATTGACAATTATGTTCAATTCCATACTTTCAAAATTCATGATAATATACATATACATCTTACAGATAATTCATTCACAGCTGTTTTTGGAACTATGCAGAAACATTTTTCAAAATACGTAAGACGACTGCAACATTAAAGAATATTGTAATTTATATTTTTTATTATATATATTTACTGTTTAAAAATTATTATGTTGTATTTTTTACAGTAATAATATAACAGGATAAGTCCTATGCTTTCTCCTTTTCAAAACATCTAATGATTATCTCTTATTTATTCAAGCAAATTATTCGCTTTACGCAAATATTTGGAGTTTTAACACCTAAAATTCTAAGACGTGTTACTTGCATATATGTAATGAGTTTTACTATAAAATATATAAGCGAAAAAGTAATTTTTTCTCAAAGGGACATGTACGGAATCCATGTTTTGCATTTCTTTGCGAAAGAATCTGCAGTGTAGTGTAATTTCACATTTTTTTATACAATATGCAAATGATCTGAAATCACTCTTTTTCAATAAACAAAAGCATTTGGATCATAAATTACCAAATGAATGTTAGGCATTATATCTGCTCTTGAGATAGTTTAAAGTTTTTTTCCGGGAATTCAAAATGAAAGTCGACATTTTTAATAATTTGTAACAAAAATCAGGCACTCTTTTATTATTTCCTTATTTTACAAATGAATAAATAGACGGTGTTTTGAGATTTACGATTACACAAATGAATTGAGCAGATTTAAAAGCACCATAATAATCTAATCTTAGGATTATTTATTAGCGTCAGCTATTTCTTGGATATCTAATACTTTAGATTACATTTATGACATAAAATCTACCAATAAGCCTCAATCATTGGGTTAAAAATATTTTCATACATTAATTGTTTCGGTTTATTAAAAAATGATAGTTTTTGAATGGTTAGATGAGTATGAATTTGCAATCAATAAATGTATTTATATTTTCAATAGTTTTAGTAACATTTGTACAATAGTTTTGCTATTAACTTATTATGCCTCATATTTCCTACTCATGTGAAATTTCTTCTCACTGTAGCTTAACAATTGTGCCAATCCACAATTATATCAACATAAGAAAAAAATAGGCGTTTTTTATGTATTTCATATTTTTCCTTTTTATTCTTAGAAGCTATGTTTGCTGGCAATAGTAGCAAATTTATTTGCAGAAAAGTATTTATATATCAATTTTGTACATTTAAGTTTTTCTATTTAGAAATTTTAACTGTATCAAATACTAATAGAATTTATAAACTTCTCTGATAGCTTTCATTTATACTTGACTTTATGATATAAGATATTTATACCAAACTTAACAGGTAATGCTTTTTAAATGAAAAATACAAATAGAGTCAATTGAATCTAATGATGGGTTTCATTAGATTGATCTAATCTTAATCCTAGTCGTATTAATCCTATTAATACTAGTACCCAAAGTAATTAAGGAAAAGAAAAATAATTATTCTTGAAACAAAAAATAAATGTTAAACATCATTAATTAGTCTAAAAACAGATCCTACTAAATTGCATACTATATTATCTTTATATTTGCTTAGTTCAATTAAATATTATCTTAATATTTTTGAAAGGGAAATTGAAGATTACTTTAAATTAATCCTACAGTTTTCAATAAAATATATAAAGTGTGAATAGCTGATGCATGTTCTTTTATGTAGATAACTGAATAGAAATAGTAATACTAATGCATCTTTTGCAAAACTGTCGATGTTTCTGGATTAAATTAAATTCGAAAAATGAGTAAGAAAAGAATTTCATTAAAATTGCTTTATCACAGTGATAAAAAAGGATCTCTAAACAGTTTTTTAAATTTTTTTCTAGATTTTTTCATTTTAATTTCACAATTTATATAAGACAAAAATTAATTTTCATTTTTAATATTCTTGTATTATGTTCATTTAATTAAAACACTTCTTGAATGTAATTTCTTTGAAATGAGGAGCAAACATTTATAATATTAAAATTTGAAAACTTTTGAGTGAGAATTGAAATAAATGAAATTGTAATCGCTTAATATAACTTTCGCTCTAGGATGTGTAATGGGAGATAATTTTTTATTTTAATGCTTAATCAGAACATAATACCGAATTTACATACAAAAACCATATTTTTTGAAGTTTCCTTACATATTTACTTGATTTAGAGTTGTTTCTGTCAATAACGGTACATACTGTTGGATGAAACAACTAATTAACTTTATTTCCGTTGCTTTAATTTAATTTGCTTTAAAATACCTTTGAATAAGACGGACGATTAATTTTTCTTTTTAAACTGTTCATGTGAACCAGGATAAAATCCATTCTATTGAAATTTTAATACCTGGGTTAAATGCATTTTATGAATACTGGAAAATGCTCGAATTTATACAGGTCAATATTTCATAAACATTCATCTATGATGATGAATTGAAACAAATTTAACATGTCAGTGAATCTCATTCATCTCGTAATTGTGCAAACTAATTACTTTCATTAAAGGGAGTTAATTTCCTTTTTTCTGCTTCAAGCATTCGAAAACCGATCCTCTTCTGCCAGAACATTGAAAAGGCGTTTAAAAAGATTTCTCATACAAGCGTGAAATAGTTCAAGTTATTTATTAATAGTCATTTATCAGGCTGTCTTTTGTGTAAGTAATACAAATATAATTAAAAATGAACACAGAATGTTATCGTTTCCTGTGGGATAAAACTATGATTAAGTAATCTTTCAAATTCGATGCAAGTAAAAGCCATTTTGAAAAAAAATCATGACAAGTTCTATTTTTGTCAATAACCATTTTTATTGGGGAGACACTCTTATGAGAAGGCTCTTCACTTTAGATTTCTTTACTGAATTAATAATGCATTTATACTGATTGCAAATCGTATTTCTTTTGCTACTACTTATATGTATATATATATATATATATATATATATATATATATATATATATATATATATATATATATATATATATATATATATATATATATATATATATATATATATATATATATATATATATATATATATATATATATATATATATATATATCATTTTAAAGGAGGAAGACTTAAATGCGTAATTATTTTATTTCTAATATTGTAAAATTTCTGCAAAAATGTTAGATAATATTTTTTATCATTATTACTTAATAAACTTTAAAAAAAGTAATATTACTTTTTACAGATACTACTGAAAAAAGCATGAGATTCACATAGAAGTAATCGTCAGATGTTATGTGTAGAATGATTTAGATTGTGTTGTTGGTTTCTTCATTTCTTTCTTATCGTTACAGAAAGAAATACTGTTTTAAAAAACTAATATTGTCAACAAAATTAATAGATAACATCCTAATGGATAAGAACTATGTATTGTATTATACGCTTGCAATTAATTACGTTTCTATAAAAAGAGCCTAACCACACTGAGCTGATGTTTATCACTTAAAAATTAATGCAATTCAACAAATATCTCAGTTTTTGTTTCACAATTAGTTATTAAATTAAATTTTTATTTATTTTTGAGACATTGCTGCATTTGAGAAAATTAGAATACTGTGTAAATATTCTTACAAGACATAAAATGTAAAGAAAATTGTACGGTCTTTGATATTTGAATTACAAAATATACGCTTTCTTAAAATTGGGACTTGCAGTAAAATTATTCATGAAATGTTTAGATTGAAAATTTTTCGAAATTGTGCTTTTGTTGATGACATGAAGCTATTAGTTATTGTTAAAACTGTTAAAGTACACTCAAGAAAAAGTGGAATATTTCATTTACAGAACTATCTCCCACTGATGCTGATCAACATTACTCTAAATAAATTCGCTATACGCTCTTCTTCAATAGACATTATATAATTTTTCTCGGTTGCATTTCTTAGAAAACCGAGGCTTTTTGACTGTGCATCAACCTGCATTTTTGCAAACCACTTGTATTCAAGCATTTTTAATTTTTATAATGATATTCCTTGTTATTAACTGACCAGTAAACTCATTGTAGTTAATTTGCATTCAGTATTACCTCTTTACTCGTATTTTAGAAGAAAAGTAACAAATCTCTCTAAAAACGTTAATAAAATGAAATTTTATCTAAAAATTGGATGTGCACAAATTTATTCCTATCAATATTAATACTCCACATACACATCTGCATATTTTGACTCTGGAAATTTGCCTCCTTATTTGATAGCATAATTTATATTTTATTTCTCATTGTTTATTTTACAAACTTTAAGAAAATAAATGTTTTTTTTTTAATATGAGTACCATTTGGAAAGACAATCTTGAATTGATTATGAATTTTTCTATCATTATTTACCTAGCAACTCTAATTGAGCAATAAATTTATATTACATGAACAATATACTATATTTTTTTAAATTAAATTTTCTAATAAAATTTGCAAAATATATGTTAATTAAAATGTCATAAGTTTTGCTGATTAGCAAATGAAGCCCATAAAAAGTGTTCAATTAAAAGTTTTTGAACAATAATGAAGTTTTTCTTGGATTTATTACAGAAATCATTAAAAATGATCATTTTAAGCATTTATTACATTGCGCAAAATTTTTAGTAGGTTATGGCCCACATTTTAAATACATTTATTAACTTTCTGAAGATAGCTCATGTTGATCAAGAATTCTTGGAAAAAAAACTTTTTATATAACTCATATTTCTCTTCTCTAGTCCAAAAATAACGTATAAAATTTTAAAGTAAATAACTGCAAGATATATTATTTTTTTTTACAACATCTCCTTATTAAATATATCATTCAACTGAACAAACTTTAGGAAGGAAGCAATTGTACTATTATCAACATTTCATCTAAAAATTTATGCAAGAAAACCATGTGTATTAGGATTTTATAATCAATTTACCTCTAATGGAAAAACCATCCATCAAGATTTAAAGTCAATTATTTCTTTTAATGAAAAATATAAAAAAAATAATTTTTAATCAAAATTCTTTCACACAGCATATTGCTAAAAAATGCAATTCCCATACACTATATCAAAAGCAATTAATTTTCCATTTTTGTTATCAAATGATCGATAGTAATAATCATACATTTTGACAAATTTAAAATAGTTTTATTGCTATTAATAGTTATCCTCGTATTGATATCAGCATTCTTATACTTTTATTGTTATCGATAGTAATTTATTTTTGCTTTTGATAATTATTCCTATTGTAAATCTTCACTACAAAATAAGTTGTAGCAGGGGGAAGTGACAATGAAGTAGATTCTTACGAAGTTAATTTTTCTGTAGCTAACATTAAAATATAAGCAACATTTCCTAATATTTTCTTGATAATGAATACTGTTCCTTTTTTCTTTATAAACTAATTACTTAGAGAAATATTTAGAAATAATTAAAAAATGCTTAAGAATAAATAGTTATTAGTTAATAATTATGATCGAGTTCTACTTGTTTGGCCATAGGTATTTTTCATTCAGTATTAGGATATCTTTAAGTACCTCCGACAAATATACTGACTAAATGTTTTTAACTATTTTTAATTAAAATTCATGCTTACGAAGAAAAAATAACAAAGGGTTTGGAACCCGTTTTCAGATAAAGGCTAAATTAATAGTTAAATTGCATACATTTATGCTACTAGTGTTAAATACGTTTAAAAATGTTTTAATGGATTGCACTTTTAAGTATTACTGTAGAGCTTATGTCTATTATTATTTTTAACAAGAAAACTTTTTCTTTATTTTTTTATTGCTGTTGATAAATCCTTAGTTTCCATTTTTTATTTTACTTTTCAATACTCTGTGAATTTTTTATGTGATTGATAAATAAAGACCAAATACTTATGAGAGATCATGAAACAATTCCTTACTGACTTCTAGAAGTTGGTATTATTAATGCAACTCATTATTAACTATTTGTATTCTTAATACAAGATATAATGTATTAAGACTCAAAATTAGACTTTCGTATCAGTTAACTCAAAATGTCTTCTTAGATTCTCATAAGCTGTATAACAGCCACATATTTACTTCTATTTTCAAAAAGAACTAAAATGATTGTATTTCTTAAGATTAAATTTTTAAAATTATACTAGGATCATTTGAAAAAAACTTTTTAATTATTCTGGGATCATATGTAAATTAACCATTTAAGAAAATTTTTCTCCTGGTTATCGGAGATTTAAAATATTTTAATCAAATTTCCTGTAAGCGCATTATAATTTAACGTATTCTATTTTTCATCTCATTTTAAAATGATGCCAATCTAATTAGTGAAGACAGAAATTCTAAGAATTCTTGAAATATACAGTAGCAATTCCTGCTTGAAATAGATTTTCCCTAGTTTCACCAAAAGATTTTGCTTGATGAAAGTAAATTCATTTATAAGCCTCAAATTAGTTTTCTCAAAGAATTATACTTTGAAATGAATAGGCATGACTGAATAAGTTGAAAAGGAAAATTTGTAATTATTTCATCCAAAATGTAAGACAAATCTCTTTTAATTGGAAATTTGTTTCTAGGGGAATCAAACTGGCAAGTTTAGATCTCTCTTGGATTATAATTCTAGTAGGAAACGATTTAAAATTGAATAACTACAAATACCATAAATTCTAAATGTAGTCTTCGTAAATAGAATAGAAATCAAAAGGGCTTCAGCTTAGAGAAGTCCTCTCTAAATTCGAACTGTTTTCTAATGAAGTTATTGATTGCTGAAGCCATTTTCTCCCAATCCGACAATTTGTCTAGCAATTTTAATAAATTATGTTGCGTATTCTTCCCGTAAAGGATTCAATATACAAATAAAGGAAATAATGTCTTTCTTTGAGAAAAGCTGGATTAGCTCATTGATAGTGATTCAGAAAATTTAGAAATATATTTTATCTAAAATTTATAAAAAAATAACACTTAAACATACATGGAAAATTTCCTCAATACCGTTTTAGAAATAAATAAATCAAGCCCAATATAATGAAACAGAATTATGAAAATGTATTTATTCATAATAGTGAAGTATATTAATTACTAACATTAATAAGAGAAATAGGTACTCTAAGCGTTCTTTAAAACAAAACGCTCATAAAATTTTGCTTGATTAATTAAAATGAGAATCATATAATATTTGTATCAAATTGCTTAATACTTAGTAAGTTAAGCAAAATTTAAAAATCATAGGTGATCTTTAGCTAAATATAATAATTAAAAATAAAAATTAAAGTGTTGAAACTTTTTAGCATAAAATAAATTTAATGAAAATGTTCATTAATGTTCATTTGGTTCATAGGAGAGCTCATGCAAATATTTCATAATATTCTGTTGAAATGAACGAAGAGTTGCGTTCTTTAACTATTTTTGAAAAACTGCACCACTAATATTTTATTTTTACTGAATCAAGAGGCAAAACGTTTTCAAAAACATTCTCAAAATTGAGAGAGAGAGAGTTATTTGAATATATTTTAAGATTGCAATGTAAATAATTGTTATTGTAAACAGAGGATTGAGTTGCGTTAATATTGCAGAATATTAAGAAATCTTTTTAATTAACAAGAGCGTGTTAAATTATAAACTACAGATTTTTGAGTAATATATTCCATTATATAAATAAACCATAAAAATATTCCATTTTCTATTGTATACTAAAAAACCGAAAAAAACTTATTTAATATAAAAGGCATTAAATAAGCTTTAAAGTCCTTTGAAGAAGAATATTCTTGTGAACAAAGCATATTTTCATCTGAACTCTTTGTGACATATTTAAGAATACGCTTATAGATGAATATCTTGTATAAAAATATGTGATTTTTCTATCACATAAAATTATTTCTTTGACTAATATTATTTTGATAAATAAAGTTTTATTCCCATAAGCTCAATTTCATGTTCAGCGTAAGTTAATTTATAAGAAGAATTTTTTAAATTTTCATATTTTAACATTTTGCCTATATACGGAATATATACCTTATATCTCCATCAGATAGTTGAATAAAACGCAATTCATTAAATATGAAAAACATTTTTTTAAAGTTAGAAATGATCCTTTTCGGATTCATTTATGAATCCTATATGAAAGAGATTATTGAATATCTTATATAAGGAGAATATTAAATTAACAGATTATTTAAGCTTATTCAAATTTTAAAATTTTCAGGAATTTTATTTTTTTTTATAACTCAAATATCCAAAAATGTCATAGATATTACCAATATATTTTATAAGACTATTACTTATATAAGCATAGCAAATTTCACATTCGAACTTAGCAAAACCGCACATTTTATTATAGTTTCTGTGAAGTATGGTTCTTACCAAAATCAGTAGCCGGAGTAGCAACAATTGTTGGAGGTTACCACTGCCACACGCCTCGGCATTGATTCAAAGAGACTTTAGATGTGTTCTTGGGGTACAGCAGACCAAGCAATTTCCACACGTTGCCAAAGTTGATCTAGTGTGGCAGCTGGGAATGTAATCTGGGTCAATCGTTGAGCAACCAGGGACCATAAGTTTTTTATCGGTGAAAGATAATGAGAGCGAGCCAGCCAAGGAAGCCATTCAATCTAGCTATTAATGAAGAATACGTATAGAATGCGTGCCATATGTGGTCACGCATTATCCTGCTGAAATCTGGCTGTGGGTAAGCCCTGTAGGTAAGGAAGGACAACTGGCTCCAATACAACGGACATGTAGCGCTGGCCGTTTAACGTGCTGGCATTGCGTACTAGAAGAGTGCGAGAAAGATATTCAATATTATCCCATACCATAATATTTGGTGCAGAACCAGTGTGGTGGTGCATAACGCAGCTCTGTTCAGCATCCTCTCTCCACAGTGCCTTCACACTCGAATGCGACCATCGTGGTGTTGCATACAAAAGCGTGATTCGTCAATAAAGACAATTTCTTTCAATCTGCCGTTCACAACTTTCTTTCATCCCACCATTGGTGGCGGAGACGTCTGTGGTTCTGCGTTAAGAGTAGACAAAGCAATGGACGTTTTACGAACAGATCACTCTGCTGTAAACGGCGTCGAATGGTACGCGCAGATTCTGGATGATGCGTTACAGAGTGAATGTGCTGTGGTTCATGATGTGGCTGAGCGATTCGTCACTGCCATGCGCACAATTTGTCTTTCATCATGGGAAGTGATGCACTGAGGTGGATGCGATTGTACACATCTGTCTGGGGTATACTCCTTCATCCAACGATCACATATTCGCATTACAGTTGTTGATCCAACAGGTATACTGATTTCCCTGAAAGATTATCCACAATCTCGGTAGGCCACTATCCTTCCTCAGTCGAAATCAAATATTTGATCAAAATATGATTACTATTTTCAAAAGGACATAATTAATCGTTTTTTTTTGAGAAAAAAAGCTTTAATGCCGAACTTGAAATCGTTGAAATCTCTAAGCTTTAAATAGACCTTTGAAGTGGCGCTATAGGCAGGCGTCTTTGAGTCTGCACTGAAATTCTAAAATTTGCATATCTCACCTCTAATAAAGCTTGTTCTAAATTTCATGTTATTTGCAAGCTTCCTTCAGGGTGTTGCATTTAAGGTGGTCAGCAGTGTATATATACTAACAACCATGACCTCAAGCTGTAAAGCTAAATGCTTTTGGAAATATTTTCATGTATTTTATTGAAAAATTTTGGTTTTCAAAACAGTGTTATAACAATTTACTTATCTTTGCTTTTAACAAAAAAAAACTTTTACTGCTTTTTACATCAGGACATGAAGTTTCAAGTATTGATCAATCAACAACAAATCAAATGAAGTGTTAGTCACTTGAAATTTCCTTTTAGTTAAGTATCCATGGAATTTTGAAATCAGTAGCATTTTCTGCAACCTTTTAATGATTTTGTATCACCGAAGTATGAGAAAACATAAATATTATGCTGCGATGTGTAAAAGCAATATTTTTTTCAAAATTGAAAATATTGTTTTTTAAAAGTTACATTATGTAAATATAGATCCGATGCCAAATATATCTTCGTTGCCAACAGAAGTTACATATAAATGAAATGTTTAAAGGAGGAAAATAATTGCACAGGTCTCTCTTGGAGTAAGGATTATTCCGGAAATTAATGTTGACGCAAAAAAAAACTTTTCAAGTAAAGCAAATCAAAGTTACCTATATTTTCAATTAATTCGAAATGTTTTAATCAACATTTCGAAATGAAATATCTTTTATTTATCATTTTAAATTATCAAAAGAACAACATCCTAATATAGGATTTGTTATTCCACACCACGCTGTCTGCACTTCATTCTCAGAAAATATCATTCTTAAGCGCATGCTTAAATTACTGATAAAAATTACTTCATTCATCCTGAAATGCACGCTTAAACCTTACTAATGCTAGTTTTCCAACAATGTAGAATCCACATCAGAAAAAAACTTTCATATTTCATCTTGAGCAATAACTGAAATAAAAATCTCCAAAATGTTTCTAATTTATTGGTAGGTGTACATTTATACCTATTTCTCTTCGTATATACATATATTTGTATCTATACTATCTCTTATATTCATATGAGAGCATGATAAATTAGCGCATGCTTTAAGGAATCATGATAAAATAATGACATTTTGAAAAAAATTATGGTTTGCTGAAATATAATCAGAAAAGCTAAGGAATTTTATCCTTAGAAAATTAAAATAGTTACAAAAATGTTCAATGGAGACACTTGCACGAGTTTTCTAAATTATTTTAGCAATACAATACTACCTGGGGCCTGAGCAGCTACCAGGCGCGTCGGTAGGTGGTGGATCACCGAACGTCCAGTAGGAATGACAGGATAGCCTTGAATATAGAATCAGAGGCCGCGAACCAGCTCCCGTAAACCCTGGTGTTATGCGATCCGTGCCTAGGGCTAATTGGCACCGCGGTATTGGTGTCTTAACGGAGCCTCTAGTTGCCTGGCAAACTTCTAGAGTAATTTGTCTTGCCCAGTATCTCAGGCAATGCTGGGTGGACTTATATTACCTGAGCTTATAAATTGTTATCTTGTGGCTGAAAAGACATAAGAAATAACAAACCTTTCTGCACCTGCAGGTGATGCCTTTGAAGTAGACCTTGCTGAAAAAGACAAGGGAACTCAGAGGCAGTCTTGTAAAGGGGCAGTAATGAATCCTTCACTTGAGGTAGAAATGACCTCCAAACCATCTTCTGGTGAAAGTCAGGAAGCTATCCCTAGTATGACTGACTCTCTGACCAGATGGGACTGTTTCAGCAAGACCCTATCTGCTGGAAATGTCATACGCAAGAGGAAACGGCAGAGCATATCATTTATGAATGCGAGGCTCTTGCCCTCCCTAGATTAACTTCTTTAGGCATCAACCATACTAGAGAGTTACACATAGACTCCATTAAAGGGTTATCGGAGTTTATTAATAAAGTATGTGACCCGAGCAACTGGAACTAGGAAACATTGGGTTTGGAGTTAATGGTACAAAATGCTGATAAAAGCAGAGGTGCCCAATGACATACAAACCCAATTCTAAGAAGAAGAAGAAGAATACAATACTAAGCATGAAGCTATGAAACAAGAATTTGATATCGGAGCTATATTGTGTTATCTGAGATCAATCATTATAAAACGTAAACAAAAAAACTTTTTATGCAAGAATGGTGAATCCATGATGATCACGTTTGTGAATGATATAAGAAATTATTTTGAATAATCTTTATATCATTGAATGAAATATTATTTATACCGACTGTTTGAAAATTGGGAAGATTGAAGGATGCAGTGGCAAACTATACATCAACTTAAACAGTGCCTGAGCTGCTCAAAATAGTATGGAAGATTTTATGGTCTAGATGTGAAAATAGAACTTAGAAATCAGATGGCTTAACGTGTATTCCATAAACGTCAATCCATTGTATTTTGCATCAAGTCTTGAATCAGCTTTCATACAAAATATAGATATTATTGTGTTGGCAACTAAGTGATTGCTGATTTCAAATAAGAAGGAAGATTCAAAATTTTTGTTTCAAAATATAACTTTATTCAACTAGATACTGTTCGCTCTTGTCAATGACCTTTTGCCATCGTTGTGGCAGTGTAAAAATTCCACGTTTGTAAAATTTCTGAGCTTTGCTAGCAAAAAACTGAACTAAATGTGATTTGAATCAGCCATATTAAAAATGAATCAGCAATTTTAAAAATTTTACCATTTAAGGTTCTTCTGTATGGAAATGAATAAATGGTAATCTGAAGGTGCAAAATCAGGTCTATATGGTGAATGTGACAAAACATCCCAACCCAGTTCCAATAATTTTTGGCGATTGACCAAAGACACGTGGGGCTTTGTGTTAATCATGGTTGAAAACAACACTCTTACAATCTGACATTACCGGCGGTTTTTTTTTAATTGCATCTTTCAGTTTGGCGAGTTGTTGAACATACACATTTGAATTATTCTTTTGGTTTTGTGGCATAAGTTCAAAGTACAAAATGCCTTTATAATCCCACCAGATTGAAAGCATTATTTGTTTGGTGAATCTCGGCTTCTGGTATCGTTTGGGCTGGTTAAACTTGCATCAGCCACGATCTTTCCCGATTAACGTTGTTATAAACTATCCACTTTTCGCAGCCAGTAATTAGGCTTTTCAGAAATAGATAAATTGAATTGCTTTTCAGAAGCAATCGCAGAGATGCTAATGAATTGCGTCATATGAATTTCCTTAAGCTGGTGAAGGATACATGAATTGAGTTTCTTGACACATAACCAAGTTTTTTTAATTTTTTTTCAATGCATGTATGCGATACATTGAGCTTATTTGCAATATCACGTGTCTATGATGGTCTGAATCGATAATGGCCTTGATATAGGTTTCATCGATTTCGGCTGAACGGCCAGATCATGAAGCATTTTTCAGTGAAAAATCACCAGAACGAAATCTGGCAAACAAATTTCGACACTAACTTTCTTTCAAGATTTCATTTCCATATACGGCACATAACTTCTTTTGTGCTTGCGGTGCGTTTTTACCTTTTCTGAAGTAATACAATTAAATATGTCTGAAGTGCACATCCTGTTCTTTCATTTTAAAATTGGAATGAAAACAAAACTAAAGTACTAACTGACATAATATTTTTATTAAATTAAAGGTAGAACTCCAAACAATAAGAAAAAATATAGATTAGATGCTTTGATCACGTTAACAAAACAAAAGAAAGTGTAAAGTCCATCTATCCACAAAACAGGCAATCACTTAGTTGCCAACACAATATATGAATCAGCCAATAGCGTTTAAAGACAAGACTTCAACATGGGAGCTTCCACAAATAAATCGTGAGTTATAATGGTTTCTGAATAACTTGCGGCTGATGAAACAGTTTGTTTGTATTTTGATGCCAAAACCTTTTGCTGCAGGATGATGCCAAAATGCAAGATATTTGCCTTTGTAATACAACTTCTGAATATGACGGAGAAATCAATATTTGATAAATACGAATCCACTGTATTCTGTACGAAATATTGAACCTGCTTCCATACAAGATATGGGTACTATACCAATTATCATGATACAAAGACAATGAAAGATAAGACATTCCAACAATGGTGCATCTACAAATGAAACGTGACTTACAATCCTAGTTAATTATCATACGAACTGATGCCTTTTTGTTGCAAAAGGGTGTTAAAGTGCCGAACATTTTCAACTAGTGATATTCAATCTAATGAGTACACGACCAAGGCATTACATTTTCTTTGAGTGACTTTTGCTGGGTTTTACAGTCTCTATAACACTAGGCTCTTTCAATATTTAAGAAAATTCTCTTGTATCCGGTAGAAAAGCCTGTTCCCTGACCGCAGAGCAGTATCATACCTTTTTACTACACCACGTTACCCTTGCGTTGCATTAAAGTCATGCCTTACTATCGTATCTTCCTGCAGGCTGGTGTCTGATCAATGTCTCGTTAATCCTCCTTGAAACTTTCACCGGAATAATATATGGTAGCTTGAAGATGTAAATTATGTGCCCCACATAATAATCAGATCGGACTCGGGAAAACTTTCGGTTGTGGATCTACCTAAAGTTCCTTGTCTACTAATGGTTTTCTGCCAGTTTGGCAAAATAGAAATATATGCTCGTCAACTGGATTTCGTTGGTATCTTTACCAACATATTAAACTCAGCTGTAATATGTGTAGTCACAATCTTAATTTACTTAATACTTTATGCTGGCATTCACGTTGAACTCCTTTTGCTTTAAAATAGAATGCAGCATATTATTGTGCTCAGTATCATTATCGGTTTGTGTTTATCTGTTTTAGATCAAACCATCTCAGTCGAAGCGTGAGAACTATCAATCGATCATCCTTAAATTATTTTACATTTTTAATGGAAATGAAATCCAAAAGCTCTCTGATCATATTCCCGCAAATGCAATATTATTGGTACTATTTTTTTTAAAATTTCTTTATAAATTTGAAATTAAAATTATGCTCGATATTTTACATCTATCTGTTTATCTCTCTCTATATATATATATATATATATATATATATATATATATATATATATATATATATATATATATATAGTTATATAGATAGATAGATGTTTAAAATATAGACATGCATGTGTTTTGATTTTTAACTACATGAAATTTACATGTATCATATTTGCTTCAAATAAACTTTCATCATTTAAATTATATAAGAAATAAACATTTTAACTAAAGATTATTCAATTTTCAGCATAAAGCTTACTTTATAAATAAATTCTTTGAATATTGTATACTTTGCGTAAAAGTAAAATTAAAAAAAATTTTAATGTGTAATTTCCATACAAATTCAAAAATTCGAACTTAAAGATTTCACAGCGTTTAAATATTGTCTTCTGTGGTTGCATGATGAGAACACGATAAAAAACTTTATCATGTGTGAAAAATGTACAGATTTTTAATTTCCTCTTATTTACATTCACGCAATTATCCATTCCTGCTTAGTAGAGAAGAGCGGCAGTATTTAGTTTAGGCAGAAACTTTCATTAGAAGAATAATTAATTAAATTAAACGTACAGTAATTTGCAAGGATGCATGAATAATAATCACCGCTTGCTAACAAAATATGATTTAGTCAAAATTTGTTCTAATAGCTGAGGCTGAACAGGCGCTCTATTCTTAGTTTAGTAGTTACATTTTATCTCATACTCGTAAACTTAAAAGCAGAATTACTTAGATGACTTAGAAAATGTCAGGAAACATGACTCTTTAATGATGTTAACGGATAGTTAGTAGATGTTGTTAAGCCACGGTGAAAAAATATTGAAATATAGACATTATCACAGCACTCATATGTTATATAGATATAAAGCTTTTAGAAATTAATTCACTTTCAATTTATAATATTTTGAAAGATATATAGAAAAAAAACATTTAGCACAACTCTTTTTTTCATGGTTTTATGAATAAATATTTATTCAATTCTTGACATAATCGATAAATTCATTTTAAATTCTTTTCTTCAGTGTTTTTCTAGGATTTGCTCTTAATAAAATATAATTCTAAATAATGATATTTTTTATTTCATACAACTCATATTTCAATTTACATCATAAATGTTATCAATAAATAATGATAGTATTTAACAAAAATAAATTTATAATTATACTAATGATTAAACAATATGTTTGAGTTTATTGCTGACTGAATATAGGTATTAAGTATCATAATCTCAAGCTGTAATAATCTACTTGTTTTTAATTATTAATCTATATAATAAGTTTGCAAGAAAAAACAATACAATCGACCAATTTTTAACAGACGATAGTCAAAAAGAAGTTAAAAGAAATCCTATTTCTATCTCAGTTAGGAATTTTGAACATATATTTATTACGTAGGAAGTTCAGGTAAGGTTAAAAACGGAAACTAATCAGAAGTTTTCCTTTAATAAGTGAATATTTGAGAAAAAATATAATATTGATACATTGTGAAAGAAAACGCGAATTTTAAATAAAACTTTTAAGAACCAGAATGGTTATTGTTAGTTTAGAAGTAATTCAAACTCTGCCAAAAGTGTTTCAAGTCTGAGAGTCACTTTTCAAAACCATGAAATCATTATTTGAACAACATCATGGTTGATATGTTATTTTCATGGACAAGTTTCCTTTCTGTTAACTTGTTTATCGTTCGCATCCATCAATCTACATTTCTGGCTTGTAACTCATTTTAGCACCTTTGAGCCAGTAACCCATTCTTCACCTTTATTGATCTGTACATCATTTGCAATGAGTTTTGGATGGAAAAAAATTATCAAATTCTGTGGTTGTTCGTCACGGTGTAACAACCAGTTGAATTTGGCCTATGTCACAATATTTTCAAGACTTAATGATATGATGCCATCATCAAAACATTATGTAAAATAGGTGTAGAATTTTAGAAAAATTATATTTTTGAACAGTGTGTCCATTAGACAAACTCTGAACATCATCTCTTGAGAAAAACATAAAGGAAGGTTTAATTATTGACTAACTGCTCTAAGACATTTGTGTACTATAAAGGTATTTTCAAAGAATACTATCAAAATTAGATTTATTAGTATAATACTATTTCAAATAAGAAGAAAGAGAGAATACTATCAAGAAGAAGATGCTATTATTCATCTTTTATAATATATCTTTCACTTCATACTTAGCGATCATTCGGTATTGTTTTCGATAAAAGGAAATTGTATTCTTTTATGAAATTCCTTTGTATTGGACGAATCACATTGTTTATTTTATAATGCTTATTAATCTTTGCATTTTTAGTTATTTTTGTTAACAAATTATTTTTGATACGATTTCATTTTTTAGTGATAATTTATCCTTATCCTATTGAAATATTAGAATCACGAAGATTTTGCAGATAGGAATCAGCAATATCTTACAAAGCATCAAAAATTTAAAAATGGCTGTGAAATTATAAACAATGTTATTAAGAATCGAACAGCTTAAATATGCATTGGTTTCGCTAAAAGTTATCACAAATGCTATGCTTATATTTTGATAAAAGACAGAAATTTTTAAGTATTAGAGGCTTTATTATGTTCTTATACTCGAATATATATCATAATATAGCTTGGAAAACTTGGTATTGTTTTAGAAATTGTTAAAATGACACTCTAGCGTTCATAATTTCAGAAATTCCATTTCTTATTGAAGCATCAAGAAAATGAAGAGGTTTAGCATATGCTTGAAATAATTATCGAATTGCGAAGAATTTTGAATCCTTTATTATTAGTAGGACCGTAGTTGGATAATTGCGTGTAAATATAAGACAAAGCTAATCTGTTATCTCATTCTTTAGAAACTGGAGATAAATGAGAGTTCACATGCTATATTAATAACATTGAGGCTATCGGCCAAATCATTTAAATGTTTTAATAATTACTACAGAGTCTCTTTTAGTTAGAGCGGAAACACCATAGAATGCTGGCACTCTATTTCGAAACCTGTGATCAAGCATAAATAAATTTTAAAATAAGTTAAATTACATTTTTCCTGTTTCCAATATGCATAACATATCATTGACACTCTAAATCAACAACTACAAGTAATTTCTAATGAAAATTTATATTTTAGGAGTTCTTTTTTGTAAAGACAAGGCAAGAGGTTCCACTTTTGAGAATATATATTATTATTGTATATTAACATTTAAACACTCACACAATAATATATTGTCTGTTTGATAAATATTTCCCCTCTACATAACGTATTATTTTTAATATTTAGTAATTTTAATCGTTAGAATTGTAAGCACTTACAAATTTATTCAAAAGAATAATCAAAGAAAAAAATGTTCAGTCATTAATCATATCACCATATTTGTAACGAAACTGCTAAAGAGCAGTTTTAAGGAAATGTTTATTTTTTTTAACAGAAAATAGTTCTGTTGATAATTGAAGAATATTTATTTAAATGAAAATCTTTCTTTAGCATTCTTAAGCTGATACTAAAATAAAGAAAGGATGTAATAATCTGAAATTAAAATTTCACGTTAAAAAGGAGCATATTCAGTGTCTATGTTTGCGTTGCAGCAGGGACACACATATGAATATTGAATAAGGATATCTTTTCATTATTGTCTTGAACTGGAGATTATTACCATTCGTATTCATTGTTAATGCAATAATAAATAAAGGAATACAATAAGAGAGTATTTTAATTTTCCTTGATATCCTTGCGTAGAAAATCTCAAATAAACACCATCAGATTCTGGAACAATAAGATAGCCTATTTGTAAGGCGAATTACAATTTGATCTACAGATAGATTTTCATTAACTAAATGTAATAAGATTTATCTGTTATGTAATTAAGTCAATTAAACGAAAAATATTTTCAGAAATAATATATTGATTATTTATATTTGAAAAATTCTTTATTTTTACATTTCTGATTTTTATATCTTTAGAGATGCATAATTACATTGTGCAGAATATTAAATTAGTGAACATTTTACTCGTTCATTAATTTGTTCACTAAATGAATATTAGTATTATGACTTATTGGTAAACTGATTTTTAATAGTATAATGTACAATAGTTTTCACACAAAATGATATCATGAAGTCGGATCTCAAGAGGTCAGAAAGATATATTTTATACATATTAATGTCTTCTCTTTGATATATTGTTAATGAATACTTCTATATATATATATATATATATATATATATATATATATATATATATATATATATATATATATATATATATATATATATATACATCATATATATATATATATATATATACATATATATATATATATATATATATATATATATATATATATATATATATATATATATATATATATATATAAATACATATTTGGTTTTCAGTTTATTTTTCATTATAGTTGAAGAATTACAATTTACATTTTCTTATTAACATTTGAACAGGAATTTATAAAAAATATCTGTAAAATATTATCACTGAATATTTATAATGATCATAGAGTTCGATATCTCTTAATAGGAAACATCTGATTTCTATAAATCTGGAATTATATACCTTTTTTTATTCTTTTTATTAATAATAAACATTTAACTTGCCAAAAAATAATTGTTTTAAAAATTGTTTGTCCTTTTCTGTACTCAGAATCAAAGTTCAGAGTTAACTTCTCCGTATAATACAGAGAAAAATACAATATACATATAACGTCGCAACGATCGAATTCTCGAATCATCAGTCTTCATTAGTGTAAGATTTATAGCATTCTTCAAGCCTTCTGTCTGAAAGAGAAAATGCGCTTTTATAAATAGCCGTTTTAGAAAAGATTTCCCAAAACTATTTCTCAAGGTACTTTTGACATGATTTTATTCGTATCGGAGTTTTGATATTGCACGTTTATGCACTCACTGTGCAGGGACCGGAAATTTGCGAAAGTTTTATTTTTTCGTCCCTTTCCTTTTTTTCCAATTTTCCCTATTTCTTTCCTTCAAGAGCATGGGCAGTTAAACCCCTCCTAATGAGAAGCCTGGATGAAGAGAGAATATTTCCGACTAGTGGTTTAAGTAATATTTTTAGTGTGTAAGATTTCCGACAAAAATTTTTAAAGTAAGTTGAAAACAAAAAATACGATTTGTCGCTTAGTTCTTAACAAAGCTTATGTTTAAAGTTACGTTAAGCATAAAAAAATACTTGTCCATTAAAGACTAAAATTATTTAGATGAGTTGCATTTTCATAAAAAGACGCAATGAAAATTTAAGTTGTTGATGCAAACATAAGCCATTCTGATTCTTTCTTTTTGAATGTAAAAAGAAGATATAATGTAAAAATAATAAAAGACGTGTGTGTTTTTCAGGCACAGTAGATAAGTGATTTAAAATTATATGATTTAAGAACTTTGTAAAAACGACAACAGGATTTATTTAATTAGCTTGTCTATTATTTTATGGTTAAAGTTTGCATATGAGAGATTTAACAAGAACTTTAAATTTATAGATTAGATTTTGGTAATAATTAATTTTCGAGTCCCGCTATAAAAACGAGACCAAGATTTTTGCTAAACTAGAATATACTTTCTAATAGTTTGTGATATTTGTAATTCCACAATTGATTTTAATATGGTATTAAAGTACTTCCCACAGGAATTTCACCGCATGAATTTCGTATGTTGCAATCGTACATAATGACGAGTTGTAATTCGAATGCTCTTTTTGCTTACATTTTTTTCACGTTGTAGCTGTAGATTTTTCGTTTATATATAGTTCCCTTTCATCTTCATGTATGCACATTCCATTATTATTGCAACATCTTCCTGAAAAACAAGTCGGAATGTACCCACGGATGAAAATACTTTCAAAAAAAAAAAAAAAAAAAAGACTGAAAATTTTAAGCACATTTTTTGCAGGGTTTAAATTGAAATAAAAACATTAACATTCTACCCAGTTCATCAAATTCTACAAAAGAGAAGTTGAAGAAGAGATTCTTTATGGTTGTGCTACATTTCATTAAGTTTGACTGTCTTTTAACCTGATTTGGCCATGAGAATCAGATAATACCTACACATCCTACACATACCTACACAATTTCAAACACCTAAAAATCAAGGAAAATCAAATCCAAAAGCTGTGTTTGGATTGACTAAAATAGATTATTATACTTATTTTTAAAATATGCAGAGCATAAAATACAAAAGTGAACTTTTTCGAAAAAAATTCAATTAAGTCAAATTTATTCATTGGAGATACTCTTTTGTTTTATCGTGAGGTAAGTTAGAATATAGTTAATTTTTAGAAAAATATTTCATGTTAAATTATGATATTCATTCCAATTAATTCATTTTTGAGATCTTTGACTGATTTAAGAAGGATAGAAAGAAAATTAATCAGAATATTTTCCACTTAAATGACAAAAAAAACTTATTGCCTATCCACCTGTATGAAATAGCTGATTCAGTGTCTTGCTGCAAATATCAGCAGGTCACTTTCAAGCGTAATAATACAGGAAAACTTTTTCATATTTAGAATAACCGAAAAGTATATAAAAATGTCAAGAAAAAAACAAGTGCTTGAAAACAGAACATTGAATTATTTGAACAATTTTTTTTATTTCAAAGTAGAGAGATAAATATATGATTCATGAAGTACCTTTTAGATGTTTACAAATAAAATGCTTGATCAGAATGGGATGGAAAATAGTAGGTAATAAACAATAAATTTCATTTAAAACTCAAACAAACATTTACCAGCGGTTATAAAATCATTTTCCTTTTTACAAGATCAACGAAAATCATAATGTGTAAATATTTACTGTTTTTAAGCCATTTTGATGCATATTAAATAATTAATTTGGCCTTATTTAGTCTTTGAAATATTAAGGTAAAAACAAAAAATTTTAGGGTACAAGAGAAAGAAAAAATTCTAGTTCTAAAATTGAAACTGTAAATTAATTCAGATAGGCGTATTCTATAAAAAAACAAGTTTGTACAATAAACTGGGTCTTAGACTTTGTGCAAGAAGGAGAGCTTGAAATATTTAATACTGTTAAATTAGCCATCTGTTTCTATGTTTATAAATTATTATTTATCAAAATAAATGTTTTAAATTATTTACTTCATCGAGTGTAATTGCAATCTATTTTGGGTTCTTATGATTGAAAATGAATAAATAAATGAGAACGAGATATCAGTTGCTAACAGCTCAGTAAAATTGAATTATGTCCATGAAATGAAAATTTCTTTATTTATATATATATTTTGTAGTTTTTATTAATTTTATCATAAAATTTATTATTCATTTCATTAGCAAGTTAATTGATAAAATGTATGACACTAATGATAAAATTTTTTGACGAACACACACACACAGAGCAAATCTTAAATTAAATTTAACAAAACTAAAAATAAAGCGTCAATTTAATTTCACATACAATTTTAAATAGGAAAAATCATTGAATAAATGGAAGTAATGATTATCTCTAAGTATTATTATAGAAATGGGGAAAATTAATGCCTGATGTTATCATTGATTTAAATTTTGTTTTCAGTTGCTATTAAGTTTTGCAAGATTGAACCATTCTAGCTTTAATTACAATATTTATTTTTGATTTAAAGGGAAAAAATAAGTGAAATTAATTTACAAAGAAAACAATAAATAAAACTGCGTTTCAGGAAAGTTTTTAGCAAATTAAAAAAATCTTCAGGCTCATAATTACACATTGAAAAATATCATCAACGGTTTTTTTATTTTCATTTATTTTTTTTTAATTGGAATTGCCATTAAAACATATTTAATTGCTTGTCATATGATAATTGTAAAAATATATTTATTCATTTATTTAAAGAAATTTAATATTAATTTTCAAGCAAATTACAATAAACTTAGTTAAATCAGTATTCTAATATTATAATAATTTGATTTGATTTTAAAGTATCAAGATGACCTAAGATTGATAAATCTAAATAAATGAAATTTTCAATTCATTCACGCAATTTCATCATTACTGTAGTAAACGCCATAAGACTGAAAACTTACCACTGATGATTATTAAATTATTTAACTATTTACTAATATAGTATTTAAGTTAAAATTATTTTATACATTTATATATTAGTACCAGATGAAATAAAATAGTGACATATAACTGAAAAGTTATTTAAAATTTGTTTTCATTATTTTGTGTTAAGAATTGAAAATGTAACTAGTGATTTTTACTACTTTTAATGAGTTATATTTGAATTTTTTTTATGAATCTATAATTAAAAATAGTTAAAGTATTTAAAAATTACTTATGATTTTAATAGCAATAGTAAATTAGTTTTATTGTTAAATTTTAATTATTTTGATAACCTATTAATATTGTTAAAAAGGAAATAACATTGGAGAAAATAAACTCAGGCATGCCCTTTAATTAGTCATTTTAATAAAAGAGGCTCGAAATTTAAATATTTTTACTACTACCATTTTGTAAATTGTTACTCTGAATTTGCCACTAAGAAATATGGAAGAGATCAAATGGAAAGGATTTAAATTTTTTGTCATTATTTTATAAAAAATTAGCCAAATTCTTCAAATTTTGAGTCAAATTTGCGCTTAATTTTAGATACATTCCTTCTATAGTATTGTAAATATAATTCTCTATCTTTTGAATTATGCTTTTAGTAATATACTGAATTTTCACATTTTATCCATTTATCTTATATTTTGGTTCACATTTGAGATATTTTAAATCAAGTCATTAAAATATTGTTGCCCTTTACTTATATGTTGCTTATTGCATATATTGTGGTCAGCTGAATATTTTTGATATAATTACTCTATTTGCGGACGATGTTTGGTTATTATTGTATTTAGACAAAATATATGCAATATATTACTGCATTTTAGTTAATCATGGTCCTAATAATTTACGATTGGATCTATTATTCAAAAATTACTCTTGTGCGTATAGCCTAATCCGTTTGTAAATTACACTCCATTTATATTGTGTAAATTACACAATATATTATTTAGTTTATATATATTGTGTAATATACGAATAAATTTTTTTCAGATGATTAAGTGAATTCTTATTACTATAATTAAGATTTTTAATAATTCATAATTAATGAAATAACATGGATTCACTCTCAAATATGTTAAGGCGAAAGATTTTTTTTTATTAAACCGCAGCTAGTTCTTTCCGACAAGTAATTAGAAAACTTTAAGTTAATAAATTTTAAGAATTTCTAATTAGCAATATAATTTGAAGAAAAATTTTAATAACTGATATTTTTATTTTTATAAGTTTAACCACATTTGTAATTATTTTAAGGATAATAGTAAAATTATTGTGATATTGTATTTTGGTTAAATTGTCTAATGTTAAACATTTAAGAAAACTGTATAAGTTTTGTATTTTAAAAGAATTTCATTTCAGATAATTGATCAAATATATGCCATTTTCATTTTATAATTAGAGAAAAATAATTATTTTTATCCTAAAATACTAAGTAATTTTCCTTTCGGAAAGAATTATTTCCGAATAAATTATTTAATTTTATGTTTGTATTAACATATTATTTTTATTTTTGGGACAACATTTAGGAATAATATGTGCATATTATATGTATTATTCAGTAAAAATATTTTCTTGGCGTTATAAAATATTCCCTCCCCTAATTCAAAATATTAAAAACAATTAGTTTATAAATTATTCCACAAAATACTTATTGTTGTCATAAAAATTATTAAACAACTGTTTTATTTATGCAAAAGTATGGAAAGTTATATTAAACAAATTTTAAAATTTATATTTTGTCTGGAAAATATTAAATTTTCTTAATTAACATTAAAATGACAAAATACAAAATACTTATCTACTATAATTTATGCATTTTTCAGTAAATTCAAGGAATGAATAAATTTCTAAAGATGACACTTTCATACTTTTATATATGAAACTAAAAAATTACAATGCTAAGTCATTTTTTGCCCTGATTTCATTAAAATGAAACCATTATATATTTGAATAACCATTATCATTACAAATATATCATAATAATAACTTATTTTTATTAACGCCTTTTGTATAAATATTCCACTTTTATCTATACTAGCCTTTCAAGAAAACCAATCCTATTCTCGTAATTTATATTTCAGGAATTTATTAATCAGGGTTTCTATTACAGTATTACAGCAATTGAAATATTTATGTCATTCACTACTTTGATACGGCAAATTTTCAACGTTATTTGTTATTGGAGAATAAAAAGAAATAGTTTGCACTTACTGAGCTTTCATTCATTACAATCTTAGCAGAATTTATTGATTTAGTTTATTCAACATCTTTCTTTGATTAAATAAATTATATTCTTCATACATTTTTATATTTAAACATGACTTCTGTTCATAATTAGCCTTTCGAAAAATTCTTTGATGATATTACATTAAAAAAAGTAGGAATCCACATAAAAACATACCAATGAATGAAAATATGAAAACAATTATTAATCTGAATTTTATTTTTATAATCTTATGTACATTTAAGTTCATTTATGCGTGAAGTTAACTCATTTTATTCGTGAATAAATTACTGGCGTGTAATATATCAATAATGAAGGATTTTCTTGTTTGAAGAAATACCTTTTCGGATGATACTATTTTTAATTTTGATGAATTATTGATGTTTTTCTTATAATTTTGGTTACAATTCAAATTGCATTATAATTGGATGAAATAAAAGTACAAGAAATGATGATTAAATAACATGTTGAATTCATTTTTATTACTTTTTAGAGATACTTATTTGAAACATGATTTTTTCATTATGATTTCCAGGACCATAATTAACAAATTTATTATTATATTGCACGTATATAATTTTAACGATATATTTACAATTTTAATCAAAGGGCAGATTTTATTTAAACTGCTAATATATTAAATTTTAATTTTAATATTCTTATTTTACACTTGAATAGATGAGGATTGCGATTAAAAAATGTTGTGAGATTAAAAAAATGTTGAAAAATGTGTATCATTCCAATTTAAACTATTTTAAAATTTATTTATCGAAAACTATCGTATATTACAGGTGACATACATTTTATTCTAATAATAACAATCCGTTTTGGCCACAGTTTCCTGGACTTTTTCATTTGTGACCCTAGTATATCTGAATTAATCTAATAATATCAGAGATTCAAGTCAACGAGAAATTCTCCTGCTTTTTTCAGTCATTCTTAATATAATTGATCTCATAAAAATCGTGATTAACACTTGCTTATAGTACAATCAATGAGTCAACAGCTTATTAGATACGAGTGCGAATTGATAAAATTAACACAATGTGGTTTTTTACTCAAAACTTTTTTATTTCACTCAATTAAAGCAATGCTTAAAAATCAACTATTAAAAGCTTACAAAATAAGTGATTTGAGATTGGTGCTTATTAAGCAAATATTGAACTCTATTGAAAAAGGACTTTTGTGAAAAATGAGAAGTATATAAAAATCACTTTCGTGTTTATTATATTTTCTTATAAACGTATTGATTTTTATCTGCATATGTTATAGGATGATATTGTGTATTCTCATATGCATATAAATATGAGTTAAGAGCTAAAAGCACTTCTGATTTTAGGATGATATTCAGTATGCTGCGGTTCTTAAAATAGGAGTTAAAAGAGACAGATACTCTCTCTTTTGAGTAGTTAACATTATCACAACTGACGGTAGTAAGTATATTAGTAAAAAATTTAAAGAACTCGAAAAAGAGTTCAAATTCTATTCTTTTTTTATAATTCTGAAAGTGAACGACTAAAAAATATCTTGATAACAATGTGAAACTGTTATTTTGAGAATTCGAGTACTTTCACAAACCTAAGTAATATTTCAAACTATAGCAAATTTCTTTTCGTAAGGTAATCACTGAAATTAACTATATTTTGCTGCATTTTTAAATATAGATTTTCAGCGTAATTATACTAAAATGAAGGAAAATTCTGAATTTTTTCAAGTTAAAATAGCTTTAAATTTAAGTCATCAAGCTATAATTTAAATTAATTTTTAAGCAATTGTTCGAAAAATATTATCCTATTTATCTTAAATTTATCAAGGAGAAAATATTTAATTTAAAACTATTAAAATGAACTAACTCACCATCTTTAAATATTTTGAATGATTATCAGTATAGGCTTTTAGAAAATGCTCGAAAAATGTTCTGGTTAAAACTCGTTGAATATCAGCTGTTGAAATTTTGTGGCCAATAATATTCCTCAATTAAGGAAACCCAAAATTAATTGAATGTTTTCTAATCTTCAGAGTTTCATTCATCAAAGTGATTATAAAAAATGTGACATAGTTTCTAACTTTCAGAATTGCATATTTTAAATTCAATATAAAGAAAACTGGAATTTTAGAAAAGCTACTTTATAAATCTTTTTATTTAGATTCATCACTCTTCTCTAATCATAGATATCGAGTCAATAGTTTTAAGTTAATATTGACACTGCCTAAGTGATTCTTCAAGTAGACCAAAATTTCTTCAAACGTGATAAGCCCATGTTAACTTTTATCTCACTTGGGTATCTCTCACCATGTGAGAGAACTATTTACAGTGTACTTAATTATATCCTTCCGTTATGGTTTGGTTAATCATTTCTGCCTAAAAACGCCTTTGGGAGTTTCTGGCTATTTTGTAAGCATTTACAATATTTCCATGAAGAGGTAGACTTCTGATAAACTTTAACATTTCGCAAAGAGAGAAATATAGTTCCAACGAATACTTAATATGAAATTATATAACATTAAAATTGGTCTTCTTAGTATGATGGCTCTCAACTAAGTCAGGTATTGAACTCGCTTTCTTCCGAGCATGAGACTGGCATCTTTTCACTTTTGTTTGCGATGAATGAATTTGTTTATTTTTCACAGGTGGAAAATCTATTTTTTTCTATAAAATTCTTAAATTCATATTATAATATTAAGAAAATACTTGACTTCTAAGGATTTAAATTTTTTTATATTATTAATTAATCATTTTAAGTGATTTATATTTCTTTTTAAAGGCGCTTACATGTTATCGAAGAAATATAACATTAATTTTGAGATACAAATTCAGAATTAAAAATTTTATTTTCAGATGATCAAAATTGTATCATATTTTGCTTGAAGCTTAATACCATTTAATTTTTTTTTAAATTTTTCTCTGAAATGAATTATTTCCCCATTAAAAATTTACATTTCTTTTTCAACTTTTAACTAATTAATTAAAAGTTTTTACATGAGTTGAATATAAATGTTCGCATAAATTAAATAAGGTTTTCAGGAAAATTATTTTAAAAAATGCAATGTCTTGATGACATTACATTTATTAATGTAATTTTCATACAAAAAACCGTATTTTTTAATTTATATTCATCTGTTATATTGAAATATGAAGATTATGGTAAAACCATGAAAAAAGTTTTAATTATCTAATAGATCTCGAATAAAATTGAATGACTAAAAAATTACTTTAAAGGCAATGAAAAAAACTGTGGCACAGCTTTAGAAATACCTAATAACAAGGTAGAAAGCTTAATCCATTAATATGATCAAGGAAAATGCAAATACTTTATAATAAAAAATATGGAATTAATATTTGCTTTTTAATAAAATATTTATGGACTAGCCATCATGAATTTTTTGTATGGTTCATTGATTATCTTTGCAGCAATGCATTTTTTAAATTTAACTTTGATAGAAAATTGTTTTTAATTGATTCTCTCAACTTAATGAATAAAACTTTTCTTGAAATTCTAATTCTATTATATTCATAGGAAGAATATGAAACAGATGAAAAACAGAACCTTTTCTGAGAATTTTAATCAAACAAATTAGTGTACCTTAATAACATCATTATTTCACATGTCGACAAAGAATATTTATCACAAAACATTTCTACGAAAAAAATAATGATTCATCGTTCCACTTTAATGCAAAATCTTATGTTGTGATTGGTATCTCATGTAGGTTAATTCACAAGTGATGCGTTCAAAAGATATTTTCATTCTCAAATTAAAAAGATTTAATTTGGGACTGGAATCCTAGAATGTTAATAGAATAGTTCTTAGTATTGATTACATTCGCTGATAATTTTCATACTCAAGGAAATTATTTGGATTCACGACTGCTTTTGATTTTTAATTTATCTCCGAGTAATCACTTTCAGGAATATTATCAAAAGATCCTTTTTTAATATTCACTTTTCTATGATCTCGTATTTGCACATCATTTGCTTCATCTTTCCTCTCTCGGTATAATTAAGTTTTTGCTGATTAAAGCATGAATATTATCCTACGCTTTCTTTTTTAAAATATAAGAAGATAATTGCGAGGAATAAATGTAAATATGAAGGAAATTTAGCAGTTGGTAAGGCCTGGAGCAACTTTTTGACAAGATATAAGTTTCAAATATTTATTTCTATATTTTTTAAACTTAAATATATCCGAAAAATATCAAGCATTAAGAGTTAAGATTAAAATGAATAAGCAACAAGTATATTTTTTATTTATTTGGCAAAAAGTGTTTTTGAAATAAAATCGGTTAATATACCAGTATATTTGTATGTTGTGTGTTGTTTATTGTGCAAGAGTTTCCAAGACATTTTCTAAAATATTGAAAAACTGCAATCTTTTAGAAGGATTTGAAATCACTTTGCAATAAAGAAATTTTCTTAAATTAGTAAATGAGCCTTTTCAATAGAAAACAATATGTACAGATTGAATTTAAGGAGCTAAAAAGTAATAATAACGATTTACTCGGAAATTTAACTTATTTTAAGCTATTTTTCCATGCTAAGTTATTTTTCAACTATGCGTCAAAGACTTTGATGAGCTTACCTGTCTCATTTCCCACAATAAATTTGATACACATACTACAAGTTAATTTATTATTAACCAAAATGAATGATTTTTTTTTGCTACAAGGTACATTTAATGCCAATAATAATTTTCTTTTATAACTGGAAGTAACATGATAATTTAATATCAATTTTACAGCCTGGTAAACTCATTAGACTTGTGAAAGTTAAAAATGAATTTGTTGAAAATAAACGTGAAGATACTCAAATTTCTGTGAACTGAAAATGAATAAAAAAGGATTGTGCATTTTTACTTTTTGAAAGTTTCAGCATCAAAGTCTGTATTTGAAATTTTTGTAGATTCTTAATTCTATGGGTTTCCTGCTTACGATAATTTTTAAGGCATGTATTTACAAACTACAAAATTTTCATCATAATAATCTTATGTTACTTTTTTATACATGAAACAATTACAATAATTTTTGTTTCCTTTCTTAGAATTGTTTTTAAAGAAATAAAAAAAATTTCGAATTCATTGTAAATCGTAATTTTTTTCATCAATAATCTTTCGGAATTTCATTCAGTCCTATGAATCGAGTCCAGCATAGAAATGTTTAGTTTAATATGTTCATAAAGTAAATCAGTATGTCAAAAAGTTTAGTTAAAGCGAAACTGCGTCGTGAGTATTTTTTATTTCGCTATTATATAAAGGGTATTTTCTTATTTTTAAAAATAATTCATTTTGTACATTTTCTATATATAAATCAAAATATTTTCACATTCCTGCAATAATCATTCTTTGTAATTTATACGTCAATAAAATAAAATAACCAAAATTAATTATCTTACGTGATACTTAAAATGTATTTTATTGTTAAAATATTGCTAGCAATTTCCTCTCCAACATTTATATGTTATATTTTAAGAAGCATTTAAACTACTTTTATATCATTCTGAAGTTCTAATCGCTCGACTTTATATACATACATACACACACACACACACACACACACACACACACACACACATATATATATATATATATATATATATATATATATATACAGAAAGCTATCTACAGACAGCTAAATAAAAAGTATTCATTAAAATATCTCCAGTACTAAGGAATAGAAATCACCAAACAATTTGCCGTCACATAGCAATGATTCTTGACATTTCACAGTTTTTTAGCAAATGTTGTTTTCCTTATAATGTAATAGGACAAATGCACAATAAGAAGTTTGGGAAAGAAAGGAAGAAAGAAAAAAGAGAAATATGTCATTATGAAAAAAAATGCAGGAAATAGAAGGTCTATAAAAAATTTCAGATCTCTGCGTGCGGAAAAAATAGAAGCTTAAGTAGGTCATTTTTGGGAGCATATGAACAAAGTTTGAGATCATTTGTCAGTTCTGAAGTGGACCGTACAACAAAGTCGAGAAAAAAGATAATACGAAACAGTAGAAAAATATATCGAAATTGGAACATTGCAAATGATACAAAAACAAAATAGAGGAATGTGCTATGAGAAATTGATGTTATCCTACACTGCTATTTACTCTCCAAGAGAACATATTAATTTTACTTTATTATGAACAGTTTTAATTTGTTTCGTTTCATAGGGAAAAACATAATTTATATAAATATATTATGGGGGATTGCATTAACTTTTAATTATATATAATAATTAATTCAAAATATAATTTTAAAATATTTTAATTATACAAAACACTGCTACAAAGAAATTGTATACAATTTTTGAAACCGTATGCTTATTTTTTTGAATAATTTGACTTAATAATGGTTTAATTTTCTCATCATTTAAATGCAATTAACAAACATATTTTCAAGATTTTATAGTTTTTAGTTCCCCTATAAATAGGTGTTATATATAAACAGCTAATGCTTTCAAATCATTATTTCCTTAATTTTCCATGCAGATTATAATGTCTAAGAAATCTTTCTAGTAGTGTTAAGAAATTAGCTAAGAATAGTTAATAAATGGCATGGCCTTGAAAGAAATAATTTAAACGTTGTTCTATATTCTGTCTTTTTAGTTAGAAGATTTTCGTTTGTATATAAAGATGAATGAAAAGAATTTGTGAAAAATAATCAAAACCAATGAAGGTAATTGCATGAGTTGTAGTCTTAAAAATGTAAATAAGAATTAAAAACTTGATATAAAAAATCAAGATAACGAAGGAAATGAAAACTTTCAATCATTTAAAATAAAATATTACTGGGAAATAATTTTATTCACTTTGTAATAGCAATTTTAGGGAAGAGCATTTGTAATTTAGTATGTAAATGAGTTATTAGTTGTTTCAAACTGCAAATTCATTTAACAGTTTTAACACACACATACATGTAAGCATATTGTGGGAAACAAAACGCAAATCAGTATGTTTCTTTTTAATTATTTCCTTCGATAAAAAGTATTTTGTATCCATTGTTTGTATTTTTGGAAACATTTAAACATACAATTATGCATGATGATTAAAATTTTAAAAAGTTAGTGATTCCATTATATTAGGTGTTGAAAATAGATTACAGCATGATAACTTAAAATTAAAATATGCTTTTGTTACGATATATTCTTTTTTAATCTAATATATAATAATTTTATTGTTATATTTTTGTAAGTATCAATTAAACATGATTAATCCATGAGATGAAATTTAGAAATTAGATTTAAAATTACTTGAATCTCACGATATAAAAGCTTTAATAATAATTTAATAAATTTATCAACAAATTATCATGAAATACAACAGTCTTAAATATTTCAATATACATCATATCATATCTGGAAATATTTAAGACTGATATAATTCTGTAAAAGAAAAACCATTGGTTGCCATTTTCTAACAAACGTAAGACAAAAAATGTTTTTTTCCACATCTGGGAGTAAAGTTTCAAGAGAAAAGGTTGTATCTTATTGTAAGATAGGAAACTCAGTAAGTTCTCCAGCATCATCTAGAAGAACGTTTCTAAAACAAAGCAGAAATGCAGCATCCTTGGGACAAGATTAAACCCATCGATATTTAATATCAAAGGAATGTGACTCTAATACACAAACAGAGAATTCGTATCATGGTTAAAATTAAATTTTCAGAAAGCAAAGGGAATACTTTTTTAAAATACGATAATAAGTTTTGATACTTTTTAAAATTTTACAACTAGAGATCATGAAGCTGTTTTAAAAGCGTAAACTAACATCAAAACTCTACTCTGCAAAACAAAATCAATTAATTTTAATTAATAATTCATTTGAGGTTATAATTAAGTATGCAAAAGTTATTTTAATATCGTAATAAAATTGTTTCTCTCTGCTTAAAGTTCAGACCTTTACAATCATAGTGAAAAACTTTTCTTCGTAAAATAATGAGTGTAAACTTCAATTCTGTAAGAGTCAATCTGCTATATTGTAAAATAATTATGTTAGAGTACTGATAAATATTGCTACTTTATTATTAATTTAAAACATATTAATGTTTAGTAGGAATTTTGAAGGAATTGATCACGTTTCGATTTTGTTGTATTGTATTTCATTTTATTGATGTGAGTAATACAAGCTTAAAAATTAGTTCGAAGTATAAATTATCCCAAACATTAATTAAGCAGAGAAGATAACAACTAGCGTTTCCATCAATACTTGTTTTCCTAAGGTTAATAAAAACATATCTTTCACAAAAACATGATAGTTACATTTTTAAGAGCTGTTTTAGGCAATTTTCCAATATTTAATAATTAGAAATAAGAAAAATGTAGTATAAGAACATTTATGCACAAACTTCAATCTCGGTAAGTTACATAATTTTATGCAATAAAATAAACATATAAAAGGTCGTTTGAAAATGCTTTGCATTAATTTTTGCTAATACAATGGCTAATATAAAAATTTACGTGAACTGAAATTTGGCTCAGTAGTCGATGTTGATTTCAAGCGGTATAGAATATTTTTAAATACAGATGAAATTTAATTTTTCGCACTTAATCTTAAAAAGAAGGTCTACCGAAAATACTTGTATAAAGAACCTAAAAGAATAATATACTTGTGACAAGTGTGTGTATAGAAATATTTCAAAATAGCCAAAACAATTATGACATATAATCATTTTATGAGGTAAACAAGTAACTCAAATTACAAATTAGTAAAATTTTAGAGTTTCAGTGTGTAAACTGTACAGAGTTTCCTCTTGGATATAGAAATTCTGAATTACATATACGTAAGATTGTTGAGCTCCTTACCTTAAGGATTTTCACATTAGTAAAATCTAAATCACCGCTTATTACAGTAGATCTAGGAATAATGAATAATGCTAATTTCCCTAATCTTACGCGATATAAAATAGTCGTGATAGTTTTCTTAATCTTTCAGCTGCAGTTAATATAATTGTGCTTGTTTTCTTCATCTGAGATATTTTACTTTTCTAATGTTTTCAAAATTTACAGTTTAAAATCATTTTATAGAAGTTATTATGAATTTTAGTTCATAGAATACATTCATCAATTTATTATACGATATCCTAATTTTTAATATATATTCTATAGTACAAATCTTAAGTAATCTGCCACTATTGTAATTAATAAGTCACCTTTTGTAGCTGATATTTGAAACTACGGAAAAATTTGTATATTTTTACAATGGAACCTTTGTCAAGAATTAAGAGGGGTAGGCATTCATCAGAATATATGTTAAACAAATTGCACAAGGTAATGTATTATGCAATCATCCTGATATTATTCATGAAAAATCATATTTATTTTTCTACTTGAATAATATTATATGCTTTTTGAAATGCTTATAATGTAGTGAAATGGTATTTAAGTCCAAGAAAAACATAACACCAAAGACGAGATGTCTAAATTTCGAGTGTTGTTTTCAATCTAATAAGCTTAAATAATAAGCAATAAATACAATCGCAAATTAGATAGTTAATCTGAACCACCTGTAAATATAACCTGTGACAAGCAATAAACACAGTGATTCATGCAAAATTTTATATTTAATTCAGCTTATATTGCTTTTTATTATCTATAGTTTGTCCAGTCCCCATAGTATTTAAGTCAATTATCATCAATCTCTTTCAAAATATTACTAGAAGTTTGGAAAATTTTCTATTTCTACACAATAATCTAATATGTCCTATTATGTTCATGTTTTTTATGTATCTCTTCACATTGTCATTAAACTTATCAATCATTTTTTCACTTTTGGAACCACCTTGATAGTGTTATCAAACCATATAATATGACAAAATCTGACTTGAAGGAACAAACAGCATCTCTTATATTGTGATCCAGTTTTATTTGGTCAACATATCTACATACCCCTATAACGATAATATAATATGATTTACATATCTTTTATTTTTCCATGAGAACCATAAGATCTTAATTTTTTTTCTGTCAATAGACTGATCAATTTTTAAGCAGAAAGCAAGTTTATGCATTTCAAATATCACATAATGTTTAGAATTGCATTTTTAATATGTATACCACAATACCACAAAACAAACATATATGTATATATATATATATATATATATATATATATATATATATATATATATATATATATATATATATATATATATATATATATATATATATATATATATATATATATATATATATATATATATATATATATATATATATATATATATATATGTATGTATGTATGTATGTATGTATGTATGTAACAAGCGAGCAAAATATTTTGAAATTTTAATTATTTTTCTTGTAATCAAATCTTCTGTAATTTTTTTGAAAATTCATTTCTACTCTGTATGGAAATTCCCCTTTTATATATCAATACGTATGATAATTATACTTCAACAAGTAAATGTATCAGTTATTTGAATATATGTAACTAGTAGTATGCATTTATTTTGTTATACATGTTATGTGTGAGTAAAGTAATAAATTGATAAAAATAAAGAAAGTTGAGGGGAAATTGTTTTTTGTTATTGCATATTCTTGGTAAATATACCAGATATTTCTTCATTAAAATATTTAAATGTATTCTAACATTATTTTTATAAATTTAAAATTCACATTTAAAACGAATTTACACATTTTTACTTTCTTAAGTGACTTTTCATGCAAATTATGCTTTGAAAAACTTCCTTTTAATGCACTTTAAAATTACACTAGTTTTGAACTTTTACCATTTGAAAAATTTTATTTTATAATCTTATTTAAATATTTTTATTATATTAAGTTAAAATCAAATTAACATTAAAATCACATTATGATACTTTATATGAATACAACCACAAAATATTCTAAAATACAAAAAAAAATTGATTAGAAAAAGTTTAATATTTAAAAACTAGGAGAACATTTAAAAGCTGATCTTTAAACGTAACACAAGAAAGCGTAAGAATTAACATGAAAAACATTAGACTTTTAAACTTTTCTATGAAATGTTGACATATTTTCCATTAAAAATACGACATTTTTATATTAAACGATGTTAAAAAAATTTTATAAAAATTTATATTCACAATAGTTTTAAAATAAAACTATTATTAAAAATATTTTCTTGTAAATATAAATAATAAATATTTTTGCTATAAAACTAATATCTATATATTGCTTAAAATAACTATAACACTATTTTATATAAAACAATTTTCGGTAAAGAAAACTATCAAAAGTAATCAGAGCAAAACTTATGATAGAAATGGCTGTGAGATACAAAATAAATCGGAAACTGTAGGAACCATTAATAACGGACGATAGATTTGTCAATTACCCATAATCTTAGCTACTGACATTGGATCCAAAAATAAGCACATATGCTATAGACAGAAAAGAATTTAGAAACTTTTAAAGAGAAGTAAGTGAAAGAAGCAAATCTCTTCGCAAAGAAAAATGGTGAAATAAAGCATCATCATCATCAGAGAGATAAACACTCGGCACATTTTTATTGGTGGGGATACACGAGAAAAATGATGGAGTTTTAATGAATGTTTATAAGTTTTGATATATTTAATGGAGTTAAATTTCTTGATTTTTTAGTGTTCAAAAAACGTGTATAACAACTGAATCTTCAGTAAAATACACTATAGGATATCAAAATTTCAATACTATTGTATTATATAGTATATTTTAAATAAAATAATGTGAAAAATCTAAATATTATTAAGCTTCATAGTGTGTTTTATAATCAATAGAAAGCATTTTTTCTTAAATGATTGAATTTATTAAACTAACGATTATCACATTTTACAAGAAAATTTTTTTAATATTTTATTTTATCTCATTTAATTACAAATAGTTTTCTTTTAATGTTTTAATTGAAACCAACTTCATGAATTGTTCTTGCTAACACTTTGAACACTCTCAATGGATTTAAGCTATTCCTCTTCATAGTAAAACTAATCTAGAATATTTACATACAGTTTACCTTTGATTTAACTTCAAATTTCATAAATCGAGTCAGCAATAATAATGCAACTTTCATTCATAGATTTTGAATAGAGAGATAAATTTAAAATTTTATTCGTTCTCTCAATTCAGTGTCACTTTGTGATAGCATATGATTCCTGTCTCACACAGAAAATTGAACTATTCCAAGAATATTTTAATAAAATTTTCATGTATGAAGAATGCAAGCTAGTAAAGAATACGATCTGTAATTTACCATATTCGTACATGTTTATTAATTTATGAAATTGGAAACAGTAATTTACTTCTATGCATGTTCGTCAAGTATTAAATCTCCAATAGTTTTTTTGCACCATTATTATGAGACATTTGCCTTACATATGTTCATTTGCTGAAGATCTGCAATTTCTGTATGAAATTCTTGTCGAAGTAAATTTTCATATATTTTAGTTACAATGGCTATATTTATATATTATGACACAATTATTTGAGCATTTTCTCTTCATGTTGCTACTCATTTCATTTTATTACAAATATCCGTCATAATTACATTTCTTCTATATGTATGTATTTTTTGATTATGAGGGGACCAATTTGATTAATAGATTTACTAACTTCTGTTCCTTACCAATCTCACCTCTTCCATTTTATAAACAAATGCGACTGCACGAAAATCCGCAATTTGCCTGACAGCTAACTCACAAAACTTCTAAAATCATTTATAAATATGCTTCACTTCATTCAAACTCACTCAACTCACATCAGCCTAGAAAATAAATGTGGATGAATAAAGGGCTTATTTTAAGTACATATTTTTATAACCTAACTAAGAATTCAGAATGCATCCATTTAAAGAGATTTATTTACAATGAACTCTGCTTTCAAATAGTTAATTTTAAAATATACACATTCACAATTAATGATAAGTTTATGTGTTGATAAATTTTTGAGCTGAAGTTTGATGAATATACATTGAAATATTTTAAGAAATCTTTGTGCGTACAGTTATTTCTCGTCATAATGTTAATTATTTACACTCTAAATAGTTATTTGAGGTTAAACGGTGGAGATACCTAGAGATGATTGCAGATAAGGTCATATGAATTTTAATTTCAATCAGTAACTATGCCTTACTTTGATATTTGAACTGAATGGGAAAGCAAACCGCTAATATTATCGTAGAATAGGGGAAAATGTCGTAAAAGTGCTTTAAGTTTTTCGATATGATCATTTTTTGAGCTCGATTTTAAATGAACATTTTTGGATATTTTTAAGCCTAGAAGGAATTCTATCTGAAGAAGTATTTCACGCATAACGCAACACTTTGTCTGAAAGAAACTATAATATGAAGAATAGTATTGTTTCAAGCAAATATAAAATCATATGAAATAAAATTAAAACTTGTCAAAAATTTATATTATGAAACAATAAACAATTTTATGCTTATTTATATTTTCTTTTGTTTGCGATTACTTTCCAGTTGCAAACTTAATGAAGCAAATTTGATGTTAAACTAATTTTTAATATTGCAAAAATCACTTCTTTTTGATTAAAAAAATATTTTATTGGTTGCCCTATTTTTGTAAGCTCATACGATTTTTGTGTACTTTTTAATCAGTTATTTAATATTGAAATGCTTGTTTCTCAAATATAGGAAGAGAAATCATTACCATACACACAAAATAGAAAATTTCTTGATTAATATTGTCATATTAACGATGTTCATTTATGTATCTTTAAAAATATATTAGTATATTATCAATAAATCATTATTATCGTATAAATATATTGTTCATAAAAATTCTAAATCAATTTTTATGAAAATCTCTCTATATCTGATTTATTTGAAGAAACTTATAGATAGAGAAGTATGTTCAGCAAACACATTTTACTTGAAATCAAGGGAAATATTGACATTTTATATATTGATGTTAGCATTCATATCTTCTTCAAGACCACTCAAGTGTATCTTAAATATTAGTCGAGTAAATATAGGTTGGTGAGTTTTATTGGTTTCAAGGAAAGGAAAAACAGGATGAAAATATTCCAATCACTTCATTACTTTAAAAAATCTTCTTATATTTGATTACTTTAAGTTAAATATGATAATGAATATATTTGAATGTTAAATTGATTAAAAAAGAAATGAATCTGATTCATTTGAATAATTACTCTAAAATATGTGGAGTTGAAAACATTTTCTGATTTTAAATGAAGTTAGATCTATTTTTAATTCATTGAAAAATTTAGAGATACATATTCAAAGAGAAAGAACAGAATAGTTCTTGTGATTCCATTTTCTCTCTGCCATTAAATTTTTCTAAATTAATTTATACAGTGATTCCGAAAATTCCTATTTTGAAAATTATTAAGAAAAATCTGAATATATAAAGAATTATAGAATTTCTCCAGAACACCAGAAGTGTTTGGAAAAAGAATAAAAAAACTATAATAAAAATATCTCATAGTTCTCAAAAGAAATTTTGTGAACAATAAGATATTTTATTTGATATGAGTTTTCAAAATGAAATTTCAGATTTTTTAAATTTTATTTAATGTTGTTAGAGTAAATAATCATGAGCTCTATACAGTATTCTTATTACATTTTTTCTATTATTATAAGTACTCATACTTGTTTTTTATAAAAATATAACCAAGGGTTAATATCTTTGCCAAAATTTATCAATCCTTTATATTAAATATTTTGTCTCAACTCTTATATAAATATAAAGAATAGTATACATAGATTTTTAAAGTTTCTATTATACAATCTATAAGTTTCAATTAAAATATCTATAAGTTTCTATTATAAAGTTTTTGTTATATATTAGTTTATATTATCTTACAATGCAGCACATATATTCTGAAAGTACAATTTCGGAATAAAAAACTTCAAAAACTACAAATAAATTAAAATAATTTATTAATGTTGGTAAGTATAATTTTGTATTTTTAATCTGATTACGTCTATTTTGTACAAAAATTTAAGAATATTTCAGTTCACACTTGCAAACTAAAGATACCGGGAAGCCTTTATATTTTAGCGAAACTCACAGTCATTAAAAAATCAATTTTGTTTCAGAAAACCAAAAATATATTTTAAATAATTTAGATGATAAATTATTTATATAATTTAATTTACAATGTATAATTACTTTGACTTAAATTTGAAACATATTAAGAAATGAAATAGCGTTTCTTTTTCTTCTCTTTCATTTTGAATTAATTTAAAAACAAAAGTGTTAGAAGAATATTGCAGAGCAATATAGATACATTCAATAATTTAAAATTAACACTATGAATAGGAATTGATTCCCAATAATTTGTAACTATTCATTAATCATAAAACACCTTCCATATTACATTAATTGGTGTAAGAAAATAAATTAAAATATTTAACATGTTAGTTACAAAACTATCTTTAGAAAAGGAATTGAGGTAAAAATATTTTTAAAAAAACATAAAGATTTTCTGTCACTCTTTTAAAGCATTTCCTTGAAGAAAAAATGAAGAAAATTAATTAACTACATATACTTTGTACTTTGAAATCATCAGTACAAAACAAATATAATATCATTACTTGTGTAATTTAACTCAAACTACATTCAGACTATTCATTTTCTTACATAAAGTAAAAATTTTTATTCCTGAAAATTAGCTTTAAACCATAATTGAAGTAAGATGTATCTAAATTTTATTTGACACTGATGCAAAATTAATGAAGAATATTGGACACATTCCAGGAAAATTCGGCCAAATGCCTTCAGAGCCTGTCTATAAAGATTGAATTTAACTTTGCCAAAAGTTTTCTCAATTGTGCTAATGAAGCTTTATTTTATATACATCTTTAAAGGGGTTAGAAAATATGAAGCTTGAAGGGAATCTTCACATATGGATATTGTTTTCAGGAATGATTTATTAATGAAGATATTTGTAATAAATGGACCTTTGATTAAAAAATGAATATTTTTTTGATTAATGAATAAACATAAGTTAACATTTTCCAATACAAATTTTAAGATCATTAAATGAGTGTAAAACGTTAAATTTAATCTTAACACCTAATAATTAGTTAAATATAATATATTTTATAATGTTAATAAAAATTCAAACGAACATAATAAATATTTAATTCTTTTTTGGTGATCTCAATATTAATGTCATACGGCGCGAAACATTTAATGCATAAAGTAATGCGTTAAAAGGAAAATGTGTTTCCATATCAACAAGACAACATGTTTTAGCTTACATTAAATGAAAAAAAATCATAAAAATTTTTTTTGAATAATACATTTTTGTTTTCAAAACTCAGATACATTAAATCATAAAATATTTCCATCGCAGAAAAGCATTTACAGACTATTAAAACCAATTATGTAAAAGCTTTTAAAAATGACAAATTCGAAGTGAGATTCAGAATACTTGTTTTTCTGTAAAAAAATGAATAAATAAAAAAACTTTGACAACGGAAATAAGATGAATACATTACTTTAAATTTAATTAAAGTCTTTTACAAACAGCACCAGACAGGATATGATTAATTATTCTATCTAATCAATATGTAATTATAAAATTTTTTCAAGAGCATGTATTTGTGTTGAGTAAATACATCATATTTAGATTTTGATAGTGTATAAATAAGTTGTTTAAACAATACAATAATTTTTTTAAGTAAAATTGCCAGGGCGAAAATTGAATTTTAAAAATTGTTAATATTTTACCTTTTAATCGGTATTGTGTAGGAGTTATATATCAGTTAAATGATTCAAGAATATCAAAAATATCATTAAAAAAACGAATTAAGATGTAAGAGATTAAGATGCAATTAAATAAGACAGTATTCAAAAAATAAATTAACATGATTAAAAATATAGTTTCATTTGGATTTTATAGCATATATATATATATATATATATATATATATATATATATATATATATATATATATATATATATATATATATATATATATATATATATATATATATATATATATATATATATATATATATATATATATATATATATATATATATATATATATATATATATATATATATATATATATATATATGTTGTATTCTGATCTCTTTTGATGCAGTGATACTATTTTTCCCGAGTAATCAGTCTCAAATTTCAAATCATTTGCTATCGCTTTGTTGTTAGTCGCTCAATGGTTACATTTTGCGCAAGAAAGTTAATTAAACTGGAAACTACTGCTTAAAGTGGATATTTGAATTACTACAAATATTCAAGCAATGGTGATATGTGAAAACATGAACTGTTGAATCAAAAGCAAGTGTGCTGATCATTAGGCTGCTAGATTGTACCTTGTGTTATTTATTGTATATACTTCTACATATCTATAGGTATGTAGTAGTGTATATTCATACTGAGTCTGGATTTTTAAATTATGTAGGTAAAGTATGTCACTTCACTTTATTTTAGATATGAATATTTGTATGAATAATAGTAATGAGGAATAAAATGTTTCACTAATGTAAAAATGCAATTCCTATAATAGAACTTTATAAAATAGTACTTTTAATTAAAAAATCTTTTAACATGTTCTTGTTAAGCACTATTACGATATTTACTGGAAAATTGTGACGAACATGAATAATAAAACAAAAATTATGTCATCAACAAATGAGAAAGCGTGATTTCATCTGCAAATCATAACACATTTTATATAAATATATTAAAAAATACCTTAAACGTAAGCAAATCATATAATTTTAAGTCATTATTAACTTAAAAACTAAGTAATATTACTGATTTGATTGATCTGTAAATAAAATTATAATGCTAAATAAGTTAAATTATGGTAGTGGTAGCCTATGTGGGAAGGAGTCGATCTCATCGTTGGAAGTTAGTGAGTTCTATACCCGACCTAACTATAGATCCATCATATTCACTAATGACGTATGGGGCAGGTAAACTTGGACATGATTGCAATGTCCTCCATAGTATATAATCCATAGTAAATAATATTTCTGGGGTGGCAGGAAAAGACTCGAGGTTTCCTGCTTGGTCTTTATTTCAAAATTAGGAAGACAACCTGCTTCGAGTTGACGATATCACCGCCACTTGGTGTTTCATTGCATGAGTTGCCATCAATTCCTCTCCTTCCTGTGCCTGAAAGTGAAATTGGCCCGGTACTAGAAGGAAAAATAGTTAATTACACGAAATTAATACTTTTGCCATATAAGTTAATGAGTAACTTATACTTTGCCTAATACTGAAAATGAAACACCAAAAAGGAGTTGTCAGAAAGTGATGAAACTCGGCAAACATAAAGAGACTGCAACAAACAATAAGTGATCAGTATTTCGAAATGATATGTTTAATACAGAACGAGAACAAGAGTTGTAGGATCACAATGCAGGGCGATACACGAAGCAACAAGTCTAAGCACAGAGTCAATGAGAGTACGGATGTCCTCTAGCAATCTCTTAGCAGGGTCTAACAATCCTTAGCAGGGTCTAAAAATGGGGTCCAATCATACCCTAAAAGTGTTCGATTGATGAGAGATCTGGCTAGCACAGTGGCCAGAGAAACAGCTGCACACCTTGCAGGGCATGTTGGCTGATGCGAACAATGTGCATTTGGGCGTTATCCTGCTGATAAAGGGCATTGGGCTCCCCCTGAAGTAGGGGAATGTCACCGGTAGCAACGCGTCAACTACCCAGGATTGGGCTGCTATAGGGCCATCAATACTAGCTAGATGTGAAATCGTACGCAATGGCTCCCTAAACCATAATTCCGCGTTGTGGAACAGTGGGGTGATCTTCAATAAATGCAGGATTGGACTTGTTTTCACGTCGACGCCACACTTGTACGAGGTGACGAACACTGAAAAAACAGAAGCGTAACTCATATGAGAAGATGATCCTTTTCCACTCCTTCGTCTACATCACTCTAATCCGGCACCATTCCAGACGTTGGTGTCAATGCTGCGGGATCAATTGCTGTCTTCTACAGACGTCAAGAGTGCAGGCCATTAGCAACCAATCGACACAGTTCCTTATTTCAACCGTCTTCACCCCAGCTGGTGCACTATGCAGTGAGGATTAACCTACTCTTTTCAGTCCGATCACCCTGACCCTCGTAAACTCCTCTGTCTGTTAGAAATAACACCAGTGACGATGGGCAAGCCTTCTCTGTAATTACAAGCTTCCTTTGCGACAAGAACAAACTTTCAACGATTATTTTCCAAGCAGCAATAACGCCGCAAATATTGCGCATTCTGCCTTTTCCTCACTTTAAATCGTATCTTACGTGCGCTGGAGAGCAGCGCTTTTAACATCATTTGCATAACTCGATAAGATGCAACTACCTTGAAATTTGCATATTTATTTTAAAATTGCATAATCCTTCTTGGTGTTGCATTTTTAATGCCAAGCAGTGTGTACAAAAATAATAGTTATTACGTACTGTGTGCAAAATGCTGTTTTGCAAAAGTGTATTTTATATTAATTTCCTTAATTTCCACTTAGTGCTACTATTGTCTCTTCAATACGATGGAAATATATTTTTTCAATATTAAATTCAGTAAAGTCAGGGATTTTATGAAAACTGTATAAACTCGTATTTGAGTAGACTGACACGTATCGAGAATGAAATGAAATACTGAAATTTCTAATTTAATTTAGAGATCTACAATGACTTGAAAAAGTTCTTTTTTCACTAACTTTTTTATATTATTTACTTTATGAGGAAAAATAAAAGAACTATAAAAAAATAAACTAAATACGCGCTCACGATACAAAGTTTTTATTTTGAGAAAAAAGCATTTTTTTCAGTTTTATATAAAGATCATCAGTTTTTTTTCTCTTAAAGAATCTTATGGGAATAAGTATTTTAAGGATAGCTTCGGCAGTATGCGGGAATATATTTTCTTGGAATTACAGTTGGCTGAAAAATATATTACAATAATTTAAATTATCTCTTTCTATTAAAGAATATTTTCTGTAAACTAATTTTGGAAATGCTATTGTCTAAGCCAATACGTGTGATTATTTTACTTAGATGCAATTTTTATAAGCTCATTAATGCATTGTCACATATGTATATATCCAAATTAAAGCCTTAAAGCATAAACACCTTTCTTAAACTTTTGATAAAAATACTTAAAGGGAGTATTTCCTACATAGATATAGTTAAAATTAAATAACTAAATGTTGATAACAAAGGTTTTATATATATACAGGATGCTTCAAAGAATGTATACAGAATTTAAAATGTCATAAAAAATGTATGCCGCATTCTTTAAGATTCAATTACTAGAAGTGGAAAGTTTAAAATCCAATTTATGAAACACAAATGTATTTTATCATGCATATGTGACTACTGTAAAACATGGTGGCAGTCAGTATCAATATTTTTTCTGAATACGAGTCACCACTGATTCCGTACATCGTATCAGCGTCTCCGATAGGATTTCTGGGCACACCGGTTGAATCTCGTTCAAAAATGTGTCTAGGTTACGTGGTTTACGTTTATACACCTCATCTCTTACATAAGAAAAAATCCAGATGTGTAAGGTTTGGGGAGTGTAAAATCAATCCCTGCATTCTATTTATGGGCCTGGCAAATTTTGATCCTGGTATCCTCGTGCGTCTCGATGATAGGGCGGTGGTGCACTAACTTGTGGGAAATAAAATTTGTCATTATTGTATAATCTATGAACATAAAGGAATATAAAACCATCAAGAATTTTTTGGTATTTTTCACCTGTTACATCACACCTTCAAAGCGGAAAGTCACAATACGTAGACAAATCACATTACATTATGTATTATACAAATTGTATTTCTTTTTTCAATGAATTAAATATTGCATCACGTAAAATATGGTTTCTACGACGGTTCAAGGTATGTATAAATTTTTTTGACGTCTTGGATGACTAACTCAGAAATCTGGTTTAAATATATTAAAAATTTTACCTAAATAAATAGTTAGGGGATTAATAATATTATTGCAGTTATATTACTTGTTTAAATATTGAAAACTTGCCCCAAAGACTTGCATTGCAGCCTCATCGTGGCTGGATAGTGTTCCTGGGCGGAATGAGTGAAGTTCATCAGGAGTGTATTCTCCTGCTAGGGTCACCTAACGAGAAAAGGCCATTCCACTAGGCTCAACTAAATGCAGTGAAGGCATGAGGTAAAGTCAGACTTAAGCCTTTGGTACCTCTAGGTCTTTGACTTCTTAAAGTTGCATTTTAAACCCTTTTATCATGATTCGTCGATTTGAAAATTAACAACTCCCTCAGGATTTCCTATGCCCACAATGCAATGCTACTCAAGCTGCTCCTACCCACATTTTGGTCTGCATCTGTTTAAATAAAATCCAGTTGTTCTTGAGTCCTGAGGCTGTGCTCCATTGTTTGAAGGCATTCGAGCTTATGCACCTGGTTTGATGCTTTTATCAATCAGGAGGGTTAATCCACAACACAGATATTGAAAACATATTTTAACATAAAAAAGATATTTTATAATTAATATATTTATTTCTGCTATTGAAATTATCCCTGTTTCTTCGAAACATTTTTGAATCACAAAAGTTGCACATCATATTTGAATTATTTTCCTTACACTTATTTTATTTACATTTTCAAAATCTTCTCTTGCTTCTATTTCTTTTAATTGCTTATACTTTATATTTTTTCCCTCTTTCCTCTATTGCTTGATTTTATTGAATGTACATGCCTCATTGTTAAATTAAATGTACTTTCCTATGATCGAATTTTATTACTTCCTATATTTTTATCAATTTAATAAAAATAAGCAAATTTTGTTTCCTTGTTAAAAATTAAATTAAAAGAATATTTCAATACCTTAATTTTTTTCTTAATACAAGTTATGATTCCTTTTCTTTTACAAATTGTAATAGAATTTCGTGTAAATTTGAAAAAGAAAAAATTTTTTATGATAGTTATTTAAAATTGTTTCATTAAAGGTTTGTACTAATGTGTATATTTCTTAGAAGAAAACTTAAAATCGCATGTATTAAGAGTACTTTTGTAGGATGAAAATTAAAATTTATCATAATTTATTCAATTTGTATCATTCCAAACTAGTAACCAATGTTAGAGCTATGCAAACAAATGTATTGCGGATAATTAAATTTATCAATTTCTATTTTAGTAATTGGATGATATATTTTAACTATTTTTCCATTAATTTTCCATTAATATTTATTTTACTGCATCTTTCGATATATTTTGTTCTTTTCAATATAAGAATTTCTATTCAATTATTTTAAACTCTATAATTATTATATTTTTTGAAATTCAAGCTTCTTATGCAGGAAATTGAAATATTAAGATATTTGCTGCTTACTTAAAATTACTTTAAAGGGTAAATGTACTCTTGCAGATCACATGTAAGCATTATTATTGATTTGAGATGCAATTTTAGTGTTTCTTATTAGATATTAAATGTAGCATATATTTAATGATCTTCTTGACGTAATAAATTTAAATTAAACTTTTGAAAAGCTCTATCATGAGAGAAGAAATATTACAAATTTTTTGTAATATTGCGTAATAAAGAAATTTTGAGTATTTTTTACAAATTGATTTTATTATAAAATGATATATTTTGTTTTATTTCAATAAATAACAATTTAATGAAGTTCTTATCATAATAAATTTATGTAGTTAAGCTTATAAAAGATAAAGATTAAAATTAAAAATGAGATACTAAACGTAAGGTATTTTTAACGTAAATTAAAATGTATAATATTTAACCTCCTGAAATAACAGTTGATTATTTAGGGCATTTGTACAAGTGGGTTTTCTCATAAAGTAAAAAACATTAATTAAATATCTGTTTAAATTGAAGACAACATTATACTGAAATTTATTTTATATCATTTTCAAAAAAACTAATTTATGAAACACTATTCCATGCAAATTCTAAAGCATATGTGAGTGTGTGATCCCAGTAAAATTGACTCTTAAATAGAAAAGAATTTTTTCAATGGAGCAATTTGCTTACTACAAAAATGTAATAAACAAACTATTCCTTAAAAAAGTTTGATTAATGATAAAATATGCAGTGAAAAATTTACTGTTAATATAATGTTAACATATATATTCATGTAAATATACTAACATTATATTGATACAATACGTTTTTCATTTGCATACATTGCTTATTTGTAACCATTTATATAGATATTTATATATATATATATATATTATATATATATATATTATATATTATATATATATATATATATATATATATATATATATATATATATATATATATATATATATATATTATATATATATATATATATATATATATATATATTATATATATATATATTATATATATATATATATATATATATATATGGATAGATAGATTTGTTTATTAATTATCATTAAATGGTTTCAACAGTAAAATAAAATTCTTTCATAAAAATATAGTAAAATTTCTTTTCATGATTTATTTTAATCCACTACTGTAAGAAGTTTTTCACGTTACCACAAAACTTCACTCTTACGAAATGAATTATTATGAAAACTGATATAATTTGTTAACTTCTCGTTTGAATTTGAAGATTAAACGCAAAAATTGGTACTTACTGTTTCACCTTGTAACTGACATGGTGTAACCATAGCAACGGAATGCAAAAAAAGAATTCGTATTCAAATCAACATTCGCACGCCTCCCATGCTCGTTCCTTTCCACAAAAATGAAAATCTTTCCCTTTCATATATAATATTCAAATCTTTTGTGTTATCAGACCTATATTTAAATTCGTCTCGATATTTTGACGCTAAAAATGCGCATAAATGCAGCTTTTTTTAGTGATTTCTTTCAATCGATTACAAAATGCTCTACTGAAAAATATCCAGTTAATCGGAAACATTGAGGTTTTACCAAAAATTCTTTTCGTTTGAATTTTTATAAATTTTTTTAGCTAACTGTCAGTATACATATGATAGATTGATAAACTATTAAAAATATTATAAGAAATAGCATAGGCACAATAAACAGGAAATCATATTTTCTATTTTACTGCTCAAAATTACAAATAAAATTAGTTCTGGATTTTTTTAAAAATTGAACGTTATTTAATATTTTATGGGACTTAAATTTGTTTATTTAATAAATTATATATTATAAGTTTAAAAGTGAACATATTATAATTATTTTGAATGAACTAATAATATAAAATAATAAATATTATTCAAAAATTTTAATTTGAAGAAACTTTTTGTCTATTACTAAAAATGTTAGAAATCCATGAATATGAAACATATTGATTCAAAGGGGAAATTAATTTAATTTGCGATTACCTTAAACGAATCAAACATACTCTACCAAAAACGTAACTTAAACTAAACTCATCCCTCGAAGGTAACACTGATCTACATACGAAGTGGACTGATACACGAAATTTTCAGATTCTTCGTAAAAAGGGTTTTCATTTAATATGAAAATTATATGAATAATTTCGTTTATGAGTTTAAAAACGAAGCATATTCTAAATGTGGTTCTGTGATAACATGTTAATATTAAAATTTATTGAACAAAAGAATTAATAAAATTATAGGAAACTGATTAATGTACGGTAATTAAATGAATATTGAATTACGTATGGTTTCTTTAATGAAGGCAGCGTATTATATTATTTTTAGAGAGTTTTATTACCTTATTGTTCTTTATTTCAATCTATTTAAATTAGTTTTTCTTTACCTCCTTCAGACCCATAAAATATTTCTTAATTTTTCTACTCCATAATATGCTGGACACTTTGTTGCCCAGCATATTAAGGAGTAGAACATAAAGTGAAAGCCATTGCATACAAGTTTTTTGATACTGATAGGAGCACTTTAATCTTATAATTGCACAAGAAAAATTGTTTGGTATGGCTGTAAAGAGAGCATTAGAAAAGAAAACGCTATAGCATATGATGAGAATCAATGGAATTTTGATGCATGACATCATTTTACTCAATTTTATAGTACTATGAAATATGATCTTCTCATTGTTACAAAATTTTCTTATTCTTTCCATTTCCATATTATCTCTATATGCATTCTTGTATGTTTAGGTGGCGCATTTTTTATACATACAAGGATTCCACCTAATAAATACTGATGAAATTGCGTCGGTTTAAGTTGCTTACTAAAAGTTTTGTATTGCAATACATGGAATTTCTTATATGGTGCATGAGAATTACCTACTTGTTTCTCATATAACACATATGTACAGCTAAACATCTATGAAAGAAGTAAAAAGCGCTCAGAAGTAAAAAACGCTTAAGATGTTTTAAATGTCACACAGCGGGCTACTGAGAAATTATTGTTAGGGTGTTTGTTATGTGGGGTCACAGCATTTGCTATTAAACTTTTTTTCTCTCGATTCCTAAAACATTCATAATTTAACTAGCTAACTAAGAAATACGTGTCTCCTGTTATTAAGTAACATTGATAAAGAGTATGGGAATAGATTCACATTTATTTGGAGATTCATAGACTCCAATAAGACTAAATTTCCAATAAGATAATAAGTTTCAAACAGTGATAGAAATGTCTGTCAAACAAACAGTATATAAATATAAATATAAATATAAATATATATATATATATATATATATATATATATATATATATATATATATATATATATATATATATATATATATATATATATATATATATTATATTTATATTATATTTATTATATATATATATATATATATATATATATATATATATATATATATTCATACACACATAAAAACAAACAGGTGAGTAGTCTTTAATATTAATAAAATTATTTGTAAATTTGAGAAGTATTATTAATCAAAAGATTTCTATAACTTAGATTTTCATAAATTAACTGATATATTTAATATATAATACAGATTTCTTTTTCTATTTCTCTAAGATATGTTAGTTAATGAAAGGTGTGGAACAAAATAGCTGAGTAATTTTTTCTTCGCTAAGCTGGCAACTAAAGAAATAGGCACTTTATCTCTTCCAGCAGAAATTAAAAAGCAAAGAAAAGTAATCAAGACCAAAGAGGAAAGCGATTTCTTCAGAGATAAAATCTGAGACAATATATTTTTCAGTAAAGAATGTTGTGCTCTTTGTTTATTACGAACTATATAAGCTTTTAAATAGGTTTATATCATTTAAACATTTATTATTTTTAATTTTATTTTAATAGTATAATATATATGATATTGATAAATATTTCTCTGAGATTGTTTTGAATAAAAAAGAAGAAGTAATTATAAATAGTCTAGGAAATCGTATCTAAAAGTAATTTAAGAAATTAAATAAATCGAATTACAAATGGCATTACATTTAGAAATTACATATATTAATTATAATTTTATTTATTATTGTAAACCAGAATATATCGTATGATATAAGCGCATCCCTCCAAATAAAATTTTCATGTTTAAATTTTTTAAAATTCTACTCACAAGCCTAATTATTGAGTTCAATTATTTAATAAGTATGATAAAATATTTTCACTGGTAAATTATATATTTTACTCTTTTTAATATAAACTTATAATAACCAAATAAACTGAAGTAATTAGTGAAATTTATGAAAATTCAATAAATTGCAATTTAAAAATTATAGGTCTATATTATATTTAATTTAATAAAAATAAACAAATTTCGATATACGTAGCTAATTTCTGTCCCCAAATGTACAATAGTAATATAATTTACATGCTTAGTAACGGCAATTTCTAGAGTATGAAATTATAAGCAAAGTCTTTTTAATTTTCTCAAATTATGCCAAATTAAATACTAATAAAAATAAATACTGATTTGCATCATAAAGGAAATGAGTTACAGGAAACACAATCCATTCAGCTATAAATAATAAAATATTAAAAGAAGAACAGATAAACAGGAAAAATAAATTGTTCTTATAACTAAGGAAAAAGTAATTTTCATATTTTTTTACTCATTTCCAAAATACAAGGAAGATAGAGTTGAAAAGAAAATCAGTTCTTTACATAACTTAATATTATACAAATTATCAGTATAAAAGAACTGTTAAATAAATTATTTAGGGAACTTTTTCATTGTGGGTTCTGCTATTCCACAAAATTAAAAATTTGAATCTCTAATTAACTAACATTAAGATTAGAGAATAATGTTGATAAGTTTTTATCTCTCTCTTTAATTACTTTTATTAATTAGCTTCTTCTCATGTATTAGGATTTACTTTTTTAGTAAAATAATTAAACTTATTCATTTTTGTTGACATGAATATTTACTATGCAAAAAAAAAAAAAAGAATTCTTTAGTAATTCATAATTTCTCCCTGGCAGTGGCAGGAACATTATCATGTAACAAAAGAAATGATTATGATTGCTTATATTGATGTTATTGACCAAATAATCCTCTACTTTTTTATGGAATATTTTTCAATTGACTGTATTTTATAACGAATGAAGTAAATCACAAATATCTTATTACTGAATGTATGCAAATCCTTTATAATATTACATTAACTAGTTTCATTTAATAAATACGAGCATTACACTTTACTCGATAAGGTTTTTCAGATATACTTTATAACGTATCACATGTGTGTGTGTATCATAATGAATGTATGTAATAACTTTATATGATTTGCTATTTCATATGATGAATTTTTGTTAACAAATTCATTATAAGAAGCAAAAAATTTGTGGTTTAGAATTGAGATCCATCCACAAACATTCTCTTCAAAAGCTATTTAATATTTTCCATAAACTGGTTTAGTAATCCAAATATAGATCCTTGTAAAATGTTTATTGTGAGACTTGAGTGATAGAAATGCAGTTCAATACTTTGTTTTTTAAGACCTTTCACAATAAAGAAGCTATCATCTAATGTACCTGATTCTCAAATATTAAGTGAAATGCTATAATGGGAAAAACAACAATGATATCAAATAAAAATGAAAGCTATATGCATTTACTAATGACCGGCTGCACTTAGGATACACCTATTTCAGCGCTGCAAGGGAAGCATATGGTGGCATCTTATACAACTGGACGCCCCAAAAGTGAAGGGATGAAGAAATACACACACACGCACAGAAAGATACATTTATGTTCTAACCTGGGACCGACAGTTTCGTAGTTAGGGACGCTGGCATTGGTTTGCCGAGTCTTAGTTTTTTCAAGCTAGTATCTACTAATGGTATTCACAATACAGCTTACAAAGTCGTATTAACATCAGTTGTATTAATATTAGAAAGGTAAGGTATTTGGAAAGCCAATGGTATAGATAGTATTAATATTTAGAGATAGGGAATCTATATATGTACTTTATCAATAGATGTTCATTAAATATTACAGTATTTAATCTCTTTCTCTTTATTTTTTTCTCTTTTATCTCATAGGGTGATTATGTTTTCATAAATCGTTCACAAAATATGCAATTAGTTGAAGGTGTTTCTGTCAAGTTTTCTAAAAAAATGCTCATAATTTTTCGCAAATATTTACGAAAGAAATTATTGACGCAAAAAGAAGAAAATTGACAAGACATTTTAAAATGTTTTTCTAATTTATACAAATGGATTCCTGATTCTGTTTATTCGCTTAACTTTTGTCTAATGTTGAAGTGAAAATGAATGATGATGAAATGAATTGAAATTTCTGTCAAGGTGATTCCTGTCCTAAAAAGCATGCTTTGTTTCGAAATTTTGATTACATCGTTTATAATTAATTTAAGACATAATTAAAGCTGTTTGAAGACTCTGTGAAATTAAGCGATGCAACTTTCCGATCTGGAACTATTCTCGCTTCAAGAAGGAAGTGTTTGTTTGAGTTCTTTTAAAATTGACACGTATGTGTAATCAACAGGAATAAAAAATATATTTACTTTACAAAGTTTCCTTGTTTGCTACATTCCCACAATGCAATGAAAAATTAACGATGTCTACTATGTTTTTGTTCTATTTTCTTAAAAGCCCAGATCTGACCCGTAAAGTCAACGCATAAAGTAGAATACAATGAACTAAATGTGATTACTCCCATTTACTCTTATTACTGTAGGTACTGAATGTGACCCTCACCTACTTCACCACATATGTGAGCACACTTGAAGAGATTTATATATACTCTTGTCAGTTCTTGCTTTGCATTCATGACATCGTGGATCCTGATCTTGAGTTCTTCAATTGAATGTGGATTTGTTTCGTATATTCTTCCCTTTAGCAGTCCCCTCAAATGAAAATCACAAAGAGATAAGTAAAATAATCGAGAAGACCACAAGCCTTTGCTGATCATTTTCTCAGATGTAAACCCCTCATGCATACGGGATAATCATGATTTGATCTGTGGCATGTGGCACCAAATTGCTGGAAGAAAAATAATGGAAATCTGTCTACAGAAAACTTTGAATAAAACTCCCTCTGAAATTAATGTATCAAATTTACTATTCAATGTCATCATATTAAACACTGTTGTCAAAATAATATGGAAACGCAGAAATTTTGTTGCCAAAAACTTAATATACGATTCTAAACAAATAATAGTAAAAAAAAACGCGATATTCTGTAATATTAAGAAGGTCCTATTTTACGTGTCCCACTCTGTAAAACTTTCGTTCTTTGCAAGGCTTACGCTTTTCCCAATACAACACCCATGGAAAATGCACTGGAATGCAATGAAAGTAGTGCTATTACATAAAATAGAAAATATGCTTCTTGTCCATGTAATAATACTACATAAACTAGAAAATGAAAGGGGAATTTTCAAGCAGTTAAAATCTCGTTTCATTTCATTTTAATTTTAGTTAATCTATATTTTTGAGACATCATGTCGTAAACCAAAGCAGCATTTTGGACAAATGAATGAAAATGACACTGTTTTTCCAAACAGCAATTTTTTTTCCAAAACCTGCAAACATGTTTTATACTGGAAGTTGCAATTCGAGAAGACAGTGTTATGGCTTACTAGTATATATATATATATATATATATATATATATATATATATATATATATATATATATATATATATATATATATATATATATATATATATATATATATATATATATATATATATATATATATATATATATATATATATATATATATATATATATATATATATGTATATATATATATATATATATATATATATATATATATATATATATATATATATATATAAATGCATAAGCTTCCATATGTTACATCAGATTAATCAGATTAATTTCTTATTATCTTTTAAAATAAATGCACAAATGTGTTATGCTATAATAATGCAATTTCAATTAATTTATAATTATAAAAATTTATTTGTTAAAATTTATTTGTATTAAACGAAATTAGAATTATAATGGTGTAAAATTACAAAGAATGAATTACTCTATTAGTGATGAAAAATCTTAACCTCGAAGAGGAAAATTTAAGATGTGAGTATTGGAAGCGAATAGTCAATATATATGCAAGACTTTCATGGAGTTTTGTTATGTAGCAACCAAATGGAGAAAAAGTATGTAAAGTGCGGTATGGTATGAGCGACTGGAATATGCCGAGTTTTAATTGAATGCTCTATACTCGACAATTTTTTTTCAATTCAGCTTCTTGCTGGAATTAACAAGTTTATCTGAAGATCTTTTTACTAGATTCATTTTTAAAAAAACACTGTTTAATCTTTATACTTTCTAACGGAAGTGATAAATCTATATTATACAACGGAGGATAAATTAGTTAGTATATTATTCTAATGTTTTTCTGAAACATATTCTGCAGATTATATTTAAATTATGAAATTTTCAAAACCCATTGAAACCAAAATTTGGAGTGTTCCAAATAATATTAAATTTTATACAAAAACTCATTTCACAGTGATATTTAATTTGGTTAAGGAAAACATACCACGTTTTTTTCAGAATCAGTCAAGGTGAATGAAGATTATTGTATTGTTCAGTAATTTTTCTAGACCATTGAGTATTTGTTAACAGCTTAAAGAAAGTTGAGAAATTATTCACCATTTTCCTTTAACTGTAGACATTTTTCTCTAATCAAATGAAATATCACTGTTTCTACTTAATTTCAAATTAATCTGACTCATGATTCTTATTTTATATTGTTAGAAAATAATTTTATATAAGTAAATAATATTTTCATAGTTTCTATATTTTTGTGTATTATTTTTATATTTTAAGCATTTCTTATTTCAATTACTTGTCCTTTGACATTTAACTGCATAATTCATCTTTACTTAGAAAATTGTTCATTATTGACATTTGTTTAATCACGATCAGTTATATATAGCATTACTTCAATATTTCTTCGTATTTTAGTTTAAACATTTATTATATACACAGGTGTGTGTGTAAATGGAATACAGAAATTCATAATTCTTAATATAATTATTACTTTTATTAAATATTTTCCTGTAAAATATTTTGAAACAATGTAGAAATCAGATTGAAATTTTTCTCAACAACTTAGTTAACCTCTAATTTTGTTCAAGTGAATTAAAAATGTTTGACTTTGTAGTTTTGTCAATTACCCCGAGCGGGAATGTTTAAGCTACACAAATAAAAAGCTACACAAATATTTATATATATTTTATTATAAGCTACACAAATAAAAAGAATGACAAAAATATGTAATGGCCTTTAGCAATAGATGCAATACGACATTGTTTTAAAGCATATTGTTTTTCAAAACCGATTAAAATAAACTCATTTGCACCATAGTAATAACTGATGTGTTTTTTAAAACATATTTCGAAATGAAATTTTAATGAAGATATTTTGCGTTATCCCTCATTTTTTTCTATATAGTAATCCTAGCAGTAAATTAACTGTCTTATAAAATATGTCTGTGAATTTCAAATGCAAAGACGTTGAAGATTAAAGTTAATAATAATAATCTTATTTATTAACAAAATGTTTGTTTGTACATGTATTATAAATTTTAAAGGAAAAATATGTTTTTACCAATAGATTATAAGATTCTTAGTTTACTAAATTTGATATAGAATTTCATGTTAATGTCTCAAAATATAAAAGCAAAAAGTAAATTTCAAAATTTATTATAAGAATGTGTTATTCACTTTGTCATAAGACTGGAAACTTTTATACGTAAAATAGAAAGTTTACAGATAAAATGCTTCGTTTTGGCAAATTTGTAAAATTATTTATTGCACTATACTTTTTCTACACATCAGTAAATATCGAAATTTTTATTACTAAATATGTCTAAAATCAACATAGTTTATTTTAAACTTGTATCGATGTAATGTGCATTATATTTTGTACATTATCTAACAAATTAAATGCCCAATTTTATAACGCATAAAAACTTTGAACTTTAAATGATTATGAAAAAAAATTTTAGCTTCCAAAAACAAAATTTTGCTATGAATTCAATATAATAACTCTATTAATTGCATACTAATTATTATAAATACAGAGTAGACATTAACACTGTCTTAACGCTTCAAAATTAAGTTCTTATTCATATACAAAAATTAAACAACACCATTTCTTAAATTGAACTTATGTAAAATTTTTAAAGTTTAAAATGTTTCTTATCAGCCGAAAATTCTATTATTGATAGAAACAAATATATTTTAAAAACTTTTATACGCGTCAAAATTTATTGACACTATCAATATTTCATGAAAAAAAATCAGTAATATATTTCATTCCTCATATTTAAGTTTTATTGACATTCTGAACACTTTAAGAGAAAATATATCCACATATAAAATAAAAACTTCCAAGTGATTTAAAAATTATCTTTCTTCGGAGAAAAAGTCATTTTTTCTCCCCTTATTGCAATCTTTAATATAACAAACGAAAATATTTGCTAACAAATAACTATTATTGTAATATTGACAAAAAAGTAAATACTTAAATATTAGGTTCAAACTATGTTTGTGTTCTATTATAATAATTAATAATAACGTTTGTGATTAAAGTAGGAAATATTGATTAAGTTTCCAATAATTGCGCATGTGTTGTTTTATTTTTACAAGAGAGTTAGCAATATTGTTTTAAACTTTGGATAGCAAATATTTATAAAAGCATACTTCTTGAGTATTATAACACTCAATACTTACAGTACTGAATAAAATTTACTTGAAGACATATATTTTCAGTTTATGGTAGCCATTTCAAATGCTTTGCTATAAATATGTCTTGGATATTCCAAAGTCTTCTAAAGTGGAAAATATAATAAATTAATAAAAATAATTATCTTATTTATCCTACACATATAATATGTGTTCTCTATCAATTACAATAGTCATGGCATTATATAATTCATATATTTCTAAGCAAATATTTAATATTCCAGAAAATGTAATCAAGTTTCATTTTTTAGAATGAGCAAATTTAGTATTTTAACGAAGCATAAGGATTAAATAACATGAAATTATTTTAGGTTATAATAGCTTATACTCATAGTGGATCAATTTATCATAAAATAACAATTGCAAATTTTAAATTATTCTAAGAAAATATTTCACTCAAATTATAAGTCTTATTTGATAAGTCAGTATAATGAATAAATCTTTAATGAGATCATTACTTTTTCAATAATTATTTATTAACTTATTCTTCTCAAGATTAAATTTATAAAAAAATTCAAGAAATTGTTTAAAATTTAATTGATGAGCTTTGACTGTATTTTTATTAATCTAACAATGCTTGTAATTATTTATTGTCTACTTTACATAATTTTCATTTCCATTAATGGATTTCTCAGTGCTTAAATTTTGTGTGTGAAAAACAGTAAATAATATTCTTATTAATATTCTTTGTTTAAGTTAGGATGTGGTTTTCTTATATTTATTTCTCTTTCAGATATTATTCTTCACTTATATCTTATACAAATAAGAAAATTTTAATATTGTTATGGTAATGACTTTGTGAAATGATAAATACTTCTTTCCATAATGGTTTTGCAAATTTTAAATAAATATGAATAATACATTAATTTTAATAAAAAAATATTCGCTGATTTGAATAAATATTACAGTAATCATTTCATAAATTGATTCTTAAAATTTTTGTAATTATGATCGTTTAATTTTTACAGTTTTTCTTACATTGCAACGGTTATATATGGGTTGTGATTTATTTGTTTAATTTATAAATTACTATGGAAATAAAGCAAGATGTTTTCTTAAGCAGTTCTAAGAAATTTGTATTGGGGTAAATAATAATAACTACATTTAGTTTCAAGATGTATAGTGAAATATTTCATAAATGATACATTCATTATTTTGATATACTTAATTGTTTATGTTCATGAAGTTAATAAAGAATATCCGCTTCTTTGAAATCTGGTAATTTTAAATTCAACTGCCTTAATCTTCTTATCAGGTAACATTTTATTTGCCGTGAAACAAAATTAATGTTTAAAATAATTGAAACCAATTAAACAAAAAGAAATCTAACGGAAGTACTTCGTACATTCTCTATATTACTTCTGGTTCTTTGTTTCCCAAATTAACACTTTAGATATTCGACTTCATCGATTCTTTGTTTGATTCTTTCTCCACAAACAAATGATACCTACTTAAGAGAACACATTAGAGGTGCTCCCATACAATTAATTTGGCCATATATTTTAGCCTCCCATTAAGCTTTACTTGAACTGAAGTCATCACGTTGATAACCTGCGTATTTTGCAATCGCCAAAAGTCGAAATCCTTTCCACACAATCAAACCTGATAATAAAGAAAAAAACGTGCCAGAATGATGTTCAGAGAATATTCCATTTAAACATAAATTTAAATTCATCCTGCAAAATTCCTTAGGGTAATGAGTTACACTGTTCTTTCTCTGAGAAATCTTTTTAACAGACACACAACTCGTGGATTATCTTTTTTATGTGTCATTAAATATAGCCTACTGAAGTAGCGCTTTTGTGAAGGAGGATGAGTTACCCTGTGTGATTGGACTCATTCCCATTTTCGGAGAAAAAATATGTTCCCCTCCCTAGTTATTGGACACATTTAGGCCCTGAAGTAGCACTTAACTCGTTAACCTCTGCTGTAACTGATTAAGAGAGTTGACATTGCTTTTCTTCCGGTGAGTCGCATTCCATTAACTTCCATTCTCAGCCGGAAGGGGCTTAGAATAGCTTTGCTTTTAGTCTTGTTGAAGTGTTGCATTAGGCTTGATAATTTGTTTCATATAAGATATCTGAGAAAATAACGAGGTAAGTCTTTTGTTTTGTTATTGTATATTTTCTTAACCTAATTAAGAAACCAACTGATTAAATATGTTATTTGAAGTAGTAGGAACAGTGCGCAGCATGTACATTTTCTAGTCATGTGTTTCTAATGCATCGAAAATGACATCACTCATAAGCTGAGGCTGAAATACAAACAGATTTTCAAAAATGCAGAGAAAGTGTTTTCTAGATAATTTCTTATTCAAATTAAAGTTAAAAATTGTGTATTAATTTGTATGCGTAAATGATTAAATGTGTGCAACTCAGTCAAACATTAATCTGAAAAGTTTTGTGAAATATCTGTGTTTACTCAAAAATGAAATAATAGTTTAAAATTTAAATATATATATTTTTAAAATATATGATTCCAAATATTCCTTTGTTTGACAGAATTATTTGATTTTTAAATCAATTCACACAAAATTTAATCATATTTAAAGTTTTATATATAACTGAAAGTCATTTGAAATTTATTAATTTTATACAAATTTTAATGTATTAGACAAAGAATGTTATAATATAGATGTGTAAGTAGTACTAAAATCCTTAATAGTTAGAAGCAGTCATGGAACATTAGACATTTTATTCATTATGTAGTAAAACAATTTATGAAATGATAATGAATAATTTATATACATTATTGTATACTGAAATGGCTTTTCAGTTCTAGTTATTCTATTCTTTTCATTTTACTTAGTAGTTTTTTTATCAACATCGAAACTTATTATTATCGAAAAGAGATAAAATTGTTATATTTATTCAGAATTAGTGACTTCAAAGAAGAAGCAAAATATCAAATTTGTTTTGCATGAATTGACATAATATTTTCATGACAAAATTTTTCCTAAAGTTGAATCGATTATGTGAAGTAAAATTTTACTAAATACTTTCATAAAGAATGACTACTAATAATTTATGAATCTAGGGAGCTGGCAATGTCCGCCATCTTTTGAGGACAGTTGTTTTAAATGGAAATGTGTACCCACCTTTTCCCTAAAAATTGCTATTGGAAAAATATAATGATTTCTATTATTTTAACGGTATTTAGCAATGTTTTAATTTTGCTTGAAATGTTAAATTGCAATATAAAATGAGGTACCTCGTACAAACAATCTAAAAACAAATCGAATGAAACTTGGGAAATTACAAAATTCTCTTCAGTTATTAAGTTTGGCGAGAAATAATCAAAATCACTTTCATTCTAATATGCAAAAGTGATACTTTTCTAATAATTGAAAAAGGTGCTTAGTAACGTTTATTAAAAAAAAACATTTCTGTGTGGCGTTATAGAATGAAAGGGAATTTCATGATATAAATTATTTTTCATTATTCCCAGCAGTTTCACATTGTCAGCATTAAAAGAAAAAGAACCATATACCATTTTATAGCGAGAAGTGCTCCCAAATAGTGTTCATTAAGACATAGGCAACTTTATAATGAGTTCAACTTAGTAATAGATACCTTTTAAAATTAACTATAAATGCTGAGATCACAAGCATTCAAACGGACATAACCTATGATTTAAGTAGGACAGAGATCATGATCCTGACATAAATTGTTTTTTTTTCATGTAGTAGTTCTAAAAATTCAGTCGAAGAAAAAATTTCGAAAGCTAAGCAGAATAAGAATTTTATTTATAAAGAAGACATAGTTTCTTAAAATATGAATATGGCTGAAGATATGTATGCTTGCCACATTTATTGGTAGATTTACAATAGTATAAATTTAAATCAGTGATAGCCGATAAACTAAAGAGAATCTTGGCATTAAACTTGTATTCATTGTAAATTATTTCAAAGCTAGTTTAAAAGCGCAGTGAAGAATCAGAATATTAAGCTATTTTACTTTTTTCTTTATTTAATGTAAAATAGCTCTTTTTTGTTTTTTCCTATTTCCCATTATTTCCGTTTTAAGATTTTCTGTCTGTTTTACTTGCTTTGCTGGAAACACTCCAGATTTATATTACTGAAGTTTAAACCACATAGTTTTTTTTCGAAAGCAAATCCATCATTACTTAGAACAGTACTGATTGGAAGTCCAACTACAGAAAAATATAATTTTGTATATTTGCTAAGTTCTCAAATGAAACAGTCATATGGAATGCAGGATACATAGATACAAAATATCTTAGATGATGAACATGGAATATTACGGATTAAAAGAAGATTTCTATAAAAAAGTTCACAAATTGTGTTTATAAAGTTATAATTTTGAATATTCTTGTTTTAAAAATAATGTAAATTGAAATCTAGAATTGTAAATTTTTTCAGAATGATTATTTCATTTAGAAATAATAAATTTGTTTTACAGTGAAAGAAAATTCGGTGAAGAGTATTTTTAAAAAGTTTCAATTTCATCTCTGCTATTTATTACATTTTCTTCATAATTTATATATTTTGTTAATTGAATCAATCAGTTAATTTAATAAAAGTTCTTACTAGAGGAAGAAAGAATTACCCACACATTTCCATTAATTTTCAAGTTAACTAATTTCAACAGGTTCAAGGAAATGCCAAAAAATATTTTAAATGTAACTTTTTTAAGTTTTGGATAGTGCTAAAAGAAAGATTTTAATATTATAAAGGGCCAACTTAAGTTTATTAAAAATGTAGAAAGGGAATTTGAAATTATAAATTAATGCAAATTTAAAATAATTTCGAAAAATATTTCTTAATTTCAATGTGTTGCAATGAGTCATTAAATATCATTTTAATTTAACTGTGTTCTATATAATTGTATGTACCAGTAAGTAAATAAAAATATCTTATGAATATTAGATAAAGAAAAAAGAAAATGTCTTTAATTTCAAATTTCTAGCCATTTCAGATTTTCTTGTGAAATATTGAAAAAATTGGGTTTAGTTATTGACATGCATCTTTTTATTACTAATTTCTTTCAATGGAAAAAAATGAGGATTTAATTTCCAAAAATATACACATATACATGAGGGTGCCCTTGTGTAAATTACATCATTTTGAAATTATTTAAATTACCAAACTACTTAAAATATATTTATTCATATTATAAAATTCAATTTTTATATCAAGAAAAACAAGTTTCGTAATATCCTAATAGCATTCTGATCGAACATTTTGTGGCTAAAGAAACCAGAAATTAAAAATGCAAGAATTTTTTAATTTTTATAAATTACACATATCAAATAGTGAAAGCATAGTTAAATATACAGTTAATTTAAATAAATTTTATTTAAATTAAATCTATTTCAGAACATCTTTTGTTTGAAAGCATCCATTTAAAATTGATTTTGAAGTATTGGTTTAGAATAAAATTAAATTTAGATTTAATTTCGCATCAAAAAGTTTTTGATATATTAGAAATTATTAATTAGAAGTTGAAAAATATAATTTGTCTTTAATGTATACAATTTTTCTACAGATAAATTATGTAGTTTCTGAAATCTTTTTTCATATTTAGTTAATTCTTTAATTATAAGCATTTGTAAATGAATAACTTCAGCAATAAATAATGATTAATACCAAAATTAAATAGTGATAATTTTTTGAACCTCAGAAAAATGTTTCTGTGTGCGTGTAGAAATATGCAATTTAAATTTAGACAAAGTAATTTATAAACACCAGATAATTGAGAATTAAATTTGTAAATGTTTACAGCACCTTTCCATGTTAAGATATTTTCTTAGGTAAATCCTGAATTTATTTTAGTTAAATATTTCAAAATCATATATGTTTTACTGATTTAAAATAATTGTATTTAGCAATTTTTTAATTCTGCATTTAAAAGACAGTTTATTAAATTTTTTAATGGATATAGTTAAATTTAAAAACATATTTTTACATTATAATTATCCGTCTTTTTTGCATTTTTAATGATAATATAAAGTATTTTATCATTAAATTAATTTCTAATCTCTCTACATTTCTTCTTTAACTGCTTGTGTTTAATATCATATTCCAAAAACAATAAACTTCTTCTTTGACATTATTAGATTTAAGCATTTCAATTTCACATTTATTTCATGTGATGTGAATAGGTCAGAAGATTTTGCATTGCATTGAAATAAATCATGCTGCTCCACAACCAAAGTCTTAAACAGCTTTTATGTGAGAACCGTTCTATGAGCATATAACACCAAATCATAGCATACTCCATTTCACTTCATTTTTATTCTAGTCACGTCGTTGCTCCAATGCGATCCAAGAACAGCCTAGTATCCAGTTTTGATAGAGCCATTGGAAACGTTTCCTCAGACAGAGACGGCCAATGCAATTCAAACTATTTACTTTAATGTCGGAAACCCTGTGCTTTATCAAGCGCAATTGCGGTCCTTTCTAGTTTTGCTTCTGCACGTGTAATGACTGTTGTTTTAATCTCCCATTGCCGGAAGTTTTAAGATACACGAGTCGAATTGTTAACGTCTGAATGGCAGCAGAGCATCTCTTTTAGTAAAGAAGAATAAGACGAGAGAAGTAAAATAACCGCTACTGGGTTCCCTTGTGTTTAATTAAAATACTTATCCATTAAAAATGAGAGAAAATACAAATTTTACAGTAGTACTTAACTTCAATCATTCAGTTATAATGGAATTAAATTCAAATGATAAAGAAATGATATCTTAAATTGAGAAACTTTTTCGTGTAAATCCTATCAAAAATTATTTTAATACGCTTTAACCAGTAATGTTGTGTAATTTTTCCAATAAACTTTATTCTGTATTTATAAAACTTTATTGTGGTAGCTTAAGAGAAAATAATTCTCGTTTTACGAAAAAAATAGTTTTATCTTGTTTGGTTAAAATAAACATCTTTGAATATATTAAAATGAAGAATTTTAGAAAACATAAAAATTTGAAACCCTGAGTTTGAGAAATACGCTGATATCTTCTAGTGGTCAATGTCTAAGGGTAAATAAATTGGACGGATTTTTGTTTTATAATTTAAATACATGAACGTGTTAAAGAATAATTAATTAAAATTGCTTATGATCTAGTTACGCTAAATATATCATAATTATAACCATTTTCATGGTATGTAAAGACAAGTTGGCAGTTTTTTGGTTAGTGCTCTCGCATTTGATTCAATTGTTCGTGGATTCGAATCCCACCTTGGGCTTTGAGGATTGCAGTGAATTGGCATCCCCTCTAAACAGTAATTTTTTATCTATAGTTATAGATTTTGTGTGCAAAAAGTGACCATAGAGCGACAAACAAATCAAGCCACAGATATGAAAAGAAATGCATGTCTTATGATTTAACGACTTAAAATTTTAATATTGATTTATATTTAAGATTGAACATCAGCTTTTAAAAAAAATAGAGTTACATTTTAATTTAATTTGTAATTATTTAACTTTATAGGATTTATTTTCATTTTAATTTGCAAATATAGCCATATACTTGTATCATTTGCTTAGATGCTTTTTTATTTTTGTTGGGAAAATTAATAAGAAAATAATATTTTTACATATAAAATGAATATTTTAATAAAACAATTTTCTATTTAAAGGATAACAAAGTTCAAAATTTTATAATTTTTTAGAGAAAGTGGGTGTTTAAGAACAAAAGCTAAATTAAAATGATGATGAAATCCGAAAAAACATTTTTATAGCAAATTATATTATAGTTTTTAATGAATATGAAAGCACCTTTCATTACCACTTTTGTCTCAACTAGAAACTCTATATTCTTTCTGATTTCATCCCCAAATAATAGACCACAATGGAAATAAAAATAGTAAATGGTAATTTCTGAAAGAGAGAAACAATTTACCAGAGGACATGAAGGCTCAATGATGTTGAAGTTATTGATCTTATTTTGTATTTGTTATTTGGATTCTGAGTTTGATACAGAAGCGCCACTTTTTCCTATTTCATAATTTAAATTCTCCGCTGACCAATTGTTCAAATGTGTTTCTCTTTAAATGTTCTCAGGCTCGATGTCAGTCTCTTTGGGGTAATTATTTGTGTATTACTTAATTAATTTATTTCATTATATACACATAGATAGATAAACATAGATCGATGAAGTTCAATATGACTGCCAAAAGGCGAAACGTGATAGATATTATAAAATCTTGTTAAATCTTCATAGTAATTTTAAATTCAGTCTTATTATAAAATTTTAAAAGAGAAGCGGCTACAAGGATTGTAATATTTTATACAGAATCCAGTGAGAGAGAGAGAGAGATAAGTTAGAAGATAAACTTATGTACATCCTTTGAGAAATATTTGTATAAAATTCCTTATCTAATTTATTGGAGAAAAGGAAATTTAAATTTGACATTACTGGCACCGAGAAATAAATTTTTGTCATAACTTTCTGAAACTATTTTATTTTGCATAATTCTTTTCCCAATTATTGCATAATTGAATCTCAAATCTAATAACATATTTGATGCGATGATTGCTTACATTTTAAAAAATGGAATATTCATCTAGGGAGTCTTGATTCATTAAAAATGTCTATTAATATTTCATTGTATTGGCTTCTAAGAATATTTTCAAATTTGAGTGTAATTTAGACAGCTTTATTCAAAATTTTAAATTATTAAAAATTCTAAATAGTGTATGTGTTTAATTCTATTCAGCGAGTATACTCAATATAAGTCATAAAGTTATAAAGAAGATATTGCAATTTTAAATCTCCTAAACCAGGTTTGGTATTTTTAAATTAATGTAAATTTTCAATACTCATGTTACAGCTATGACATTACTTTGTAGTTGAGAAAACAGTTAACCTATCCTAAACGTAGAACATAGAGTTTAATGAATATGAATGATATAGTGAAAAATTGAGAAAGTGGTAATTTATTTCTTTGTTGTTCATACAAAAAATGTTTTGGAGAAAGAATCAACGCTTTTCTATATTTAGTGTTAAGCGATAACAATATCAAATTTATTTTCTAATAAACTTAGCTTTTTTATTTAATGAATTTACATCAATTCATTTTACCAAAAAACTAATTATATTGATAAAAGGAATTTAATGTCTTTTAAATAAAAAAATATAGAAATTCTTAATATTCCTTAAATTTTGTTTAAGAATTAAAAGTAATGTAAAATGATTTTTATTAACAATTTCAATTGTAATTCAAAATTATTTTTATGTACAATTTCTTCAGAAGAGCTACTTTTGGATAAAACATAAATGCTTGAAATTTAAAATGTTTTTCAATGGATTATTTATTGAATTTTTCACATTAAGCTAAGAAATAAATCAATGTATTTTTATTCACTTATGTGGTCAACCAATTTTTTCAAATCACGTAGGAACAGTACTTAACAGAAATAAACTAAATAAATTTTTTGAATTAAAATGCTTACAACAATATCAGATGCTACCAGAACCACCTTAAATCTTATATTGCTATTTATGTAATAGTGTCATTCATTTAAAAAAACTGCTTTTTATGGCAAAATAAAAAACACAGCTTTTGATGTACAGATTATAAGCAAAACTACAAAATGATATTTATAATTTATATGTGCATGCCCATACGTACACTAAAATCAATTTTAGATTAATAAAAATTATTCATTATAAAAGTTTATCCTTCAAAATACTCTTTAAATATAAGCTAAAAATATTTTTTAAAAAGTGTATATTTTAAGAAATCATTTTTTAGTTATACTAAATAAGGTATTTCTTACATCGAAACTTCAAGTTACCAAATAAGAAAAGTTCACAGTAAGTATGCAGATTTAAAAACCCTTATATCTATCTCTATATACAAGAATAATTTCTTTTACAAAATTAAAAATTTATATTGAGTAATATTCTCATATATTTGAAATTAAGTCTATGAATGTATTTGAATATGTAAAGCATTGTACGTTTAATAGATTTTTTTTAATATTTTAAAGCAGAAAAATGTACAAATAAATATTTATTCTTATTGATTTAAATTCACAAATTTTAGAGATTTCATATTAATTAGTTTAATAGTAAGGAACTGTAAAAAGGTTACACAAGAAATATTAATAAATTTATTCTTATACAGAAATTCAGAGCTTCAAATTCATCATAAAATGCAATTTAAACAAAATTTTTGAAGATAATACGGTTCTGTATTTCATTTTATTGAAGCATTTTTTCTTAGCTTTTAAGGAATATTGTTCCCTGTTCCTTAATCTATATATGATATAATTACATGGTATATTATTTTGGACACGAAATGTAAGTGTAAATAGTATTCTCAAAGATAGAGCAGATTTAATTCATGACGGAATTATTTACTTATTGGTCAATGATATGTAAAATGTGTGATTATAATCTGGTAACTAATAGTATATGCAAATATTGTTTTATTTCTCTTCCCTTGTCACAGAATGATATGATTTATCTTCGAGATTTTCTGCAGAACTAATCAATTCATGAGTTTCTCCTACAGCTAAATAAACGTCATCTTTATCTCCCCCATCATGTACCAATTAATTAATAGTTGGAAGCATCATCTTGTCAAATGGTTGGAGTAATTAAAAGAACCCTTAGTGGGAAAAAGTGTAAAGAAAACAGCAAAGCGTATATCGCTTAAAATTCATTTGGTTACAACCCAACGTCAATATATGTATGAGTTTATTCTAAATTTATTCATTTCTTATTCAAAAAATGTTGCTAATAATTTATCTATAGAAATAGATCTTGCCCCATTAACTATTAGTGCAACGAAATAAAGACTTTTCGGAAATAAAACTAAGATGAATAATAAAAATACACACAGAAATAATATAAAATAAGAATTCCTATTAACTTTTTTATTTTAACATTTTAAAAGATGCTGTCAACTTATAAGATTAATAGTAATAATAACTAATGTCAAAAAATATAGTTATTCATTACAATACTGTAAATATTTATTTTGCCTTTGATTTTCTTGCTTCTTTATTTTAAATACTGTAAATTCTAGTATGTTATATTAAAATTTAAGTTAATAAACTTTAAAAAAATAAATATTAATATATTGAAGAATGCGATTCTTAAACTTTTAATGTAGTTTCAGTACCTTTTTTCATTGAAATTAACAACATACTTATGAGTTTTTAGTGACAATATTAATATGAAGGGGAAAAAATAATATTTCTCCTTATTTACATATAATATGATATAAATTTGTTATTGCTTTGATACTATAACAAAAATATATTTTACATTTTTCAGATGCTTTTAATATATAGTTTAATATATACTATGAACAAATATGACTAACTGCAATAATGTTATTTTGATTAGTTTATAAAATTTCCAGTAAAATTTGACAATAGTTCATAATATTAATGTTTTAATTTATGAATTAAAATGGAAAACGTTAAGAAATGTTTATTATAAGAACATTATTATAATATTTATTATTGAACGTTATTGAAAAAACTAACTGAATATTGAAGCATTAACAAATTTATGCAACAGAGCTCAAATTTCAAAAATACAATTTTGAATTCTTCGCATCATGATTTTAAAATAAGATCAGTTTCTTGATAAAAATCTCATCAAGCACCTTAACTACACGAACAAAAACTCTCTCCAGAAAAGGAAGAAGCAGTTCTTAGCCTCCAAATCTTGAGCATACGTGAGGATAATATTTCACTAAATTCCGAGACTTGATGCCGGGTCATAACTGTCTAGACCCCTGAAAATTTAGTTTCCCAAAGAAAGTTATGTGACAGAGGGAAGTATTATTGTGAACGCAAAAGAAAAGTTCAGTTGAAACTCGATATTTCCTTGTACTTGAAGTAGCTCAGATCATGTATGAAATGTGTCGGAGTTATTGGTAAGAGTGTCACGGACATCATTTAGAATAGTTTCAAATTTATGTATCCTTATGTGAAATATGACGATCTGAGAGATATTGAAGACATTCTTAAACTTAATTCTCATTTTATGGTACACAATATTTCAGAATAAAGGTAGACGTTTTTTTGGCCAACAAAGATAAATCTTAGATTTTGATATACAGGAAAAAATGTTTCTGGTATATTTTGACTTTGTAAAAAAACGTATAAATAAATATTTGCATACTTTTAAAAATACGTTCAGGTTTTATTATAGAAAACACGTTAACAGTTGAAAAAGGAAACGTAATATAAAAAGTACATACATACGTACACGTTAATGAATTTGAAATGAAAAAATGGAATTTTTTTTTTTAAAAGTTTGAAAGTTAAGCAAATTATATATTTCAAAATAAAAATAGAATATCCTTAAAGTTTGATGCCAGGAATATCATGATTGTATAGATTTATTATATTTGTTGTGAAAGTTTCATATCAATTATAAAATTTTAATATAAAACTTTTCTTCACTTTTAAATATCACTTCATTGTAATGGCTAAAAAATCTATACTGCTTTGAGTTTATCAATGCTCATGCAAAATAAGATATATAGATTAAATGGGATTTTAAATATATATTTATAAAATCTATACTTATAAATCTAATTAATTTAAGAAAATCAAACCCAATAATATAAATTAAATAAAATGATATTCTATGTAATTTTATAATTAAAATAGGATGAGTTTTAATTAACTTAGATCTTATTTAAATAACCTTTAGAGAAGTTACTCTATATGAGTTTGGCAGTGATTTTATCAATGAAGGTAATAATCAAAATATGATAGTAATAAATGATTATTTAACAAAATAGAGAATAATGAAATAGTATTTAATCACAAAAATTAATTATTTACAAATAAATACAAAAAGAACAGCATTTTTAAATATAATCATTAATTACCAATAATACATAGATATGTAAGTGAATTAATGGCTGAAATTATTGGTGTTTTTAACATAAATACAAAATAACTATACACATTTTATATAATTATATTATTATGCATGTTAGAAAAAATAATGTAGTTAGAAATTAACTCTCATTTTTCTTGTTTTAACATCACATCATAAATGTTAAATCACCACAAATGTAGAAAAAGGAAATAGGATATCTCCTTAATCGGATGTGATAACAATTGGCTCTTCCTTCAATCTCAGACGTTCTGTTACACTTTACTCATTATACAAAGCAAAAGAACTACTTTTAAAATCTCTACTTAAATAGAAAAATTAAATAAAATTTGGTGTTCTATCATTTTCAGTTATTTTTGTAAATTACAAATATCCTTAAACAAGCATTTTACTTTGTAAACTATGCATTTTCTTAGAATTCGGAAAATATATCAACGAGAAGCAATGTCTAATCTACACATTTTTCCAAACTTTTATAAAAATAACATTTCATTAGATTTTTTAATAAATATATATTTTGTTAAAAATATACTTATTATAAAATACACATATTATTTTTTAATCACTAAAGTATCTTTCATTTTTTGAGAAAAATTACCTAATATAATACGTTTTTGTATGATTATAGGTATAAAAAAGAAGGATTATTTGAAAGTAATATAATCCTACTTTAATTACTGTTTCTATGTTTCATGATTCTAGCTTAAATAATTTATTTAAGCAGATTAAAATGCATATTTTATTGAGTTTTAGTAAGTATCTTGAGACTAATACAATGAGATGTGTCATGATTACTTTCATAATATATATTTATTAATTACTTACAGTTAAAAACATTTCTCATGAGACATAAATCTATTCTACTTTGTGTTAAAAAGTAACAAGATTTTTTATCGCCAAGCTTTAAAGTAATTTTATGCTTAGTTCTTTTCACGTGACTAAATCTCAAGAGAATTTGAAAAAATGAATTTGGGAGGAAAAACTTCTGCGAATTTTAGTAATTAATGCTTAGAATAAATATATCTTTTAATTAAATGTTTGTGAAAAATAAATTAGCAGACATTTAAAAAAGTATGTAATTTTAGGTGAATATATTAAATAAACATATCTTATAAGCAAAATAAATGGGAATAATAAGTCATGATAGAGCTTAGAAAATATTAAATAATTAACATTTGCTATTTGGTGTATTTCAAAAATTATAACATATATTATTTTAAATGTTAAATATAAAATCACGGCATCATAAATTTTATATTTATAAAATATATAGACTAATATTTTGCATGATTAATGAAATCTTAATATTTAAACTTTTGCCATTAAATAATTAAATAACTACTTATTTAGTAATTTACTTATGGTTAAAATCATTGAAATTCTTTCTTCAGAAATTAAGCTATAAAAAATATTATAGTGTAACAAAATGCAAAAAATAAAATCTGAATCTAAATTAGATGTTCAACCTTTCTGTTTCTTAATAAAAAAATTAGTTTTTAAAATTTCATTATTAAATAACAATTTATTGTATAAATAATAGTTTTTAAATGTCAAATAAAAAAAGTGTCCACAGTCCACATAAAAGTACGAACAGAAAGCAATTGTAATTAATAGAAAAGATTAAAAATTAATTAATAGAAAAAGTTATTCAATTAATAGAAAAGATTAATCAATTAAAAAAGATTGCTTTAAAGAACTAAAGAAAAGTTTAAGTAAATTAAAACTGTATGAATTTAAAAATGTGTGTGCTTATTTGATTATTAGTTTATATTTCCAATTTATTGCTTTGAAGCAAATATATATTGATATTATTTTTAATTCCAGATCCTGTCATAGATTGTATATGTGAGCCAATTCTTTTTTTCCATAAAATTCTCACTAGACTAACGAAGGTATATTAGTATCTATGAATTTAATATTCATCATTCCTAATAGCATGACAGTGTTCATCTAGGTCAAGATCGAAAGCTATCTACCAGTTTTGAAATTTGGCTTACGTTAAATTAGCATCTAAGATCTAGTTATTTGATTTAATGAAATTTAAGTAAATAAGAATAAATATAGGAATATATTAAATTACAACAAAATTATACATTTACCATTCCCAAAAAAATTAGTATTTTTAAAATTATATTTTAATTATCACATTAAAGTAGTAAGAATTAATGTCAAATTTTTAAAAAAATATAAATGTAATAAACTTATAAAAAAGATGAATAATCTTAAACTAATTCAATTATTATTCTTTATATATAGTGATAGTAAAAATGTAACTTCTTATGTGAATTAAAAATGCATATTTAACGGTAAATGAATATATTGTCCGAAAACTTAATGAAGTGCGCTCTTCCGTAAAAGCAGAATTTATCCGTACATCTCATCACCTTCCCAAATACCATTCCAGATAATGTGTCATGCAAATGATAAGCGGGCTGCTGCAATTGGCCCCACAATTTACGCATAATATCTGTCTCGAAAATGATACTTCCTAAAAGAAAACGATGGTAATAACTCTTTTACTAAGATTTGAGGGAAACTCATTTGCAATAATTAGAGTGTGGTTGACGTGGGATGCATTCTAGAGAAATATATAGTTTGAATAGAGAAAGAGGATTATATTGGAAATAATGCAATTTTCTCGAAAGAGAAAAGTTTCTCAAAGGAGAAAAGTTTAAGGATTCTATTCAATCAACTCTAGATATATTGAAGATAATACTTTAAGAATTTTTCAACATGTTTGTTTATAATTTCCATAAATAATTTTTTGTTTTACATTTATTTTACTGCTGAAGAAAAGGTAAAACTTGTTTTATCAAGAGATTTTGTTTTAGTTTTAATTCTTAGTGTAAATTTATTAAAGTACGCTAATGTTGATTTCTTTAAAAAATCAGTGAATAAGAATAGAGATTTACATTATTCTTTCATGTCTTATTTTAATTCCAAAAAAGAAAAAAAATTCTAAATGAATGAAAAGAATTAAATATTTAGCATAAGAACTAATAAATAAACATAATAGTAAAATGTCAATGAGCGTTTGATGTAGAAAGGTAATTTCAATGAAAGAAATAAGTAAAATGCAATAATATGTCTTGAGAAAAATTAACGTGAAAGTAAAATAAGGAGAAAAAACTTGAGAATAAATAATTTTAAAATTTAAACTCTTAAATTAACTCTAACTTTTAAATATAGTTTTGATAAACAATTCATTATATATAAGGATTTATCATTTTGACATTTATGAAAATATTTCAATTATTCAGTTCTAATATAAAAATTTTCTTAGAAAGATACTGAGCTTTTCCCTTAAAATTTTCTTAAAATAATATATATAAATATTATATATAAGTATCTAAAATTTATGATTTATAGTATATATATATATATATATATATATATATATATATATATATATATATATATATATATATATATATATATATATATATATATATATATATATATATATATATATATATATATATATATATATATATATATATATATATATATATATATATATATATCTAGGGTTACTCTGAAATTTTTGAAATACTCACTGACGAGAATTTACAAAATAAAAATAACGGTTTAATTTTAAAGTACAAAGTATTTTAACACAGAAGACGAATTTTTACTGACTTACTTCAACTTGTTTAGCGTGGAATAAATTTTAAACAGAAGAGAAAATGGAGTTGACGCGAGAACATTTTCGCGCTATGATTTTCTACGATTTCAAAGCAGGATTAAATCAAGAAGAATGCGTTCAACGGTTACAATTAGCATTTGGTGATGAATCTCCAGCTCGTGCAACTGTATTCAGATGGCTTAGAGAATTTAAAAGAGGTCGCAATTTTCTTCAGGATGAAGAACACACAGGAAGGCCGCCGTCAGCAGTAATCCCGGATAATGGATCTGCCATAGGAAAAATGTTAATGGATGATAATCGCTGTACCTATCAAATGATACAGAAGGAACTTAACATTGGATCCGCAGCCATACACAAAATCATTCATGAAGAATTACATATGAAAAAAGTAGTTTGCCGTTGGGTTCCCCATAATCAAACTGAGCGCATCAAAAAGAGGAGAGTGTCAGAATCAGTAAAGAAACTCTTAATATGCTGAATGATGGTGGCCTACGCATCATTTCTAAAATTGTAATAGGTGATGAAACGTACATACCGTTTTTTGAAGTTCCAACACGTCAAGAAAGCAAAGTATGTGTCTTTGAAGATAAAGTAAAATTTAAATTTATAGTATATATTACAACGTAATGTTAAATGTCAGTGAAAGTAATAGTCTTAAGATTTGTTTGATTATAAGTTTTGAGTTTCAATTCTATTTTCAGATTTGCGAAGGTTTGAATATTTGTATGGTAGGTATGAGTGTGGGTGTTTCATTTTTGTTTCATTACATTATAGTTTTTGAATCCAAAAACTTATAAATCGAACCATGATGAAATGAAAATAGTAAATATATCTGTATACTGAAATTTAAGTCCTATAAAAATTCAGAGTGATCAGTTGGAAATTCTGCTTAAATATCCCTAAATATAATACTTAGTTAAATAAATAGTTGTAGAAAAGAAAGAAGATAATTTTTAAGTTCAATTTTCATTTTATAATATGATGCTTAACTATGGTTCCAAGGCAATTTCATGCAAATTTTAAATGAGTTCAAATTGAAATTCAACCATTTCTGTTAATGTTTGAACAATCAAACTAGAGAAATTATGTTTATCAAAGTTTACCTTCTTTATTAACGAGCTTATTGAAATATAAGAATATATCTTATCTAATTATGAAATATTTTATCAAAAACTTCTGTATAACAATTTTTAAATTATTTGCAATGAAAATTGTGATTCAAATTAAAAATACCTTTCAATATTTTTGCTTTATAGGAATTAGAGAACTAAAATTTCATCATTTATTGTGAATCATAGAAATATTTTATATCCTTTAACAAATGTGTTAGTAATTGTGCTTCCAATATTACAAATATAATTAAAAGATATGTCATGTGCATTTGAATATGTAAGAAAATATATTAATGGAGATCATTCAACATTAAAAATAATTTATAAAAGGAACAGCGAAACCTATATTTTGAGAACCATGTAAAAAATTTAAGAAAACAGTACTAAAATGATATCTTTATGTTTCTAAAATTTGCTTTTGATTATCGCAATCAAAATAATATTGTTAAAATAAATTAACTTGGTTTTTGTGCACATAAATTTGAAGTACTTAATTTATTAAAATTTGTTGAGAATATTACAAAAGTTTGTTTTTCAAAAACTTGCTAAATTCGAAGATAGATTAAAAATTATGCTAGATTATGTTCACACAAAATATACGCAGTAAATAATTTTGGTTTAACTATTTAATGAACCTCTTTAAATATGTGTTAATTGTATTATAAAGATATATTATAATGCGAATGTTGTTAATATAAATGCGACTAGAATTTTTTTATTGTAAAAATTATTTTAATAAAAAAAACATTACTTTTTTTAAAAATTTATATTCTTTAGTAACTCAAAAGCCTTTTACTCAAGCTTTTTATAAATATATCTGAGAATACTAATTTGGGGCTGTTTAAGTATTTTATATTTATGTATTTTAAAATTCATAATTTGCAGAAAACTCTCTATCACTATACTTAAGAAAAAAAAACAGTAAACTATATGCCAAAATGGATAGCAAAATTATTGGGTTATTTCTGTTGTTTTAAGCAAGAAATGTATTTTGAATTACCTGTGCCGCAAACTAATTAGGGAATGTCTCATCTATTAATAGAGTTTTGACAAACGAACAGCGCAGATAACATTCTTATCACTTCATTTTCACATAGATTAATTTCGTAATACAGTTTTGCACAGTTAGTGACAGGAAAATTCCCTAATTCTGTCTTTCATCTTATCAACTCCATATGATTGTTTCCCTTTATTTACACAACTAATTGCTAGACAGATTACTCTGCTAGATCATCAGTCATTTTTGATCACTTTGTTCACAATAGAGATTGATGTATCGAAGCTTTACTCTTCCTTAATATAGGGTTCTGCTGAATTGACATGTGGCTTTCCCGTAATGCTATTCTAATAATTTGCAGCTTTATAAATAATACTTCTCTTGCAAATATTTTATCCATCATATAGTTATATTTGTCATATGTATACAAAAATTGAGCTACTGTAAATTTCAGTGATGAATATTTTTAACAATTAGCCATCTGTTTCAAAGCAATTATTTTGGATCAAAGTTATTCTTGGGAGATAAAAAATGTATTGAATTTTTTTAATATTAATTCTTAATACTATAAAGGAATACAACATGCATTGTTTTATTTACTTAAATATTATTTTGAAAGTGTATTTGATGATAATGCCATGGAACTAGTTTAAAAAATAACAAAACAATGATGTTTTGAATGAATCTTTATTTTCTTAAGTTCCCTACTTTGAAAATCAATGTACTGCACTTTCCTTTCACTATTTCTAATTAAACTATTTTAAAAAGAATTGTTCTCACAAATTTCTCTAAACCTTAGCATGTAATAATATTTGAAAACAAAGTAACTTTATCTTTAAAGTAATACAAAATTTACAACTAATACTGAAAATGAATCAAGATTAATATCCTTAATTATGATAATAAAAACATCCATTATCATCATCATTGAAATTATGTCATGATCTGTGCATATATGTCCATAAGCTAAATTAAAAATATTCCATAAGCTAAATACAAGAAATCTGTGGTTTCACTAATATATTACAATTCTTTCAAGAATAATTAACTTTTCCCTTCACTGGAAAGAAAATGATAAATTTATTTCCATTCTCAAAACAAGTTTTTACAAACTAATTATCTTGAAAATTTTATTTAAGCAAAATTGAATCAAAGAAGAAATAGTTTTAGACAAATATAAAGTCTACATGAATACATTAAATATTTAGAAGTTTTACTAAGAAGAAAAGGTAAGAAAAATCTTGTTTAAGTTTTCCTTGCACGCAATATCTGTGACTTGAGATTGAAAAGTAATTAAAGTAACATTAGTTTTTAAGGCTCTGGGTTAATGTATAAATAAAGGTTTGTGAATAGATATTACAAAAACGTTAAAATGTTTCGTATATATTTATTTTAAACTGTTTTCAGCATCTTTTTCTTTCTGCAAGATATATTTTGCGATGAATTATTATAGCAAATATATATTAATTGTTTTTGATCAATTATAATGATTAAGATTTTGCTATGATATAAACTATTTTATATCAAAAATTAAAATTTCAAGACAATTAAATAATTAGAAAATTGAACAAATATGAATAATTCTCTGTAAAAAATTTATAAAAATTTAACCTTAATGATAAATAATAAATTTGATGATAAACGTGTTTTTCAAAATACTCATTACATTTTGAAAACTAAAATGACCGTAAATTAGTACTTTACAGAAAATTAAAAATAAATTTTTCAAACTTTAATGTATTTTTAGGAAGTTTTAGCATAAAAACTAAAACAATATGAAAATTGTGATAATCTATTATGTGAACTTTTTGTTGTCTGATTTTCTTAGCAATTTCAAAAATTAGTCTAAGCTAATATTGCAGTTATTTCATTGCATTTTTGAAGAAGCACACATATCTATGAAAAAATAGAAAATACTGAACAAAACATTTGTTAAATTTACGATATTTTAAGCATTATGTTTAAGAAAACTATAAAAGTTATACTGATCTTTACTTATATGCGTGATTTTTATAAATGACACCTATTTATTTATGTACATGGTTACAAAACATGGTTTTATAAAAGATAATAAAAATGTCTATCATAATATGCAAATAAATGTGAAATTGTTAAAAATAAAATAATTCTTGGTTAATTTTTTATGTTTACGAACCTAGTATAATTTTTATGCAATTTTAAAGTAATTTTTATTTATTGTATTTAGTAATGCATTAAATATGAATAATAAATATTTAAACAACATGAGGGAATAAAATCGAAAAATTTTTATTGCATATATTTTTCTTTCTCATCACATTAGAAATGTTTAATTTTATTGATAATTCGTTTATTGTATATTCTAAACTTGAATTAATTGTATATTCTAAACTTAATTCATAAGCTTGAATTAATGTCCAAAGTAGGAGTATTTACATTTTCGATCTTCTCAAACACTGAAAGGGACTTTAGGCTTTATGAATGTGGTAGGTACTGACTATACCAAAAATTTTCTATCATGAAAGAGGCAGTTTTACAACTGTTGATAGGTTTATCAGGTTTATCTATAAAGGTGATCCAGTCAAACTCTATAGAAATTATTTATCAATAATATACAGGCAATACATAATACATTTTTAAGGTATACTTATGAATAAAATTTCTACATAATCATCAATTATAATTACGCATTTATCTGGGTATTGAAACACAATCTTGCCATTCATTTTGGTAATACTGCAAAAAGAAAACCTTGGTACAAGTTCATAAAAAATTAGTCAATATATAACAAAAAAAGAAAAAGAAAAGAAGTAGTAGCTAGGTGCTAAATCTGGTATGCGTTTTTGGAAAGGTTACTCAGCTTCAAACTTTTGTAGAGTTTATCGCAGAGATTCTTAAACTTGGCAAACTGTGTGACATTTCAAGCAGAAAGATTACATCAACATTCAGCTTACTAGAAATTTTTGTTATTTGAAATATACTATGAAGTCACACAAACATAACATTTGTGTGACTTCATTGTATATTTCAAATAAGGTTAAACACCATTATTCGTAAATTGTACTGTTAGTAGGAATTTAACTAAGGGATACAGAAAATTAAATAGCATTCGAATCAATTGATTTCCTCTTTATTTATATAATTTGAATTGGCTTGAATGTAAGGATAATGTTTCATTACATTTTAATCATTTCAGAAAAATGTAGCAACTTACTTGAAAGTAAACTGTTTTTCTTTGTTACATAAAAATTTGCTCGTGTATACCCCTTCTTCGAAACAAACTCAAAGAATGTCATAATAGTAATATAACCTGAAAATTCAAAAAATATCAAGGCAGTATTAAAGCAAATAGTACTCTGTATCTTATATTCAAAATAAATCTTTGAATAAAACTTACCCAGATTATCCTCGTAAAATATCAGAATGATTGCTTTCTCTGATTTATAATTTTTGCATTTTTAAATGCGTAGGATACTATATAATATTGCACTAATAAAAATGGCATGATTCACTTATTTTATGGCTAAATAAAAAAAATGCATTTCATATATATGTACTTATGTGTTAATCTATAACATATAATACTAAATGTATCTCATAACTTATACATTTTTTTAACAAATCAAATTGCACACCATGAAAATTTTAATTTCTAAATGATAAAACAAGGTCATTAATGCTTACATACTTACTAATATTAGTAAAAAAATAAGTTGTAATTATACAATAAATTCATTGAATTGCAAGTATTTATTAAAACTTTGCATTGCTTTAACTGTGTCGTAAGCAATTGCTTTTTAATCAGTTTACTCTTACGAATCTGAAAGAGATATGACAAATTGTAGCCATAATTATTTAAGCGTTGCAAACATTTTCTTCTTAGCCAGAAACATAATTATGAAATACGTGAATAATTACGTAACGCGGAACTCATAATAATTGTTACTTAAGAAAATTGCATTCCAGAATATACAAAAATGAAGTTAAATGCTGAAGCGGTAAACTATTTTGCATAAAATATAAATGTAGCTTTACTTAAACATAGAAATAACCCTACTACTTTAATCTTTCATTTGAAATTCGAGTTAAGTTTAAGCTGTTGAATTTAATGATTTTAGAATTCTTAATCATCTGGAATGAAAAATTTAGAAACAGCTTTTATTTTAAAAATATGGAGGCTCTTATATTCTTGCATTACTTACATTTTTACAATGTCAAGTACAAATTGCATACAATTTTAAAGTCCTCACAGGTTCTTAAACAATGTATCATAGCATGTATTTCATTTGAAAAAAAAAGACATGGAAATAAATTTTAGTTCACCAGTCTAATTTTCTCAGAGAAATTTTGCCTGAATTGAAGTACTGTAACTTGACCCCCTTCTCTACTATGGAATAAAAATTATTGAGCTAAGCAAGTTATCATGAAGGGAATTAGCAACCGCGCTTAAGAAGTTCTTTTTAATAATATATTCTCAATTTTAACAATTAGTTTTCAAATCAATTTCAAGAAGTACAGAGAAAATAAATAAGTTGATGCTCATGATATAAAGTTTTATTTTAATCGAGTTCAGAGAAAATATAGTATATATGTTATTTGATTCCCATATGTTCTCTTTCACCTATATTAACTTGTGTAAAGTAATTTTATGTTTATAATTATAGCTTAATTTAAATAATTTTCTCTTGTTTTACTTTATTAATTGAATGAATTATCTTCCTTTACTAAATTACACTTGAAAAAATAATTCAAATATATTTACCTTTTGATAAAAGTCAATATCAAATAATTTAAACAGAAGAATGGTAGGAAATATTTAAAAAAAATTGGCTGCTAAAAATCACTAAAATTTTCATATTTGCTTGAATCAAGTAATTCATATTTCCTTGATCAATAAAATAATAAAAAAAATAATATTTATTTTCTTAACCCTAAGTTTACTTATTGCCTAATGCACACTAAATATTCGACTTAGGAGAAAAAAGTACTTTTAATTATTTCAGTCTCAAACTATAGTGTCCAAAGAACAAAATAAGAACAACAATATAAATACATGTGTGGAATTGATGTACCTTAGAGAATCCGAAAAGTAGAAAAATTCATCAAGGAATGTGGTTTTATCATATCCTTATGCACTGTTAAACACTATTACATCCTTTCTTGTGCTGATATGACATTTGGTTTTGAATATATGCGTTTCATTATCTGTTTTTATGCTTTCTCGTAATCTGCAGATCTATGAACTATGTGCCACGATTTCCTTGCACAGGAATCTGTTGAAGCTGAACTGCTGCTAGTTCGATCTGCAATTTTCATAATGTCATCATATAGTCTGATCTTCGCAGAAAAACTTTGTTTTAGGCAGACACAATTAACGAATGGGCTCTTATCAAACACCCTGCAAGTAGTTGTATTCTTCAGAAATATGAGATGAATATCGGAAATCATTGTCTACAGCTCTAGCAGATATGCCTGGCGTTACTATTTACTTTCAGTTATTGAAACTTTAAACCAAAACTAATTGCATTTATTAAGTTAGGATGTTTAGGTTAAGATACAACCTTCTGTTTCTTGTACAACCCTTACTCAAAACTGTATTTAAGTAAATATTGTCCTGCATAACTTGATAAATATAATATATTAGTTCTCGTCAATACAGGATAGTGATAAACTCTGTCATGATCTCCGGTTATGTTTACACACTGAGAAGGTGTAAACATAACCGGAGATATGAGATTACATGTATCGTCACATAATTTGTACTGCTCATTATTCTGAAAACACATTTAAAATATGCAACAAGATAAGAGCCGTTCTGAGTTCGATATTTTAGCATGATACACAAAATTTGCATGATTTTGAGACAGGAGAAGTATTGACTCTCTCACTGACACGTAAATGATCTTACGTCATATCAATGTGGATACTTAATTTGTTTATTCTAATTATTTCATTTAAAATTGTTACTTTTTCATGTGTTACTCTATTGCAATTTTTGCAATTTGTAGTGCATTAATATATTATATTATGTGAGATAATTCTTAAGAATTAATCAGAAATGCGTTTATTTTACAATATTTTATATAAATTTTGTTAATATAATTTCCTTGAAAGTTTGATGATTAAAGATAAGCATATGGGACCAATACCAATATAAAATGGAAAAGAGTTCCATTCGCAAAGGGTTTTATTATGAAACCAAATACATTTATTCAACTTGATGTAAAAAAATAATTGATGCGATATATCTACAAAAAATAATCAGCAATCTGAATTTATCCCTGCTTATAGTGCTACGCATGGTTGAAAATGACCGATTGTGTACGGAAGTATGATATATTCAGTACGAATAAAAAGAGGAATAAATCAAGTATTGTACTTTAAGAGTCGTGTTAATTCTATGAGTTCAATGTAAATGCTGAGTTAAGGCTTTGGTATCTTCCATGCAATAGAACCTAAAAATATTAGGATAATGTTTAACCATCGGGAAAATATTTACTTCATTACAAGTTCTGAAAATTATAATAAATTGTGTAAAAGAATATTAAAGATGCTACTTAGTAAAAATGAATGATACTAAGCATTTTCTTATGGTAAAAGATTTATGATGATTTCCCATGCAATATGATCTCCATGAAAGATAATGAAATTTTCTTAATTAAGAATGCGCTGGGATAATAAGAAGAAAGGATTTGAATAGACAGATAAGAATAAGGAGATAGGATAAATTGATGTTATTGCAGATATATAGTGAAAGGTTTTTCCGAATGAATCCAGGAAACACACAGACATAAAAAATTGTGACCACTTTATACCACATAAAGCCATGTTAAGACAATTGATAATCGTATTAAATTCTCTCATATTTCGTTAAAATTGTTATCAGAGTGAGTGTGTTTTATTCTTCCATTGGAGGTATAAATTTGGTTTAAAGTAATTCGTTCGACTGAGTGTATGACTTTGAGTTCGAAATGGTCTTAATGATTTAACTTAATAATTTAGATAGTAAGAAACAGGAAAATGCTCTTTTAAATGGTTAACTCACAAATATTTTGGTATTTATCAAAATGGAAAAAAAAATAAATAAGTCTATGATAATTTTATAGTAATTCAATTTCAGATCCTATAATAATGATCATTCAGATCTATAATAATCATTAAATCCATATTGTTTCAAATATAGGTGTTTAGTTTTTCTTTTAAAACTTTTAATAATTTCATTTTACTGTATTTAAGTGTATTTTACTCTAGAGTTTTTTTATATAGAATTTTATTTTTAAAGAATCAAAAAAGGCAATGCCATATTGATAAATACTAAACAGTAGGAAATTTTAAAATAATAAACAGTTTAAAAAATTAAAAGTCATTTTTATGATAATTAATAGTTGTAATGAATACCTATATTTTTGTACAATATCCTGTCAAAGGTGATTTCAAATATAATATTAATTCTAATAAACTCTAAATAAAAAGGGGGATTTCTGAAACATAAATTATTTTTATGATAATGAACATAAACTATATTACAAGTTACAACTTGTGAAATTTTTAGTTTATATACTTTATGGAAGTTTAATCAAAAAAGTTAATTAAAATGGAACACATTAGGATTACTTTATATCATGTTTCTTCGCTGACCACTTTACAAAGAAATACCAGAGCTTATATAATTTATAGTTAAAATACTTCTTAAGTTTATCAAATACAATTTACGCTAGTGCAATACACAATTTTATAATTACCCTCAATCCTGAATGTAATGAATTTACATAAAATAACTATGGGCCGTAAACTCAAATGGAAATGTGGTGTTAAATAATATTTTTTATTAGACAATAAAGCTTGGATTTTAAGATTTTTGTTATTATTTATTTCATTATTTCAAATTATTTATGGATTTAAAACTTCAATAATTTCATGATATCAAAGGATTATTAGTAAAAGCAAAAATAATGGACACTACATTTTAATTGCTACTATTTATAATTATTTACTTCTTTTCAAGAAATTGCAAAATATGTATGTATAAACAGTCATTATCGTTTACTTAGAGTAGAACAGACAACAGTTTAAATTCTAAAGCATTCATTGGTGCTTTATAATCATTGACAGCTTTCGTTTTCAACGATACCTTGCCTTTAGTGTAGCCAGAGGGGAGAAGCCTTGTTAGATGCAATTACATAGCCGCTAATTTCACCTCGTGCATTTTGAAACAAATAAGCCGAAAACACTTTATATGTTCTTCAGTAGATACGGTTTGGTATGATTAGAACCATATACGAAAAAAAAACATTTATGCATTTGCTATATACTTTAGCGTTCCCACAAAACTTTTATAAAGTGCCATCTGAAAAATGCTGATTTTCTTCTCTATTTTTTGTCATTTTTATTATTTTTAAATATAAAACTATATCTTTTCATGATTTCCGATAAAGTTTGTAACATTAAAATTAATTTTAATAATTGTTAAATATTAAGGGAATTAAATGAATTATTTGATTAAGTATGTAATAAAATTACAATTTACAGTAAGATAACATACAATACAAGCAAGCCTCAATTGTTTTTAGAATGCATATATTATAAAATAAAATTACTATTCCTTTTTTTCAATATTTTTACATGAACATCCACACATTGAAAATAAATATTACCTAGGGTTTAAAAGGTACTTCTAAAGTAAGAAATTTTCTTTAGAGTATTCCAATTTCTTTTTCAATTTCCGTTTATTTAATTTTATGAAAAAACAAAATATTATAAATCAATATAATTTTTATTCATACGAAAATGTGAACCGCATTGCCAATAGTTAAAAAATTAGTACGATTAGTTGTTTATTCTAAACATTTCCTGTTAGTAGCTAGAATTTATTATGACAAGTATGATATAGATTAATTAAAAATTTATTCAATTAAACTAAGAGTTCATTAATTAATTCCCTATGATTCTGTTATTATAAGATTCCTAAAGCGTAAAAAGAAAAAGAAATTGAGAAATTTAAATATTATTTCAGAAAATGAATTCACACTCAAATATTTTCCAAGTATTAATCAAAGGGATAGTTTTACAGAGCCGTAAATTTATTTAAAGTTTTTTTTTATCAATTTTAAGACTATTAACGTATTTGTAAGTCATATTTGTAAATGACTATAAAATAAGATCCCTAAATAGTTGGCCATATATTTAACATTTATTAAATTGAACAAGAGTACTTAATGAATTTATATAATTAAAATAAGATTATTTAGAAATTTATAAAATAGTATTGCAAAGTTATTGTCTTGATTAATGAATCTACTGATACGTATATTTTATTTTATAAAGCTCTTCCAGTTTAATAAACTGGTTATTAACTAAATATAAATTTATTAACTGGTTATAAACTAAATTTTTCAAGTTATTTCATAATAATAATTATTTCATAATTATTAATTATTATTTCATTATTATTAATTATTTCATGACCATTTCATAATAATAAATAATTTATTTTGTTCGAGAAATTTTCGTAAAAATCCTGAAAACTTATTAATATCGAAAATCTTTTGACAAGATATGCTTTCTAACAATTCTTATTTTGAAATTTTTGTACCTATTTGATGTCAAAAATTAATTAATACATTTTTCTTAGATATTATACGAGGACTCTTAGCTAGTTGTTCCTCACTAAAAAAACTGTTTGTATGAAATAATAAGATTTTCAAATTCAAGATTATATATAAAAAATCAAATTAAGATAAATAGCTTTATATTCAACTTATGAATCTCGGATTTTTGTCTTGATTTTCTTGATTTAAGCATTCATTATCTTAAGTTGAATATGTTATGGAATCATACTGAATATGTTTGATTATTGTCTTGTAAATGTTTTTTCAGCATGTTATCCTAATTCCTCACCAATTGAAGACGTATAGTTAATGACTGATGAACGGGTGACACTAAATTGATAGTACTATTTGTTATGAGTTGATGAATTGTAGCATAATGTTGAATCTACAGAAACTACTGTAAAGTACATATAGTCTATATATTGTCCTACGTCACTATGAAGTGCTGTTATTGCTGCCAACATGATTGCTCCGGATATTGATTCATCAGGATCTATAACTTCAAATTTTTTAAAATTTCATTGGCTTGTTTTTTATATGTTATATCCGTGTTAAATATATTTAATGTTATTTTTTTATATCTTTTGGTGCATTGATTTTAATAATCAGTAAACAGCTTACAGTTTTTATAAGTTTCCTGCTGGGTCTTCTTGAAAATGAATCCCATGATAATGTGAACAAATATAAAAGCACTACATGAAATAATTTTAAAGATTTCTTTTATATATATTAAGTAAAATTTTAATTTCGAAATATCTTGAATAAAAAATTTCCTATTTGCACAGGTTCAAATAATTGGTTCAAAGATATTAGAATCAATCAAGTAAATTAATCTTGTTTTCCTCGCTTTCAAAGGCAAAGTTGCTATTATTAAATGGTCATTAAGACAGTAGAATAGAAAAGAAAAAAAAATCATGCATAAATAATATGAGAGAAAACTAATCAAATGAATATTATTCAAACAAATCAGTTACAAGTTAACTATTTGTTAAGAATACAGAATATTCTAATAAATAGATGGATTTTAAATTTATTAAAATATCAAATTTAAAATGCGCTAGAAATTCAGTAATCATTTGAAAATAAGAGCCAAGAGCTAAACACATTTTTTCCATAACATATCTTTAAAACTTAATGTGACTAAGGTTCAAATTTTTGTTTCTGAATTATTTTGTTGTATTTTTAGTTTCTCTTAAGCTGTTCATACTATTGAATAAAAATAATGTTATTATTTTTTTAGGTTCTTGTGAGATTTATTCTCAGACACAAGAAAAAAAAACAATTAGTCGAACGAGGGAATTAATTACTATTTAATTTTTTCTCCTTGTATATGGTGTAGATTAACTAGCGTCATAAAAATGTGGTTATTTTATGAAAGTACAACATTTATTATAATTTTTTAACCTTTTTATTTTTATTTAGAAACATTTTTGTGCATCTAAATTAAAAACATGAGAAAAAATTAATATAAATGTTTTTGTGCTTTTTAAATTCTTCAAAAATACTTTCCCATCCACTTAATGGTACAAAAACAATTAATATTAAATGTTTTCAAAATGTAGACTTTTGCATAATATATTTTCTTATTTAATACACTAAATTTTATTTTAACCTGAAAAAATATGCATGCATGTTTTTTATCATGATAATATTATTTGTTAACTTTCAAAAACATCTGTAAAAGTACGATAAAAATAAATGTTTATGTCAACAGTCAAAATGTTTTAGCACTATCTTAAAAAAAGCCACAAGAATTTTAGTTAGTAAAAATGTTGCCTTTTTTAAAATACATTAAAATTTCATGTGTGTTACTAAGAGCAGCATTACCATTATTTATTAATAAAAAATATTTTAATAAAATTTTCCAACGTGCATATATATAAATTAAAGTCTATTTTTGAAATGTAAACAAAAGTTTTGTTGTCATTTTTTTAAACTTTTAGTTTATGTAATTGAAAATATATATAACACTATAAAACCAGTAAACGATGTATTCTCAAATCAAAAAAAGAAATTATTAAAAAAATATAAAGGATTTCACTAATGCAAAATAGAAATCTTTCCAACACTATAGAACTAAGAAAGCAAATGTATTATTTAAATTATTTTCGTAAATAGCAATTTGTGTATCCTTATTTTTTTAAAAAAAAGTCTCACTGTTAAAATAACTTATTCCTTAAAGTTTTCAAGAAAACTAGTCAACTGTGTGTGTGTCTATGAAATAAAATAAAGAAAAATAATATATCTTGTTACCCATACTATGGCAGAGAGAATTGTAGTACGATATAAAGTACTTTCATATATTTGGTGCTGTCAATATAATGCTTAAATAGATGCCAGTTATTTTAATTATTTTCTTGCAAAAAATTTATTCATAGCATGCAAATTTTCATTGTTATAAATAAATGAATGCAAATTTTTTTTAATGCTGTGGGTTTATACATCGTTGGAATACTAATGTAAGAAAGGTATAACAGTGCACACTCATTTCACGATAAAAAAATATGATAAAAGCTTCTTTTACCATTTGAAGAACTTATGAGTGGGGAATATTTAGAAGGGTCTTCAATTTCGTTAACAGAAAATTTCATTGGGTTCTCAAAAGCAGTCATATCAAAGGTTTTCAAAAGTTAGAATCAGTACCGACAGTTCTTGCCTTAAGGATGTAGCTGTTGTTTGAGTAAAGACATCAAATTAGCAAAGCCATTTTGCAACCTACAAATATAGTAAAAATAAATGTTAGCCAAAAATATTGCGTTGATTTTACCAAATGTTTTAGAAAGTGAAGGTTTATGTATTTTTTTTTAAATTGGCTCTGTTTGTAAAATTTGTAGTGAAGTATTCGATTTATTGTTCATGTTGCTCTTACACTTTAAATTGTGCTGATGACTAATTAAGAAGGATGGCGCATTTTTAAATAAAATAGTGCTTTCACTACAGAGATATGTAAACGTAAGAAATTTAACAAGAAATAAAGTCATTCTTATAGTTTGTAAAATATTACTTGTTGTTAAGTGTCACTATTTAGGAATTTTACTGTGATCTAGATTAGATCAAACTCTGCAGCCACTGCTATATTTTCCTGTGATTTTCTATTGAGAGCATAAACATTCTTTAAAAATATACAAGGATATAATATAAATTATGTTGATAATCTTCTTACATAATAAAATTTATAATGAAAGCACTTTCATATTTTAGTTGGCTTTATGTGATCTAACGGTAGGACAGTGATTTTCAAAATAGGAGATCTAAGGCTCGATACTTACTATTGTTTAACAAAGATGAAATAAAAAATCAATATTGCAGGTCTTCTACCTGTTTGAATGTTTTTAAGGAAAATGTTAAAATTTCCTTTTTTAAAAAGCGTGGATGGGGCCTGTTGCTATTAAAAATCTTATAGGAAGGCAATTTGCATTAAATGTTGTTAAAACTCTTAAACAATTAATTTTGGGCTGTTTGGCTATTCATAATAAGCTACAAAATGCGTTTCAAAAAGTTGGTTATTTTTACTAGGTCATATAACCTATAATTCAAAAGCTTTTATTTGGTGAATTTTCTTGTAATTTAGTAAGACGTGATAAAGATTTTTTTTCAAGAATTAGAATTAATTAAGAATATGAAAAAATTCTTTATAAGCCCGAAATAAGATCATCTGTAATTTCAGTAAAATATTTGTTCATAGTAATAGATTCTGTAAACTTGTATGTAGGGAATATGTATTTATATTGTTAAAACATATGAGCGAATGAAATCTACTGAAAATTTAAGACAAAGTAAACCAAGCAAAATACCCATGATAAGAGTAAGAAGAAAAATATCCAATTATCAAAACATTATGCTGAAAATAAGGTACAATAAAAAACTTTTGAAAATTTTAGTATTCAAAACAATGCAATGAATTTAAAGAAGGAATTTGAAACTATGTGAAAAAATTAATTTCCTTGAAAATGTTCGCAGAAATTTTGAATACGGTGGTTATTTTGAATAACCAAAAACTTGCGAATTGTTTTCCATTGTATCGATTAAAAATGTTGAATTTTTCACCTTTTTTAAACATGTTGTGGAATCTAAATCCACTTTTCAAAAACTTTTATCTCAAAAGAATATGTGGTAAATAGGGCAAATGGTTTCTCTGTAATACGGGATTGAAGAATTCTAATTAGAACCTATCGGATGTAGCTTGGATGATATTTTAAAGATTCCAATTCGCTCTTTTATTGCACAATTCAATTCCATTTTTGACCAGTTTAATTTTATTCTCCATACTTTGCGCTGCATTAGAACAACTCTTATCATGTATATGAAGGAAAATATTACCAATAGTTGCAGATTACGGTTAAAATATAATATGCGTACTAACTGCGTAACTGTCACCCAAAATGCTGTCAATCTAAAAAATGTAGCTTCAAACATTTATCTATGCCACTTAACTTCTTTGCAAAACATTTTGTTTATAGGATGATCTATCATAACCATATGTGAGGTTCTTTGGAAAATTTTCATTCCATACATTGGATGTCATATTGTGATTGCTACATTGAAATCTTCAGCGTACATCATGATTCTGATAAAATTTTAGCCAGAATTGATGCTAAACTACTAAACTTTTTAAGTAGTTTAGTATTTAGATGTGCTACGATATTAATGTATGTTGGATATTTTCTTAAGATGTAATCTTTCCTATTGCTAAAAGAATCTAGAATAACAGTTTTATACGATTGCCTTTTGCAGTCAGACAAGATGTAAACAGTAACTGTTTTCTAATTACTGTGGTTTCATATCGTTGACTTTACACCTTTTGATGCTTAATGCCAAGTATCTTAAAAAAGATTGCATGTGCTGGAGTCCATTTCATAACACATTTGTAAAAGAAAATGTTAAAAATTGTGTGTTACAAATAAGCCAATGAAATAAAAAGCATTAGTAAAATTATAGTTTCATCACTTATATAATTTTAACGTCGTTAGCGAAAAAAAATAAAGATTTGCAGATAAAGTTTTCAACTTTTTTCTGTTTTTCTTTCAGTTACAAGTATTTTGTTTATTAGTGTAGTTCTATTATATTCATGTGCATCTTAACTTTTTTACCAGATTTGTTAACATTTTTTTTAAAAAAATCAGATTTGATTTCATTTAAGATATTTAAATATTTATTGTTCTTTATTAAAATAATTAAAATTACGCAAATCAAATTGCATAAGATGTGTTATAAGCTAAAAAATATGTTCTATAAAAGAAATTCTTAAAAGTTGGAATGACATAATTCGACTGACTATTATTTTTTGTTGCTTAAGTAAACATAAAAAAGAACTATTATAAAGCGTCATGAATATTTTTGATATCTGAATCTCCAGTCATTTTCTTTAATAGAATAAAATTCAATAACTAAACAGTTTCCTTTTTATATTTCGGTTAAATAAGGAAATAAACCTTAATTAGTTGTGAATTACGAATAGAAACAATTCACTCTCTGAGCATTCAGTCTTGTTCAACAACTTCAACACCTATGTAACCGTGCGAATGAAAGAGAATATATTTCTTTAGTATATGTAGTTACCACACACACACATACATCACTTATGGAAATATTTATTAAATATCTTCAGTTACTTAAAAAAAGATTAAAAATATAATTAAAGTAATAAAATATGTGTTCAAATATTTAAATTCAAATACTTCTTTCATAATAATTACTTTATTATACTTACAGTATCTCAAATTTTAGAGTTTGCTGTTTTCCTCTTCTCTCTTTCTCTGAATTTAATGATTTAATGTGTATTTAAAGTATATATATATATATATATATATATATATATATATATATATATATATATATATATATATATATATATATATATATATTAGATTATCTTTGAATATTATGATTCATAATTTCGAAACAGTTTGCAGTATAGCGTTAAGTTAGTCAATGCAAGACTAAGATACATTCCAAATAGTATTCACTTAAAGAAAAGATGAAATGAAGTTATGCAAATTATCAGTCTGCAAAATTGGTGTGACCCTTACGGCGGTTAGCAAACGTCTGTGTGTTAGGACTTCAGTATATGGGTAAAATAAGGAAATATTCATAAATTTAGAATTCTATTAAATAGGTTACATTTCCAAATAACTCTTATTCTATTATTTTAAGTAAGCTTAAATTTAATATTAAATTTGACCCCCTCAAAAAATAACAGGGAAATGTCAAGGAGAGATGGATATGTTTAACGGAATACAAGAGAATGAAAATTTAACCATATACGCAAGAATACAATATTAGTAATCAAATATATGAATATGACAATTAACAAATAAATGAATAAAACTGACCATATAATGAGCACAAACATGTAGAATGAAAGACCAATTTGGTTTACTTTTATCCTTCATAGTTTTTCCTATATAGAACAAATTAAAACATATAAGACCAAAAATATATAAACAATTCAAATAAGAGTTTATATTTTTATGACATAATGAAATTATTTTACTTAGGCAAATTTAAATTTTAGGCTACTTAAACATTCATTTATATTTGCAGGTTCATTAAATACTCAATTAAAATTCATTGATATTCACATGTACATAAGAAAATATAAGGAATGTTCAGGATTTAAAAGCAAACTCCATATAAAAGACAATGTAAATTTAATTGTGTCTAAAGAGCGCTTAATAGTATACAAACAGAGCTTCGTCACTACCATATAACTACTATTTTATCCTCTATATTGTATATAACAAATCTTGAAAACAATTCATCACCCCAAAGAAAGAATAAACTAGCTGCGACCTAACCTTTGCAATTGATTCATTTACAATGTAATGGATGGTTTTAAATGGGTTTAATTAATAGAATTATAAGTTGACAAACACCGAATATTAACATAAAATAAAGTTTGTCCAAATTACAATAAATTAATGTGAGAATTCTTAAAACTACAATGTAATAGTATGATTTTCAATCTGATAACTAATCACTAGTTAAATAAGCAGAAACATGTTGAAAAATGTAAACAATAAAAATTATTGCAAAAGTAATTCCATATAACTATTACAGCAATTTATATTAATACTCATTATACAGAAATTGTTTTCTTTCCATTAATAAATGTCTTCATAATTCAAATATTAATAGTAGTTTATAATACAGAGTTATGTATAGCAATTCAAACAGAAAGGAATTTAGAGCCAACACACACACAAATATAAGGTATAAAATTTATGCAAATGAAAATGTATTATCTTATTCACAACTGTGTTAGTAAAATTATACAATGTCAACTTATTCATTAAGAATATACATAAGTGTAAAAATAAGGAAAAGTATTTGACATAATTAGGTAATTCAATGTCACATTTGGGAATAATAATTACAATCGAAATACAATATCATAGTTTGCTTATAATCATTTTCTTAACAAAATTTCCTTTCAACATTTTTTTATTCAACTCATATTATAAAAATATTAAAATCTACTTTTTTTGTCATTATTCCTTAATTTTACGCACTGGAATTTGTGTATCCCTGGTTATCACATCAGTTTACTTGATGTATGAAAATATCTTAATCTAGTGGAATGCACTATTTCAAAATGTTTCCTTACTATCTCATTCGGTTTACCAATCTCAAAACTTACATCACAGTATTACTTTAAAATTTTATAAGGACCTGAATAAGAGGAAGTAAGTTTACGCGTATTCGGATATTGAAACTCTTCATATATAATACTAAATCTCCTGGTTTGAATTTCGCAGGTTTGAATCTTAAATCATATCTCATTTTACTCTTCTCACGACATTCTTTTGCACTTTACTGTGCTAAATTTGTAACTTCTTCGACTAATGGGTTACATATATATATATGTATTATATATATATATATATATATATATATATATATATATGTGTGTGTGTGTGTGTGTGTGTGTGTGTGTGTGTGTGTGTGTGTGTGTGTGTGTGTGTGTGTGTGTGTGTGTGTGTGTGTGTGTGTGTGTGTGTGTGTGTGTGTGTGTATGTGTGTATTATAATATATTTATAATTATTTTCGTTATAATTAAAGTTTTTTTTTCATTTGAAATAATACATAAATATAGTTAGATAATTTATATAATCATTAAACGAATAAAAAACATTAAAATTAAACAAAGTTATCAAATTTATTTCTCTTTTAACATACTAGTTCTGGTTTTAATAATAATTAAAATGATTCCAAGCCAATTTGCTTAGTTTGACATTAAATTTGCAAGCATATTCAGTATAATATTATATAATTTTTGAAGTATTCATGACACTTTTAGATGATATATATTCATGCAAATAAGATTATCATACAAGAGCTCTCTGCACAAAATATATATAATCATTCAATTAACGAAAGATTGATTAAAATTTTCAATGCTAATCAAACTTTCATTAATTAAGTAGTTTATGTAGAAATAGTAATTTCATATAAACTACAAACTTATTTATAAAGATTATTTCTTAAAAAAATGCGTATTGTAACTTAAAATCAGTTTTTCATTTTTGAATGAATATTTAGACGTTCGTTTAGAGAGATTTAGATGGTAATGCATTGTTTGTTTCCTTTAATTTTAACCACGCCCGAATATTCTTCGAGATATGGATGCGGAATGTCAGATCTCTCCTTTTATATCTGATATGTGCCAAGAGAGGAAGTTCACCAAAGATTTATTCCTCTTTGCGTGCTTTTCATAGCAATGAGGACCTTTGACAAAATGCCAAATGTTGTTTGGCTCAGAGAAATAACTATTGATTTTGCCTTCGAAACTCCCGGGCTCTAAGAGTCGGAGAATAACTCTCGATCCATAAATTAAATTTTCCGCAACAATTTAAATAATATTTCGATTTGAGCACAAATTATGAGAGAAAACGGAAGTAACTTGTAATAAGTGCAAAGGTATATTGAATTTTCAAAATGTTTGCATCATTAATTTACAATTAATAATATCAGTTAAAGATCTAAACTTCAAGTGAAATGTAAAAGAAATTAAATTTAGTGCTAAGAATATATTTTCCTCTCTATCAACAATTAATAGAATTAAACTTTCTTGACAAATAGCTAAATTTTGGTATGATTTGGAAAAATAAACAATTGATAGGAAAATAAAAAAAAGCAAATTTTATCTTTGAAAAAATATAAAAATGTTAGAAACTGTTTTTTTCCATAAATTTTTTATTCAATATCAATATTTAATTAAGGCTAACATCAGTTTTTATTTTATTGAGTTCAAGTATTATTTATAAAGAAAATTGTGTGTCTGTGTCAACATTGCAAAAATTGTTTAAACTTAAACTTTTAAAAACATTTTGTTCCTAAAAAATATATTAATTAATGAGTTTACATTTTAATCTTCTAATTCAATCATTTAGGAAATGTCATTTACTACAATGCAGTGATAATTTTACATTTGTGTAGATTGAAATCAAAAATAATTATATTATTTTTATTGCAAATGAAAGACATCATATTAAGCAAAAATAATTTATATTTTTAGAAACATATGAATGGTTCTTAAGTAGTTTAAATTGTAAAATGATAAATTGTTTAACATGTGATGGTATTATTAATTTAAATCAATTTCGGACACAGATACAATATTATGCTCTACAAAACAATTACAGTAATGTTACTTATATACTTAAAATATATAATGTAGCTTATCATTGCTATTTTAAAGAATAATTATGAAATACATTAATTCAAGTTATATGAAAATTCAAAAGGAAATATAAATTTATGTAGTGCAGTTTTACAGCACTTCATAAAAACTTTCGGCATAAAATCATAAAATTCATAAAGACAGAAGTAGATTTTATTGAGTGTTGATGAAATCAAGTGGATCAAACTCATTTTAATAGAGGTTGTTCAGTGAATCACGCACACTGTATTGTTTCTTCCTAGATGTTATTTCATAAAAAGTCGCTAGGATTTATGGGGGTCACTCTACCCAGGGAATTCCGCTGCATCCAATTCAACTAAGCGTTTAGCAAATGTTGTTTCCAGCCACTTGAAGACGTTAGCAGCCCTATGAAGATGAGACACATCTTGCATGAACCAGTACCAACAAGTCATGTTGAGACTGCCCAGGTCAATACCACGTCCAGTGCCCAAAATAAATTCTCGATGTTTCATTCTGGTCACCATAATGTATATTTAGCCAATAATCGAAAGATTACCACTTCATCAGGTGTCTTTCTCTTTCCAAAATTTGAATGACAAATTTGGCAAGAGGTGACATTAATTTGGTTATTCTCATAAATTTTCCTTCTTCAGGTTCAATATAATTCCATATTATGTTTACTATTTATTTTTGGTAATCAAGTATTTACCTGAAATGTCAATGTAAGTACTATTCAATATGAAAGAATTATATTTATATCTATTAATTATCCGTCAATTGCACAAAACGAAACATTTAATTAAGCAAACAACATATGTAAAAAAATTTTCTGCTTCACAAACAGTTTTAAATTTTTTTCAATTTTTAAAACTACCATTCAGCAAAATAAGAGCTATTAGAATACAATAAAAGACGTAAAATAATTAGGGTGTTTCTAGTTTTTATCTCTTTGGGCAAGTGATTATAGCTAATTTGTGAAAAATTTTTAGAATCAACCCTCATTAATTTTCCAGCTTTTTATTAAATACTTTTAATTAAATAAGTATATTTTAAATTTCCACTCCTCAGGTATTAAACGTGCAAAATTACATAATTCATGTTATTTTAATTTAGTCAGTTTATGGAAGTAAATGGTAAAACTAATCTAAATTTTCTTCCAAATTCTTGTATTTCTCAAAGGAATAGATAACCTACAAAATTGACTTAACAAATCCTAAACATTTATTCACTATATATCTGCGACAATAAAGTAATTATTTGAAGATGAAATTTGCATTTTTGAAATTTTTGTTATCATTATGACACGCATAAAAGTATGTCTAATGAGTATAGAGTGTTAATTAAAATACTATTAATTATTAAGATGATTTCAAAAAGCAAATGATATATGTATAATTTATGCAAAAAATAACGCAAAGAAATTTGAAGCTTTCTTGAAATGAAATATTTTTCCCTAAAAGTAATAATTAAAATTCATAAATATGTATCTCTAGAAATATAGAGTAAAACTTAAATATAAAACTGAAAAAATAATTCCTATTTTATAATGCATGAGAAGCCTTAAAGTACTGAAATGAAAGTGGTTATGTAAAATTTTAATCAAAAATATTGTTTGAAAATCTCTATAAGCAGCACAGCATATATTTTTTAATTTTATACCTGTTGAAAACTGATGGAAATAAATAAAAAATTTGAATATCATGACTAAAATTTAATAATAAGTATACATTTCAAACCGTTTTTTTTAGAAAAAACTTGCAAGTATTTCATTATAAAATTATTTTTCCATTAATGTAAAAGGCTTAACGACAATAGAAATAAATAAAAATCGCTTGAATGCTTTAACCTTTGAAAATAATGGTATTGAATTATTTTTGAAGTAATTGATTTTCCAAGTTATAATTTCGTTTTGAAACCTTAAATGCATTAAATATAATAGAAACAATAAGCTTCTTAACTATTCGCATAAAATAATATATAATACATTTTAACTGTTAGGGTATTTTCACTAAATTCCCGAAATATTGTATTTATCCATTTTTGCTACAAAATTTTGGATACAAGCAGTAGTTGCAAATACTGCGTTTAAAGATGAGAAGATGAGATTTGCAGTTAAATTATTTTAAATATTTAAAACAATAAGATGAAAAAGTAATTTGACCATTCAGATTTTTAATAAAAGCTATGTAGCTAGAATTGAAATATTCAATGACTTCTTTTCTATTTTATACAGGAATTCATAGATTTATTTTTCTTATAAAAAATAAAGGGCAAACTGTGAAAGAAAAACTAACATATTGGAACTGATAAAGAAAAAATAATACTTATGTCAAAATTACATTTATTTGAAAGTCAAAAACTATTTTAAATATTTACAATATATGACAAACAAATAACTCAGTCAATATAAAGTCTGTAATTTAGAAATGATAATTTATATAAAATTCGTTATTTTTTATTTTATATAGGTTGACATCAAAACAACATTCTTGTACTTTATAATGAACACATGTTATAAAGAAATAGGATTTGCTGTACAAAACTTATTACATTTAACTATGACAATTGAAAAACAAAATAGTTCAAATACTTGTTAAATAATAAATTTTATGAAATGATTCATTATGCGCTTGTGCAATTTGAAAAAAAAAATTCATAAAAAATCAAGTAGTGGTTGTTGAGTATATGGACCCCTTTTCATTAACATTTAAAATTTTCAATCATAAATCATTCGGAACTAGAAAAAAGGGTAAGCACAGGTTGAGATGAACAAACTGTGTAGAGGGGGATTTTAAAAACTTAGAGTAACTATATTTGAAGATCAAATGCAAAAAACCCATCAGAATGCAAGAAAATTCCTGAGAAGGCTTTAATTTATTTAAGGCTATCGTGTCAAGGAAGAAGAATGTTGTCTAGTATGACAACTGAATTGGAAAATAATATATTTATACAGAAAATTTGGAGTAATTTATATTTAAATATTGTAATGAATTCATACAGAGTTTGATTATGCAATTTTATTTTAGATTTATCTTCAAACTATTATATTTTGCTAAGATTAGCAGTATTATAAGGCATATTTACCAAAAGAAATATTTTCCATGCAAAGACAGTAGTCATGTCATCATAAAAATTCAGAGTTAAATTATCATACCTACATTGAAATGACCTTAAGTTGCCTTATGTGAGTGACATTTTAATACTGATGGTCACATCATTATATAGAGGTGAAAGAAGAGAATCTTAATCAAAACAAATAAGCTGAGTTTATAAAATATGTAAGTGAAATTGTCCGGATGAAAAAGTGTGCCTAACTGGTACTGGATAATTCAACAATTCATGGGTTCGATTCGCACTCTCAAGCGGGAATGTCAGTAGTGACTCAGAATCTACATTAAACTGTAGGTCCCTGTCTAATATTTTTCGTGTGTAAAAATGCAAGTAGAGCGACGATCAAACCAAATTATCCAAAGGTGTAAGTTTAAATCAGAATATTATACTAGTGATGTTTATTGATCTTTTGATGACTAAATATGTTCCATTGTGTTTTGATAAAATTCATAATAAAATAAAATTTAAAATAATCATACCTAAGAAAAATTCAATATTCATACTTAAATTCGTTTTGATCAAGATGAACATCCGAAAATGAAGATTCTCGAAATTCGTAGTTGAGTAATTTTGAACGAATCTGTATTATAATTAGAGAGTTCCTTCCCAAGTTATTCAAATATTATTGTAGGTATTAAATAGCAAAAACCTTGAAATATTTTTTGATTCGTAACTGTTTTTCCAGCTTTTATGAATTAATTTTATCATGCAATTATTTTAATTTTGTAATATACATTATAAAATAAAATACACGATGTTTTAAAAATTATTTGATCAAAAAAATATATTTCAAGCACGTTATTATTGGAATAGAGGTTTCAAGTTTACCGCTTCATTTTGTAAACCCTCCTTTATAGTTACTTATTTGTACAAACACCAAAAATATTTTATAAAATATGCTCAGCAATTAACGAGTAATTGATTCATAATTAATTTCTTAATTTTCACTTTATGTTTTTCCTATTTTTATTGATAAATTAAAAAAAACTTATATGTGTAAATAAAAATATAATATGCAGAAAATTACAGAGACATGATTAAAAATTACACTCTTCATAAATGCAATGAAATGAAATTTCATGAATAAAATTATGCAAAAGCGCATCATAATTATCTCAATTTAATAGTTTCTTATAGATTTATAAATATTTTTACTTTCCACAAATTATCTATCTTTTATGAGAAACTATTTATATTACTAAAGGAATCAATTACATGTAGGTGAGGAGAATAATTTTATACTTGCGATACTCTTTACAAACAAGCGGCATAACCTGGAACATGTTCAACACAATAGGTATTAATTAAGACCTGCATTATTAAACTCTTTATTGTATCCTTGCAAAAACGTATTCCATTCAAAAAGCAGAATAGTTGTTTTGTATTGTAAACACTTCTTCGCGTTGGGAAAGATTTATGGTGAAAAGGCGGAAATATCCTCCACCTATTCATTTTGCCAAGTATATATTCTTTCTAGTGATATCTTTAGGATATTGAGTAAGCCCCGGGGATTAATAATGTTCTCATAACAATAGCTGAAACAGGAGAAACATCCTTAATTTAGTAAGATGGTATGTTGTTAAAGATGGAATTATGATACACATCAAGACAGGTTTATTTCCAAGTTTTAGGAAGTAGAATGGTCTAAAACATTACTAGGTGCTTTGCGCCTACATAGACAATAAAAGTTTTCATGTCTTTTACGATGCTAAATGTGTTTTATTTATTCCTCAAAATGGAAGCGAGAGTTTAATGTTATTGCTTGAATCAATATTTTAATTGTTACATTTGAATTAAGTTACTTCGAAAATGCTATCTTTTATGAGCTGTTACATTATGTTGATTATTTATTAGAAGGTAAGCTAGGGAAATTTGAATATAATATGAATGGAAAATTCTAGTTTTAATTTGTATACTTTACGCAAAAGTTAAAATATATAAGTTAAATATTCCTAAACTGAATGCTTAATTATATTAATGAATTCCAATATTTAAAAGAGGGATATCTTAAACACATTTTATTAAAGTAAACATTTGCTTCTACGAAAATACTTTAAAAAAGCTTTAATATTTACAATGTTGTTTTACAGTAAATAGTCATTAAATATAATTTTTATATTTTGTTTATCATTTTATATAATTATTGAATAAAATTTAGTCAAAAATAACTATTTGAGTTCCTATTTCAGGTGTGCAAATAAAGCTGTTAAAGAGTTCCAATGGGTACTTATATATTAATGAACTATTTTACGCATTAAAGGATAACCTTAAAATTAATCATTTTATTTATAAATATTTTCAAATAAAACTCATGAACGAAACCAGTTACGTGAGATCAGTTTTCCACGAAAATATTGTTCAAAAGTTAATTTTGGAGCGGTAAAAAAGCTGAACAAAAATAACTAATTAAAATGAATTTAAGAGTTTAGTTATACAAATTGCATTGCCATTCCGTCTTGAAAATATTATGGTTTTTCCTGAAAAGGAAAAGAAAAACTTTATATTGGTAGTCCCCTGTAAGAAGTAATATATTTAAATTTGTTCTGCCCTCAAATTAATTTTACTTACAATGATTGTTCCATTGAAGATCTTAAGCCAAGATCTCACCCAATACATGCAATTTACGTGCTCGTTAAATCCGTGTAATGAAAGTCCTGTGGTAAGTCGCTGAGTAGTTACCATGAGTACAATGGTCTGGAGAAAATTTCGACCCCTTCAGATTAATGTCAAAATTGTGAGAATAGATACTCTAGTGGTGTTATCTATCAAGGAGTTTAGTGCAAAGTCGTACTTTCACCTATTTTGGTGCTCTGGTTAAATCAAAGACGCACCCTACTGACTTAAATTCGCTTAGCTAATGGCATAGCGAGCTTGGCTTGTCCATAAATGACAACCACAACAATAGATCTTCAATAGATCATAAGAAAGTACACTACTGGCAATTAAAATTGCTACACCAAGAAGGAATGCAAATAACAGAACAATATTTATTGGACACATACATTATAGTGGAAAGAACAAGTGATTAGATTTACGTGAAATTAGGATGTATAGATCTTGAGAAATCAGTACCCAGAGCAGCCACCTCTGGTTGCAATAACAGCATTTATCCGCCTAGGCATGGAGTCAAACAGAGATTGTATGGCATGTACGGGGATCTCAGTCCATGCAGCTTCAACACTATGCCACAGTTCATCGACAATAGTGGATGGTGAGTGATGGCGTGCCAATCGCTCGGCAACCATTGACCACACGTTCTCAATTGGTGACAGATCAGGAGAACGTGCTGGCCAGGGTAACAGTCGAACATGTTCCGCATCAAGGAAGTTCAGAACAGTACTGGCAACATGCGGTCGTGCATTATCCTGTTGAAACAAAGGATTAGGCAGGCCTCGAAGATTGGGCAGAGTCACGGGCTTTTACACATCGGAAGTGTTACGGTTGCTGTTCAAAGTGCCGGTAATGCGAACAAGAGGTGATCGAGACGTGTATCCAGTGGCACCCCATACCATCCAGCAGATGGACCAGTATGGCAATGTCTAATGCAAGTTGGCAATGCGCGTTATTCACGATGCCTCCAAACACGGATGCGGTCATCATGGTCCTGTATAGAGAACCGAGATTCATCTGTAAAGATGATGTGATGCCATTCCCGCGTCCAGGTTCGTCGCTGATCACACCATTGAAAGCGCTCCTGTCTGTGACGCAGCGTCAATGGTAGCCAAAGCCATGGTCGCCATGTAGATAATCCATGCTGCTGCAAACGTCGTCGAACTGTTCGAGCAGAAACTTGTTGTCTTACAAATGACTCCAATTCTCGACTCAGTGTTCGCGACGTGGCTGTACGATCCCTTGTGATCATGCGGATAAGATGTCTGTCTTCTCTGCTGTTAGTGATGGGGGGTCGCTGAAATCTCACATGATGTTCCGTTTGATTGTCCTGAACCCATCAATTCCATATTCTGCCAACAGTCATGGGGTCTCGACCGACGCGAGCAGCAATATTGCGGTACGATAAACCACAATCCCGGTAGGCTATAATCTTTCCTCGATGAAAGTCAGACATATGCTGATAGGCATTTCTTCTTCTTACACGAGGCATTACAACAACTTTCTTTGCCGAAAACAACATTGAAACAGAAATTGAGTATGAGAAAACTGCTGTAAAATCTCTGGCTTCAGGCACATTGTAGATGTCACTACTGTCGCCTGCTTTGTATGAATGCGCTGAAAATCTAATCAGTTGCATATCACAGCAAGTTCTACCTGTCATGCAAATTTCACGTGTGTGGTGTGCCGCTTTCCTGGTGTAGCAATTTTAATGGCCAGTAGTGTATGATATTAGAAGAATTATAAAAATATTCAGATATAGATTTCAAGATCTTTTTTAATCTGACAAAGATGACATAGAAATTCATTGGAAGCAGATTTCTTGAACTGTTAGCCTGTAGGAATGAAAAGGGAATAAATTTGTTACAATAATAAAAATTCCCAGAGCTCGGTGAAAGTATGCAATTCATATTTCTATGAAAAGTACTCTTAAATTAGCTCACACGATAGTATTTTTATACGTTTCATATTTTTACAAGTATATGATAAGTACTATTATGTAATACATAACAAATCATGGTGCAGGAGCTAAATTTCGGATTGAACTTTCATTCCAAAATTAAAACTGATGCAGATTAACTTTGTAATATATGTAGATTAGAAATATTTGAGGCTCATTTTAATCTAAATACGAGAATAAATACTAAAAATGATTAAAGATTAAAATTGAATATATGTATACAATGTAGACCTACATCTGTTTCGGAAATCTCTTCAAACATGAATTGTAATATATATATATATATATATATATATATATATATATATATATATATATATATATATATATATATATATATATATATATATATATATATATATATATATATAATATATATATATATATATATATATATATATATATATATATATATATATATATATATATATATATATATATATATATATATATATATATATATATATATATATATATATATATATATATATATATATATATATATATGTATGAATGTATATACACACACAACACAAAGAATGGGAGGAAAGCATATGAACCAGACCACATCTTCATCAAGAGGGAGATGGCCAGCTATGCAAACTAAACACTCTTTTCTGACATTCTCAAAGTACATATGTCAAAAGATCTTTGAGCAATTCCCCTTAAGAGTGTTTGTATTGAAGGAAAGAAGCATAAGAGTATTTTTATCAAAAATGAAAGTAAATGGTACATCAAGTCAGTGTATACAAATCAATAGTCGAAAGAAGTAAAGATATACAAAAATGTCAACACCAGCAAATCAGAACCTATTTAAAAAATTGGGATAAAGATATAGTAGCCAAAAGTATTTTGAAAATTTTTTAGCTAAAGTCAAAAAGCCAAAGTAGCTTAGAAACTAAGAAATAAATTCAAATTTAAATTATATTTAAAGGGATTTATAGTGAGAGTGATTTAAAGTCTAACTGGCAAATATCTCTTTTTAGCTGCTTTTGCGCTGATTAGATTGCTAATAATTATATATATATATATATATATATATATATATATATATATATATATATATATATATATATATATATATATATATATATATATATATATATATATATATATATATGATAAAATTACATATTATTTTTAGAAATAAAAAATTGTATTTTTCATTATTAAAAAAATTAATAAAAAAATATATTATAAACAAGTAAGGTTAAAAGTTTCATTTATTTAAACAATTTTAAATTTCCTTTAATGACAGGATTGAGGTAGAAAGAACAGAAGGAAGAAACGTAATAATAGTGAAAAATGTTACTGTGGTAAACTTGATAAACGTTAATTAATATATTTGAAAACATCCATTTTGATAAAAAAAATCTGCATTTTTGTAGCAAATAGTAGAGAAATGTTTAGTAAAGGTAGAATATTGTAAAATAACAAATATTTTTTTTCAAAATAAAGTAGGATTAATTATATGACATTGAAACAAAAGTAAATATTTAGAACTATGTGTGTTCACAATTTTGAAGCACTGCATATTGGCGCTAAAATTAAAAAGATGATGCTTAAAAGTAAAAAAAAAGAATCTTCTACACTGATGATTGACTTGCATTCAAATATAAATTTCATTGAACTACTCAAAAGAACAAAAGATTTCTTAATTACATAATCAGGTTGGAAAAATTAAATTGTGTAACTTCATTAATAGAACACTCTGGATAACTATAAAATTCAAAAGTTAGTTTTAAATTAGATACAAGCACAGGGGAATATAGACTGTACCTGAAGCCAATTAAATCAACGAAATATTAATGTACTTTTAATTACAGTAAAATAAAATGTGTTTGATTTTATAAAGCATACAGTTTATTATATAAAGTAACAGCTTTATTAAGCGTCTCAAGTATTATTAAAAGTTTAATAAAATAAAAACTTTATGTAATGTGTTTGGCAAAATATATTCTTCCTTGCGTAAAGACATTATATTTTTTATAGAAATATATATGTATATATTTAGTGATGTGTTTACAATTTTACTAAAGAACTTTTTGACCTAATGGCTAAAGTATGAAGTATTCTTCACATACTGTCATTGTATTAACTTCAGTTTATTAAAAACCTTGCTAAAATGTTTGTTTATATGAAGCATGCTCAAGTACTTATATTTACAATTTACTACAGTGTATAGCTGTTATTTTGAAAATATACATAATTATCCACCACAGTTTACAAAAGTTAGTAATACAGCATTCTTTAATCGTTTTTAAAATTGTAATTTACTCTTAATATAAAATTGCTTTCAAAATTGAGGTAATATCATCATTTTGTTAAATATTATGAAAAAATTGGTGCAAGATAAAAAATACTGCTTGAAAACAGGGATACACATTTTCTGTGTTAAAAACGTACGGTAAATGCCTGTGGTGGAGTAATTAGCAAAAGAATATTGACTTAATTTGCCTGGGTTAAAATATCGCTCATTGGTTCCTTGACACAACCACCTGCCAAAAGTCTCGTATTTTTGCAATATTCATTGTAATTATTAAATTTAAATGGCATAAAAGAATAATCAATAAAAATTACCAGATGATATAAAATAGAAAATAGGATGGAATAAAATCCCACCAAGTCTTAAGTCTTCATTTGTGGACATTCTATGAACTGTGCAGCTTTAGTCTCAGACTTATCAAGAAATATTTTAGACAAAGTAATCTAAAAGTTAAAACGATGAAATAAAATTGCATTTTTTTACAGTAGAACTTAACAGGTATATCTACAGCTTCTTAGCTATCATTTGAGTAATAAGTTCTCACTGAAAACTATATTTCAAGAGTTATTGTTTCTAGATGTCCCTAACGGAGAAACTTGTTTGAATGACCATTTCTTGTTTGTATTCCACTCCCTTCTGTAAACAAGAGCAGTAATCTAGGATAAAGTAGAAATTTTAAAGTTTAGATCATGAATCAAAGAGACACAGTTATCTTTACAGAAGTGTTGTGACTCGTTTAGTTGTTGATTCTTAACGCATTTTTGTATGAGTTTTAGGGACCCACTGTCAGATATTCAGTATCCAAGAAATAAACCACACATTGCAGCAATATAGATTCAATGGTCTTAGCTATAATCTTGACTTTTAGCTCCACATCCGCCCTTCGCTTTCAAAGGCGCACTATGAGTAGTGTAAGATATAAGGATGATGTTTTAGATTCCTGTGTTAATTATCAGAGATTAAGTCGAGATTCTTGTTTTCATTTTAATACTCGATAACTCGTGTCTACGTATAATTCACCTATCCAACGATGTTCAAAAAGTGAAGGTACTCAATGGATAAATTGGCCATCCAGATCTTCAAACTTCAACATGTTTAGGTACATGTGGAGAACATGTTTAGGTAGATCTGGAGAAAGCAAATGCATATTACAGTTTCCTCTGAGAATTATCATAAACTCTAAAAATCATTGTTAAAAAAAGAAATTTAACACAGAAACTCACAGATACCTTAATTATGATATAAAATCAAGACATATGGCATGTATAACTATAAGAAGGAACTTGCTTCCTCTCAACCCATCTTTGTTCGATTCTGCAACAACATCAACCATAACACTTCATATCTTTTGTATTCAATGAATGATAAGCACGATCATAGTTGTATTTTGTTGTGGATTAATGGCTATTTTTTACATTACATCATATTCTGTTCTAACCAAATTCCATTACAATTTTTGTACAGTAGTTATGAAAATAATCAACCAAATCTGAAAATACTTTGAACTATTATCGAGAGTTATCTTATTTATATATTACCTAGGAGTAAGCAAAAAATGTATCTTTACACAGAATACATACTTAAATATTTTCGATTTAATTGAAATTATTCTGAAGTATTATTAAACAATTTGAGTAAAATTGTAAAACCACAACTTGTGTTGTTAAAAATGAAATAAGATAATAATGTTGAAAAATATATTTTATTTCATTTTTAAGTCATTAAAATACATTTGCTTCATGTTTAAAATATTTCAAACTAAAATTTTAACAGTACATATTTGAAAAATAAAAATTTATAATAATGGGATGACTTACACTAACTAAAACAATGCGACGTGGCACGCTATATTTTAAATGAAAATTACCTTATCCCAGGAAGAAGATTTAATGTAAATTTGTAGCTTAAAAATTGAATAGATTCTATTTGAGAATATTAAAGTCCGAAGAATTGTTTAACTTTAAGGCCTAGTTATACATCTTTGTCATGTATCTGTTTAGTCCTCCAAATTCGTAGACTGGAAATGCTTCTTGAAATTACATTAAATTACATTCGAGGAAATTAGTATTAAACTTTCATGAACGCTGAGGCAACTTGGAGTTAATTAGTAATTTTCATCCCCGTAGTCAGCGGTTAAACGCAGTCAGTTGTGACTTTTCTCACGAAAATTGCTCCAACACTATCCGTAAAAGACGCACTGTGGCCTGGGGTTTGAGAACTTAAACTGTCGTTCCATTTCAAAGTTATAAATCATTTAACTTTTAAATGTAGGATTATTCTGTTCGTATTATAACAATAAATTAAGAGTGACATTATAATCAAGTATATTTACTTTTCTAAAGACTTTCATTCATATCAATGGGGCGGGATCAAAAATTTAGTTCACGCTTTGTTTTAGAATAATCTCATTAATCAATATGAGTATTTAACTTTCCAAGCCTTTCTTATTTCTAAGAAAGAAAGAAAGACAATATTATTTGAAAATGTATACTTGTTTTTAATGCCATTATATGTAAATATTTATCACTGTGAAATTACCCCGTCCCTTATTACCATAGTTTTAACAATAAATTTACTTAATTTTTCACCTTGTGAATTTATCCTGTGTTCTGTAAAACGTATTAGAAAATCCTTATTTGAAAATATTTTTCGCTGCGATGACTTTCTTTAATTGTATATTAAATCCTAATATTTATAATTTAATATAAATAAAAATATTTATAATTTAATAACATATTTGATGGGATAAAATGCATTAAATTTATTTGCTGTCATATCCATGGCAATACGTATTGAGCCTTAACATTGCAAAACTGTGAAAAAATGACGAAGATTAAATTATATTTGTGTTAGATTCGTCAATATAAACGAAGTAATTGAAGTTGCAAGCTAAAGATCATTTATCGTTGAAAAGTTCTAAAAAATGTATGGCGATCTGTTAATCTGCTTCTAACTAAAATGCATTATATATTTGTAATGGTAATGTACAGCGTAATTTGAAGTCCCAAAGTTTTTCAGACTTTTTTGTGTGAACAGCCGTAATTTGAGCCATAAAAAAATAAAATTACTGACTTGGGAAATAATAAGCGAATACATTATTGAAAATTGCAAACTGTTTTAAAGATGGGGATGCATGAATATGGTTAAAAAATCTAAGAATCTATTTGAAGAAATATGTAATGCCCATATTATGTTCTGAAATTAAATAAAAGTATAACTCATGAGGAACTGAGTAGTAGTCCAGGAATTTAAAAATTTTCATCAAGGACTTCAAAAATCATAAGCCTAAAAAAGTTGTCTGTCACAAAATTTATTTAAAATACTGCAGACCACCCAAATTACAACACAAAGAAAGACAATAGATATCTTAACACAATTTAATTTGTAGATAGCATGTCAACCAAGTATCAAATGATTAAATTTATGGAGATCTGTGAAGTGTGGTTCCTGCCAAAAACAGTACCCAGGGAAGCCGCTACTGCTGGAGATCACCATTGCCACTAGCCTCGGCATTGATTCACAGAGAGTTTGGGTGTATTCTTGGGGTACAGCACACCAAGCAACTTCCACGCGTTGCCAATGTTGATCTGGTGTGGCAGCTAGGAATGTAATCTGGGTCAATCATTGAGCAACCAAGAACCACATGTTTTCTTGCAGTGAAAGATCCGAACAGCGAGCCGGCCAAGGAAGCGATTGACAAAGAACTCTTAGACAATGCGTGCCATATGTGGCCGCACATTAACCTGTTAAAATATGGATGTGGGCAAGTCCTGAAGTTTAGAAAGGACAACTGGCTGGAACACCTTGGAGATGTAGAGCTGGCTGTTTAAAGTATGGGCAATGCGTACTAGAGGAGTGCGAGAGTGATATCCAATACCACTCCATACCATAATACCCGGTGAGGACCAGTGTGGTTGTGCATAACGCAGCTGTTCCGCATCCTTTCTCCACTGTGTCTGCAGATTACAATACAACCATCATGGTATTACAAACAGGAGTGTGTCTCGTCAGTAAAGACAATTTAATTCCATTCTATAGCCCACATCCTTCTTTTATCGCACCATTGACAGCAAAGACGTCTGTGGTTCTGCATCAAGGGTAGACGAAGCAATGTACGTCTTGTGGACAGATCACTCAGCTGTAAACGGTGTTGAATGGTACACGCAGATACTGGATGATGCTATACAGACTGAAGGTGGTGTGCTATAGTTCGTGATGTGGCTGAGCGATCCGTCACTGCCATGCGCATAATTTGCCTATCATCAATTGAAGTAGTGCACTGATGTGGATGCAATCGAACACGCGTCAGTCCGTCGTACACTCTTTCATCCAACGATCACGTATCAGCAGTACAGTTGTTTGGTTTCGTCCAACACGATTACCTATTTCCTTGAAAGATAATCCACAATCTTGGTAGGCCACTATCTTTCCTCTGTCGAACTCAGATACTTGAGAAGAAATAATCACATTTTTCTAAGAGGTATAATTGATCTTTTTTGTCTTTTTCTTTCTTTTTTTTTTTGAAAAATACCCAAGAAAAAAAAACAAGTGTCGAACACGAAACTTTCGAAATCTTGAAGCCTTAAGTATCTCTTTGAAGTGGCGCCACAGGCGTGCGTGATGTGCGCCTACGCTGAAATTCTAATCATTTGCATATCTTACCTCTGCTAATGCCCATTGTAAATTTCATGTTATTTGCATGCTTCCATCAGAGTCTTGCATTTACGGTGACCGGCATTGTATATACGATATTTCAATCAAATCACACAAATTGATTTGTGACTGCCAAAATCGTTACTTAGGAAACTTTAATATATACCTGTTTATCTTGTTTAATACCTTCCGATGGCCAAATGGTTAGCATTCCTGATTCCTTGGTTGTAAGACCCGGGTTTGGATCCCGTTTCAGACATGGATGTTTATGTGTTTCTTTGTCTTTTATTTTGAGATCACGTATGGATGTGGCCCACTCCATGAACAGGTTTGTGGTTACATGGAATGTTCGTAAAGGGACTCACTTCCTTAACTTGGTTCACAGGTGTATCACTGGGTAACGATAAATGAGTAACAATTTCCAGATTTGTTGTGGAGAAGGGTTAGTATCCCAAGTGCCCTTCGTTATTAAAAAAGTTTTTGCTTACTCTGGAATAAAACTCAAATCTTATTCCTCTGTTTTAATTTAAATCTGTGAGAATGTTGAACTAAAATTTGATGAAGGAAAAGTTTGATACTTAAATATTTCGGTATAGAGAATATACGTTCTTTTAAACCTCAAAATTTTCTTTTAATCATATTCATTGAAACTCTAGTAGTAACTTCCATATTTCTAATCCTGATATAACTGTCTCTTTTTTTGTAAGATTGTTTTTAGTTATTAGCGCACATTTTCTTTAGTTTTGATTACTTTGATAATGTATTTTATTCCATAATTTTGTTCAGGATAGCTGATTCGGTTATCCTTTTACTTGATGTTGAGAAAACAAACGTGCTTCTGTCTTATTACAATAATTTGTATTTGCAAAACTGCTACTGTCATGTGTTACATGTGATACGGATATATATGACAAAGATGATAGAGATTTTTAAACAATGAATAACGCAGAAATAAGTTACGCTGGTAAATATTTTAACAGTTAAAATAAGCAGTTTGAAATAAATGTATGTGGAAAATGTGTAATTATTTTTGCAACGAACCACCATTCTGTTACATTTAAAAGTGAAACCTTTTTGGTACATAGATTTCGGTTTTAAAATTAGAACAAAAAGTTTGCATTATTGTCTTTTGACTCGGTCACTTTACAAATATTCAAATTCTTATCTTTTCAGCCTGCAATATTTTACTCTACAATCCAATAAAAATGGCTTTCTTTTCAACAATTCATACTTTAGTTTCACCTTAGCTTATTATTTTTTCATCTTTTCATTTTCTAAAACAAAAACAATGATTTCTGATATAATAGAATCTCCAGTCTTATTATATGAAGTAATCTTGATATAAAATTGAAGTATAACTTTTACGTGTATTATTTTCTTTATAAATTTCTTATATCCGGTATCTGCACATCCATCAAAACATAAGGAACTCAAAATGCATTAGCTTTTTAATTATTGTTTGTAAAATATATTTTTTTCTTTCTTCTTGTTTATGAGAGACTTTTGTTTACTTCAATATCAGTGTTTTCAATTTTCTGTTTTAAGAATTGAATCATAAGTTAAAAAATTTGTCTCAGGGTTCCATACATAATTTTACTTTTAAAAAAATGGAAATCCTTGCTTCCATTTAAGGAAGAATATAACGGATATTTATTCACTAATTTTATAATGATGGACTTTTCCAAAAGTTATTGATCTTTTATTTTATGTGATTCCTTAATATTACAAAATTTTATTCTCTTTTCATATATAAAGTTATAAATTAAACTATTTCAATAGTGATTCATTTTCCTATGAGTCTCAAATTGTTTATTATTAACAAATGCATATTAATTAATCAATATTTTTTTCCTTTGCCTTAAACAATTTTAATACTGCATAAATGCTGCTTATACCAATGCCGTACTATGCAGAAAATCGTACAAAAAACAAGATACAAATAATTTGAGCTTATCCAATACATTTACGCTATTCTATATTTTATGAAAGATTAGCTAAAGCTTGTTTTCTAAGTAAGCCATGTACGTGAATTAAATATCAATTTTTATAATTTTATCCCATCCTTTGCTTGTAATTTAATTCTATTTCTGATGTTCACAAATTATTATGTCTAGAATATTACTTCGTAATTTTGAACTATGTTTAGGTAACGAGGTAAATATCTTGTTAGAGATCTTGCTTCAGACTTTGATGAAATACCTGCAAAATAAACCGACATTTGATATGGAATGATAGTATATTAAAATGATATAAAGGCACCTATCTCAAACAAGGGAAGTAATTATATTAACGTCAGCAAGAGAAGAAACTTCACTCAATCTTCATTTATAGTAAGAGGGTGAGAGCGTAGATATGTGTTCATAAGTATCCTTAACAGGTTGGATATTTGTCTAGATTATTATTTTTATACTGTGAGTAACTATATTTATAGTCTTCAGCAGCTTTTGATCAAACAATGATAGTTTATCTTGATCGCAGTTTTGCACAATAATATAAATACACTTCATTTACATTAAGAGTCTTATTTAATCTAAAATATGATTGAATTAAAGTATAATGACTGAGAAAATTAATAAACACATTGAAGAGAAAAAGGGATAATAGTTTTTGATATATTTTTAAGTAAAAAATTACCAAAACTTATTTTATGGTTTAATTTAATCAGATGCGTTTACAAATCTGCTTGAATTGCACTAAACACAATGATAAATTCAAATAATAATCAGCAGTTTTAATATTGTGCATCTTTCTGAACAAATATCAGAGTTCATTAGCACACATTTTATTGTACCGTATTTTTGCTAAATACCATACATATTATAAAAAGTAAGAATATTCATTCAAATTTTTATAGTTCTTTTAGTATCAGATAATGATACAAATTATTAATTGTAGAAATAATTTATTACTTACGCACAAAAATGATACACTGTATAATTATTGAAACAAATTAACAAAAAGTATTTAAAGCTTCACGAAGCTACTAATTTTGAGTAAAACATTTATTTAATATATATTTAGAAGCTTTAGGAGAATAGCCCAAAAAAAATGATAATAGAAAATATTTGCCAAAAATTATGAATTACTGTTTCAGTATTTTAATCATTATTATCCAAACGAATATCAAGATTCCTACTGTGAAGAAGAGACAAAAGCAAAGAGTTAACAGATATTCTTGACAAAGAAGTTGAAACGATTCTGATAAAAAAAAAATAATAAGCATTGAGCATACGTATTTCTCTACTTTTTCCTTTCAATATTTTCACTGACATATAGAAATAATGAAGTGAATAATTTTCTGTTTTTAGACTCACAAATTTATTTTTCCTTTACTTTTAAAATTACAAATTATATTAAACAATGACTATATCAATTATGAAAGTCAAAATTAAGTGGTTAAGAATATAAAATTTTTACATAAAGGAAATTAAAGCAGTTATTTAAGTAGCCACTTATACGTGGAGTAGAATGAGGTTTCTTTTTTCTTAATGAATAACAAATTAACTATTTAAAAAATTGTATGTTACACTCCTATAACTCTATAAAACTGGAAAAAAACTTCAAAAAATCCAAACATTTTTAAACTAGGGATCTCGATATTTTCTGCAGATATTCATCGTTATTTATGAAAAGAGTTATTTAAGTACACTAAAATATTTAATACTTTTGAAGAACGAATTACTGCAGTATCTAGATTGAGCTGCAAGCTTTAAAATTATAGCTCTATCTTTCAATTCAAGGGTTTGTTTGTTCAATTTCAACCTCGTAATTCTCAAAATCTCAGTGTAAAAAACAAAAAAAGTGTTCTATCACAAAACAAACCAAATTTTATTGACAAAAAAATTATAGACTTAGCTGCATTTCTGTGATATTTATTTCATCAATTTCTTAATTATAATTAAAAGTAACTGATGAAATATTCTCAGGATCGATCATACATCTGACACATCAGTAAACATGTATTACGTTTCTGCATGCATATTAGTTTTTGAAACATTTTTAGATTTTATACCCCGACATATTAAAATAATTCACTGTATATGCATAATTAATTATGATGGATAAGTTCTGGGATAACAAAAAATTCTTTACAACATTGTTTGTTGAGTTATTTGCATGTTTTCTACTTGCCTCAATATAATTTTACAACATATGTAGAAAGTTTTGTTAATTTTATAAAAAAGATTGTTAAAAATCAGCTTATAATAAATTTATAGTTAGGCTTGTCTAATATTCTGCATTCTGTAAGTAGGTTAATATATTTAGAAATTAAAGGTCGTTAAGAATATACCTTAAGTTAAATTGACTTAATTGTTTTTACTATAAAGTAAAAATTAATCTCTTTTACTTTGTGTTTGATACATTTAACTACAGAGAAGAATAAAAAAATTTATAGAAATATTGAAGTAAATATTTTTAAAATTATTATTGAGATCTTTTTATGTCTTTAGTTCTCTTAGATACTGCTAAAACTATCGGTAAGGATGAAGTTTCAACATTCACATTATTCACGATTATTAAAAGTAATTATGCAAGTATTTAACTTGTCAATGATTAGTTAAATGCATACAAAGTATTTTTAACAAATTTATTTTTAAATAAAGCTTTAACTATCAATATAGAATTAATATTTTTGGTGTTTCCAATTTCAGATTAGTAATTAACTTAAATTCAATTGGTTAAATGTTTACTTGTTAATTTAACACTTATACATATATTGAAATAAATCTGTTTTTTGTTAGTACTTTTCTACTAATTTTTAAGAAAATCGATAGTTTGCTTTATTTGTGTTATGTGATTTATCTAAATGTATAACTTCCTCCTTATTTATATTTTAATCATGTGCATAATTTCGAAATTGGGTTTATTATAAATTGTCACATTAAAGCATATTTCTCTTGCTATTTCAGTTGAATACTCATATTCATAAATTCAGATAAAGATGAGTTCATATATCTTAAAATACAGTAAACTTCAATATGTTAATGTGTTTACAAGCAATTTTATACATTGAATATTTTTCAATTTCAAACATGGAAACAATATAAGTTGATGGAGGCTAGTAATTTTAATTTAGTTGATACGACACATGTTGAACTTTTACAATAGAAGAAACTTTATAGAAAATTATATTTATTTCATGCATTTAAAAACCTAAAATTTATGACAAGTTACAGTGCAAACTGACAGAAAATTTATAATAAAGAATTTATTACGATTTAACAAAAACTGATTTTATATGTTGATTTTGAAATCGATGAATTCAGTGAAAGCGTATTAAACACATAGAGTAACTTATTTGCAATATAATTTGTAAGAGTAGAATAAACAATTGCTTACAAGAAGTCCTTACTATACTGATTTTGTGGAATAAATACATTTATTTCACTGTTTCGACATTGTTTCCACTATTTTTGGCAATATATTTTTATCTGTAACCCCTTAACTTACAGTATATACTTTAGGTTTTGCAATGTCTTTTTCTTAGGAATAAAAATATTTCTCAGATAAACTTCTATAAAACTTTTTAGATAAAAAGGATTTGATTTCTTTGAAACAAATCTTTTAAGTACTTACATCTTGGTTTGTTTTATTATATTATTCTGTCAAAAATATAAAATCAGAATGGCTATTTAATTCATTTTTACTGTTCTAAAAATTCTTAAAATATCTGTAAAATATATTTTATTTATTTATACCTTCTTCATTTTCTTGAAACTAAATTTAAAGTTAATGTATGGTAAACAAATAACACATTCAGCTGTTCTATTATAAATTATTGTTTCAGACACTTTACTTGTGAACTATTTTTCTCATTAACTTAAAATTTGGTTTTCAATAATTGAATCCTTTTCACTGACTATGTATAATTTCTATATATCTTCAAGTAAAAGTTTAACCTTTAATTGAGAGACATTTCATAAAATGAATTATAAATAAACAAATTCTTAAAAATTATTCTCTAAGAAATGATAAATATTTTTGCACCTTTTGAGTACTTCAACTTTGTATTCCTTGCACTATTATATCATCAGCTATTCATTATATTATCAACGATGGTAGGAGATCATTTAAAAATATTTCTAAATCAATTCTTCTTAATTTTAAAGTGACAAAAACCGCTAGTCTTAAATGCTTAACTATATCAATGAATATGATGAGCTTCGGTTTGTAAAAATTGAACCTCCTAGCTTCAAAGTGTAATACATTTATATAACTGTTTATCATATACTTGAATAGAGTTATAAGATACCATAAATTAATTAAAGTAAATTACACTACTGGCCATTAAATTGCTACACCAAGAAGGAATGCAAATAACAGAACGATATTTATTGGACACATAGGTTATAGTGGAAAGAACAAGTGATTAGATTTACATGAAATTAGGATGTATAGATCTTGATAAATTAGTACCCACAGCAGCCACTTCTGGCTGCAATAACAGCATTTATCCGCCAAGGCATGGAGTTAAACAGAGATTGAATGGCATGTACGGGGATCTCAATCCATGCAGCTTCAACACTATGCCACAGTTCATCGACAGTAGTGAATGGTGAGTGATGGCGTGCCAATCGATCGCCAACCATTGACCACACATTCTCAATTGGTGACAGATCAGGAGAACGTGCTGGTCAGGGTAACAGTCGAACCTGTTCTGTATCAAGGAAGTTCAGAAAAGTACAGGCAACATGCGGTCGTGAATTAACCTGTTGAAACAAAGCATTAGGGAGGCCTCGAAGATAGGGCAGAGCCACGGGCCTTAACACATCGGAAATGTAACGGTTGCTGTTCAAAGTGCCGGTAATGCGAACAAGAGGTGATCGAGACGTGTATCCAAAGGCATCCCATACCATCACACCAGCAGATGGGCCAGTATGGCGATGTCCAATGCAAGCTGGCAATGCGCGTTCTCCACGATGCCTCTAAACACGGATGCGGCCATCATGGTCCTGTATACAGAACCGAGATTCATCTGTAAAGATGAAGTGATGCCATTCCCACGTCCAGGTTCGTCGTTGATCACACCATTGAAGGCGCTCCTGTCTGTGTCGCAGCGATAATAGTAGCCGAAGCCATGGTCACCGTACAGACAATCCATGCTGCTGCAAAAGTCATCGAACTGTTCGAGCAGAAGCTTGTTGCCTTGCAAATGACTCTATTTCTCGACTCAGGGTTTGTGACGTGGCTGTACGATCCCTTATGACCATGCGGATAAGATGTCTCTCTTCTCTGCTGTTAGTGATGGGGGGTCGCTGAGATTCTGCATGACGTTCCGTATGATTGTCCTGAACCCATCGATTCCATATTCTGCTAACAGTAATGGGGTCTCGACCGACGCGAGCAGCAATATTACGGTACGATAAAACGCAATCCCGGTAGGCTATAATCCTTCCTCGATCAAAGTCAGACACGTGCTGATAGGCGCATTTCTTTTTCTTACACGAGGCATTACAACAACTTTCTTTGCCGAAAACAACGTTGAAACGGAAATTGAGTATGAGAAAACTGCTGTCAAATCTCTGGTTTTATACACATTGTAGACGTCGCTACGGTCACCTGCTTTATATGAATCCGCTGAAAATCCTATCATTTGCATATCACAGCAAGTTCTAACTGTCATGCGAATTTCACGTGTGTGGTGTGCCACTTTCTTGGTGTAGCAATTTTAATGGCCAGTAGTGTATATTTCAGGAGGGACATAAGATTTTATGCAATTTTATGAATTTCAAATAAAGTTTTAAAAAACAAGTTCATTTTACCAAACATTTTATGGTGTAAGAGGTGTACTGCATTCCCCTACAGAAGGTATACCAGCTCATTTATCTTAATTATCAAAATTAAATACCAGGTTTAATTTTATCTCTTTTTATTAGACCTATTTATTCCTACAGTATATGACTTTTTAGGATGATATATGTGTACTTACTATGCAGGTATAGCTCTATTAATATAACCTACGCACGTTGATTGATGTATGATATTCATATAAATATTATTTTATTATGACAGAATGAGCATTGAAGGAAAGAAATGCCTTTTCCATGCATCTTTTTCCCATTCAGGTCCAGGGGTATAATAAAAATATCTCAATTGATCATCTTAAATTAACCAAACATTATCTTGCGAAAATTTTGTAATAGTTTTGAAAGACTCCAAAAATGTATTAAGTTGATAAAATTTGACACAACTTTGACTAAGTATATGCAGGTATACAAGTTCATACATTATATGAGATGCTAAGAAATCTAGGTAATTAGAATTACTAATTATATACTCGCAGAAGCTTTTATGAAACTAAATCTCACTTGAAACGCAATCTGTTTAAATGGTACTTTTTAGATTATCGTAATTCTATATTTTTGTGAAAAAATGTTTTTTTCTTTCAAAACTGCAGCTTGTATCCTTACCATCAAAGATTTGGCTAAAGTTTTTTGTGATTAGGTGAGCAAATGTATATAATAAAATGTATTTTGGTGTTATTTTCTTATAGATTTTATTTTTTGAAAGATATTCTTATATGTTTTATCCTAAAAAAAAGTCATGCAAAAATATTCGTATGCGTTGGGGAAAAATAAAAATGATTTTGTTTTCACTTACAAAGTTGCTACATCATGACCCAGGAGACTACATAAAAGAACAATTTGCTTAGAAAATGGCGCAGTCATTGTTTAACTTGATTGTTTTTCCAGAAATAAAATTTAAATGTTTGTTTCTTAAAGACAAATTTTATAAGGATTATCTCATGAAAAAAATTTTGAAAGTTTTTAAGAACTGAAAGCTAAAAAACTTTTCTTAAGAAAAAGTATATTTACTAAATTTTAAAGTAAGTTGATGATGATCTCAAAGATATCATTATATTTTTAATATTTTTATAAAAAAATAAAATATATTCATAGAAAATTACTTATCAGCTCACCACTAAATTCATTTCAATTGATGATTTTGCTTCATAAACTATATTGATCACATAAAATAAAACTCAGAATATTTTTTAATCTTTAAAATGATGTTTCTTATTCATGAACTTTCTTATTCATTATGAATTTTCTTATTCATAATGAACTTTCTTATTCAATTCATTTCCTATTCTAATCATATTAATAATAATTAAAGAAAAGTTTTTTCTTATAATTCAAATGATTTGTTAGCATTTAAGATGACAATGATTAAAATTTTGTCTTGGGGAATAAAGCTTAATATGTTATTGCTGTTTTTATTCTGTTTATGGGCATAATCTGAAGAAATAAGTGCTCCTGCTGAAGCTTCGAAATTAGCTTGAGCCAGATTATAATTTTTTCGTTTTACAAATAAATCTTTCAAATAAGTAAGCTGTGATATATTAAAATAAATGATTATTAAGCTTGTTGGTACGAAACATTGATTCAAGCCAAGTATAAATAAATAAATATCTTTATTTAAGCTTTTCATTGTCATTTTTTGTATAATTTTCATTAGATGATTCTGAATTATTTCACAAGCAATTTTTTTTTGTTTTATGTTCACCTGAGAAGAAAAGGCAAGAGTTTAGTATTCTTTCTTTCTATTTTTTGTTCTTCTAATAATTCTTAGCTTTTATTTACTTTATTGAAATGTCTTCTATAAACTTCAATTTCAAACAATTTTTTAAAATTTTTTTAAACATTTATGCTCATTAATATATGTGGAAAATAATCTTAATTAAGTTGCTAAATTATACGCATTTTTTTCTATATACATTATTTTGTTTAAAGCTTTATCTTATATTATAACTTTATTTTATTATTTTACATTTATTATTTTATTTTAAAAACCTTAATTTTACAGTTACTATGTCAATTATCTTCCAAACAAACTCGAAAATTTTTAATCTTATTTACACTTCAAAATCACTAAACTACATTAAACTCTCTCTACTAAAAGAGTTACGGCCCATTTTTAATATAAATGAATTACGTAATTTAATTACTTCACAAAATTTAATTAATTTTTTACCCTAAAGAATTTAAATATTCCACATTTTCATCTTTGAGCAACATAACTTAATTACTCTTTTTATTTTTATTTTTTAAATTGGTCTAAATATATTTTTCTATATTCTTATTTTAAAACATTAAATTACCGTAACTATTTAATAAATTAGAAAAGTCTCTAAATTTAAATTTTAGCAATTATAATAATTATGATAGAGCCATTAAAACATAAAAGAAAAATGTAACAAAACATGATAAGCATAAATATAATCTGTACAAATATAAAAGGATTAAGAAAAATTGAATAATTAATTTTAATACCATATGACTTATCGATGGAAAATTATATAAATTAAATTATCAGCAAATTTTTTGTAGCTTGCTTGGTTAAAATTATATTTACTTGCTAACTGAATTCGTTAACTCTGTTATATATGATTCAGATATTTTAAATGACTTTTGAGCAAATCTTAAAACCGTAATTCAGGAATGATTCTTCAATGCTATAATGATTAAGTGAACTTTACTGACTTTCATTTGTCATTAACTTGCTTGTGCTAATTACGTTGAAAAAAGTCATATAATCTGACAGAGTTTACTGTATATTAGTGGTAAGATATCATTATTTGATTTATAAGCGATCTCAGATTCAATCCCAGCCACTGTTGATGAATGAGAGAAAATATAGCGTTTTTTCCTTTTTGCATTCACATGTTTTGAGTTTCCAAATATTTATTGAGTTTACAACAAGGTAAAATGGGTCTGATCTGTAAGCATTCCAGGAAAGTTTAACTTTACATATTCTATTTTTTTTAAAAAGCTTTCGTCTGTTACTGGCAATTTGCATAGATAAAATATTAACATCAATACAAGTTAACACACTTGAAATTGGTAGCATCATTATTCTAAGGGAAGGAGATGTTTTTCCCACAATTATATTGAAAAGATGAGCAAAAATCCTTCCATATACCATAGCTGCTAACAATGACTGCACTACTAGGAAGAAAAAAATATTTTCAAAAAGTAACCCTCTCCACCATATTAAAAGAAAATCGACTTAGAAACTTTTAGATCAATCTACTTGCATTGGTGACAAAAATCCAAATATCAGTTAGCGTTGGTGTATCACTGTGAATAATAATGAATTAATCGCATGAATGTAACGCTAAGTCTTTTCACGCCTCATTGGAATATTTGCCACTTAAGAAAAGTTACGAACGAATAGGATTTCAGTGAATGTAATCTAAATTCCACTGGGGGACAAAAAGTCATCAGTAATTTTCTTAGGAAAATATTTGTTTTGACTTTGCAATGAATTTTTGGTGTCTATGCAGTTTTGCACCTGCAGCTGTTTCTCTGTTGATTGTTAAATTTTAAGCATGGCATTTCTATTTCTTTTCCTCATAATTTTATAATTTGTTTTAGTATGTAATTCATTTCAAAAATATTTTATTAGTTTTTATGATTTTAGTAATATAATTTTGAGAACTAATTTTAATTTTTTTTAATCTTGGATTTTAATACACTCTAAAATACTAATTATAGTTATCTCATCTTTTAAATTCATTTACATAGTAAAGTTTTATTGACGTGTTATTTGTATTGATAAAAAGAGCGAGCAGAAAAAATAAGTAACTGGATTAATTTTATTGTATTTGTTTAAGTATGCAAATATATGATCTAATTTAAGATTACATTTGCGTTTATTCTTATTAGTCTGATAATTAATCATAATATGTAAATTCTAATAAAGTGATAGCATAGATTCATTTTATAAGGTAAACAAAAAAGATCTTGCTGTTTTTACGTTGCCATTGAATGAAGTGAGAATAAGTGTGCAAATTAGTGTATGGGCGTAGTTGAGACGTCGGTCACTCGAGTATAAGAATATCAGTCTTTATAAAAGCAGGGCGAACGCGCTCATTCATCAAACGTAAATCGTGCAGCAGCTAAGAGAAATAAAAGTTTTGAAGGAGTTCATACGGTGTTGTTTGCTTTACGACTTCAAAGTGAAGCTGCTGCATCAATTCACCGAATATACTAAGCCTTTGGCGATATTGCTGTGAATGCACGTACGACAATGCATTGATTTCACAAATTCATGTCGGGAGATTTGTCTAATTGACCGAATATACTAAGCATTTGGCGATATTGCTGTGAATGAACGTACGACAATGCATTATTTTACAAAAATTCATGTCGGGAGATTTGTCCCTTTGTGATGGAGCTGGTGTCTAGTGGACTAATCGTCTAGTGGTTCATAATGAGATGCTACCATCAAGCCAAACGGTCACTGCGGACCTGTACTTGTAGAAATTTGAAAGTGTGCAACATGCATTGCACAGAAGGAGCCAGCATTAGTAAATCATAAGGGTGTACTGTTCATGGCCGATAACGCGAGGCGCATATCAGACAGGTGAGTAGGAATACCATACTGCGACTTGGTCGTGAGACATTGTGCCATCCTTTGTGCCGTACTCACCTAACCTTGTACCATCAGATAACCACCTCTTACATTCTCAGGACAATCGTCTTAGTAGAAAACCCTTCACCAATGAAGCAGATTTGCGCCAAGCTCTAGCGGACTTCTTTGCTTCCACCCCCCCTTCCCGAGTTTTATCGCAAGGGGATTACACAACTGGAAACGCGTTGGCAGAAGGTTCTGGAGGCCTATGGTAATTACTTCGAGCATTAACAACAGGCTATACTTTCAGTAGATCATGTTCATTAAGGTTATTAAAAACAGAAAGAAATTTCTTGTTTACCTTGTATTATTTAACTCATTTTTGTAGTTAATGCTTCACGTAAATAATATACGCACATGATATTTCTTGGACATAAAAGTAGTTAAAGCAGTCTACTGCCTAAAATAATACAGGTAACACAAATAAAATTTTTATTTATGCTGAATTTTATTGAAAGCTAATATTTGATTTCAAAGACATACTTAAAATCATAATCTTAAAATAAAAGAAAATTTTATACACATTATAATTTCTTTTTTATATATTTAAAATTAAAATACCTTTTAAGCAAAAAATGTTCTAAAAATCCAAGATGATATTATTATTACGTTGTTGCAGTTCCAAATTTAATTAGGCAGAATTTGATGTAATTTAAAAGTAAAAACAGAAATACTTAAAGAAATTAAAGTTAAAATACAGCTATGTATTCTTAAATATATCTAATTATTTTTATAATCATATATTATTTGAGAATAATATGATTCAGTCATGAATTTATCAGTTTATTTTCATCAATCAAAAGAAACTTTTTATTTGATCTTATCTTTTGGTCAAATAAATATTTTCAATGATTTTTTACATAAATTATATCCAGATGATTTGATTAACTATTTGATTATTTTTGTAATTTAAAGTATAAAAAATGCTTCTAATACCCTTTTGTCTAGATTTATAAATTTATAACTATTTTCATAATTTAATCATCTGAGAGAAATATTGAGTTATAATAATATCAATTTAAATTAAAAAGTTTATAATTAATTCAGGTGTTTTTGCATATACAAGGATATCATATCTGCTATAAATGATATGTATTTACCAGTATTTCTTAAAAGGTTTATTTGAGCAAGATACTTATAAACTATAATTTATAAATTCCGTGTTGTATTCTAATTAACTATTATTTATTAATTGTTTTAATGTATCTTTAAATTAAAAATTATATTTATCAAATAATTAACTGTTGTTTGAAATTTTAGTCTTACATCATGCTTGTTGTAGTTGTTTACTAATGAAACTTGGACAAGCCAAGCTCGCCATGTTATGTGAATTAAGTCGATTGGGAGCATCTTCCGTTTTAAGAAGAGCATTATGAAGGTGAAAGTACGACTTTGCTCTACACACATGTCATAGGTACACGTTTATAGGGTAGACAACCATTCACACCTCATTCATACAAGGAAAGGACAAAGACAGGATAGATAGAGAGAGAAAGTACATCCATGCCCGAACCGGGACTCGAACCCAGGACCTCCTTATCCGTAGTCAGACACGCTGACCACTAGACGAGTTGGTCGGCACATCATGCTTGTAAATTAATATATGACCATTATTCCTTGAAATTGTCTTAAAAAGTGGTCTTATAATTCCAGGTTATACCTTTTAAATATATTTCCGTATAAATTTTTGAATGTCTATATAAACGGAACATTCATTTAGAATAAAATGATGCATATTTTACGACAAAAGGATTCATTACTTTTATTAGTTTTTTAGAAAATATCATTCTTTGAATCTTATAATTTTATCAAGAATATTGGTCTATTTCGTGTTAATTAGAGTTATTTATTAATTCATATTAGTTTTTTTATAAGCTTTAACTATATAACTGTACCTTTTATTTTCATTATCAAAAGCATAGTTGCGTTTCTCATCATCAATTTTTAAATTTTATTATTATAATTTTAATAAATTTTATTTTCTATAAATTTATTATTCCTTACTAATCTTAGTTCAAATCTTTCGTTTCTTACGTACTTTTTGATGTGCCAATTCTGCGAAATCCTTGTAATTTAAATATGTTGATAGAAATAAAGATTACTATAAAAGGACATGAACTTGAAAGTGATTAAGAAATCAGATATCTCAGTGTTTATAAACAATATGATTACTACTGTCAGATTGCGTTACCAAATATTAAATCTTGTAGTTAGATTTTTCTAAAAATGAATTTAATATTTTATTAGCATTCATGCTTTAAACACTTCAAACTTATTTTGCTACTTATATTCAACAAACAGCTTAAGTTTGAGTATTTTCATAGTGTATATACATTGAAAATGATTGCCAAATGCTAGATGCTGACTAATAATGAGTGAAACTTTTTATAATAACAAGATTACAAAAAATATATTACTATTATTTGATTACAATACCAGTGAAATTTATAAAGTGACACATAAGACAATAAAACGCATAATATCTGCAATATATGTTGTATTATGCATTGGCACAGTGTAACACATAATATCGATACAGCATATAATGCGAATTACTTATATGTTATGAGGATTTAGTAATCGATAAAATAAATTTTCGTTATAATTATCAATACAGTTATTACGTTTAAATTTTACGAATGATAATTTATTTAAAAATGAGATAAGTTTATTTAAATTGCTATCTTTAACTGACATATTCTTATATTTATGACAGAGAAAATATTCTTGGAAATTTTTGGAATGGTTTATAATAAAAATATCATTTTTCACACAAACCAATTTAAAAATTTTAAATGTTAAAATAAATGTATTCAATGTTAAATTATTTAGTTTCTAATTTAAAATACTATAATATTGTAAATAATGTGTTAAAATGAATAAATATTACAATCCTTGTTTAACATTTTGTGTATTTTTACTGCCTATGTAATATAGTTGTGAATGCTTCTGTTCCTTATCCTGGACATCTCTATTCAAATTTTTGGAGAACTCTAGATAAGTAAATTCTGAGGAATCCTTAAGAATCTTGCGAAATTTTGGCAGGAAGACGGGGATTCTTTTGATCGCGGTATAGCTTTCTTTTCATCATATCTGAAAACTCTTTTCATCATATCAGAGAACTCTTTTCATCATATCAGAACATTTGGATGGCTTCTTGCAATGTCTTCTTAGAATTTCATCATTAGTGTACTATTTAGTTCAGGGATAACGCAAATGCATAAATTAAAATTTACAAAAATATATAACCTCTTTGATAATAAATAGGATGTAAATTAAAGACAAATTAGTTCATAAATGAAATACGTTTAATGTTTTCATAAATTAGTTCCTAATACATACTTTCCACCTAGAAGTAATTATTTACATTTTTTATAGTTCAACAGAACAGTAACATACAAATAAAAACACTGCAAACGATTAACATGGAATCACAAATTTATGTTTATCATGTATCGTTTTTTCATTCATTCTCAACAGTAAAAATAATAATACATTATATTTGTTTTTTCTTCTGGAATATTAAGAAATTTTTTTCTCAAAAAGTTTATTAATTGCGTATTTGATAATTTTTGGGTTTAGATCTAGGAATTACCTTAATTATCTAGAAAATGTAAAATTAAATCTAACTTCATTTATAATGTAGCATTTAAATAAATTCCTATAGAGCAAGAATTTAAAATTTATGTTTCAATTTGAAAAGTAAAAAAAGATAACAAATAATTGAGCTTATCTATCATAATATTCTTATAATTAATTTTTATCAAAAAAATATTTAAATTACATTTTTAATATTGAATTAATAATTTGGTCATTGTTCATTGATTATTTTAGAATACAAAGAAATATGAACTGGCATGAGATAATTTGACTTCATTTTAATCTTGAATTCATTTGCATTAATAACATATATTTAAAATTTAGAGTAAACATTTTTACAGTACACATTGACTTCGTTTTGCTAAGATGATGATAATAACGACGTATTAAAAATAATAGTTTAATATTTATTTAATATATTTTTAATTTTATCAGTTTATTATTGCAAGAACTCCATAGGAATATGATTTTAATTCTTTAGTATTTAAGATGTATTAAATTGGAGAAAGAATAGAAATTCATATATATATATATATATATATATATATATATATATATATATATATATATATATATATATATATATATATATATATATATATATATATATATATATATATATATCATATATATATATATATATATATATATATATATATATATATATATATATATATATATATATATATATATATATATATATATATATATATATATATATATATATATATATATATATATAAATATATATATATATAAATATATGTATATATATATATATATATATATATATATATATATATATATATATATATATATATATATATATATATATATATATATATATATATATATATATATATAAATTTTTCATAAAACTTTTATGGTATTTCAAAGTTTCAAAGGATCTTATAACATTTTATAAACGTATTAAAAAATGTCGCTCGCATGAAACATTAACTTAAAATGTCTTCATACGAATCAAATGCTGAAAAAAGTTTCTTATCAAATTTCCTTCAAATCCGGGGAAAATGGTGCAAATTTTTCATAGGAATTATAAAACTAATTATGAAAAACAGACTAAATTGCTTTTTCATTCACAAAAATACTTTTACTTAAAATTAACTTCAAGAATTAGATTGTTTCAATTTCATTTATACTTTAAATATTTTTAACAAGATTTCAAAAAATATTCAAAGCTATTTATATTTGTTTTCTTGCTTGAATATTATACCGTAAAATTTAAGCTTACAATTTTTAAAATCTTTATTTCAAGAACTTTTACATTCTAAACAGAAACTTCAATATTTCTTAGCGCCATCATAAATTATGGAAGGATGCGCTGAAACAACGATAAATGCTTAGAAAACGAAGTATAAATTCTGTTGAGCTTTTATACTCTAATACTGGTGCCAACATATAATTTGCATATAGCTAAGGAAATGGACGTTGCTACTGGATCTGGTATTTTTTCTCAGATATTTCTTCTAGCATTTCTTTTTGTTATTTAAATTTTTTCCTGGTACCTCAATTTTGGATGTTCACTTTCACTTTAAATTTGGTTGAATACTTATTTATTTTTATTTAAAAAATATTTTTTAACTTAAAATGAGGAATAATAGTGGAAGTTTTGTTTTTATCATAAATGTGTGCAGTTCTATAAAAATAATTCATAAAATTTTAAGAGGAATTAATACAGTATGAAGATTTTTCTAAAAAAAAAATTCCTGCTAAATTTCCTTTTTCCTATTTTTTTACAATCACTCTGTTAATCACTGTGTCAAATTTTTTACTGTTTATACATTTAATGTAATATAGATCTGTATTTTAAGAAGGAGATTTATAATATTTTTTAAATTAGAAAAACTTTATACATTTAAGCACCTTGTTAATTTATATGTGTAAAGTTCAATATAATTTCAAGACAAATTATTTTTTGTGTTTTTAATAGAATTGATTACATTGATTTACTTTTTTATTTATAATCTAACCATATTATTGAGGGTTTTCGAAAATTCGTATCCATACAACTATCAAAATTATAAATGATCTACAGGAATTAAAATATTTGATCATATTATTAAGCATATTATTTAGATTTTTGTGCTTAATAGAAACCAAACATTTCCACGGAGAAAAAATTAATGCATTTTTAGAGATAAAATTCCTTAATTATTTTTCTCTTAGTTAATTAGATTAGTTTCATTAATAAACAAATTAAAAAATAAATCTTGCTTGTGCGCAGCCCAAATTACTTCTGAAATTTTACTATTAAATTTGAAATTTTTGAGATGTAAGATCCACTAAGAATAAAAAAATGATAACTGGAAGTTTCTTAATCCATTTTAAATTAAAGGAAATACTGAATCCTCTGGAATATACACAAACCACAAGAAAGGATATCATATAACCATACAACAATATACCTGCAAAGTATGTTTCAGCTAGAAGTAAACAAATGTCTTGTCAAACAAAGTGCACAAGAAAATGGTAATAATACAGGTAATTGACCAAAAAAATGATGGAGCAATTTTAGACGACTGAATTATCTTTGATGATTAACTGTAATTTATATCATTATTGGATATCTTAATCAAAGTAATCAAAAATTAGAGTCGATGAAAATCCTCATACATTTTACAAAAATTTATTGCATTTGTTAAAAAAGAAAATTTTTGATCTGTGAAATTTCCTTTCATACGTTCAGATTATATTTTAGACAAATTAAATAAAGTTGGCTATTAAAAAATTAGTTTCTAAGTCAACCAAATAAAAAAGAGATATTCAATGATACAATTAAAATAATTTATGCAAGCAACTGACCAGTTTACCAATTTTCAAGTTAAGCAGTTCTTAAAATTTGATATGAGTGACTTTTCGAAACTCAGTATATTAAAAAAAATTAAGAACTGACACATTTTTATTGTAAAATAAATATATAATTTTCTATGTCATTTACTTATATACGTTGTAAACTTTGAAATAATCTGTATTATTATGATATTCCGAGTACAATATACCTACTTAGATGTAATATAATTTGCAAGTGTTTAACTTTATTCTTTATTATAGAAAATTTCTGATAAACAGAATAGTGGATGAAATTCTGTTTAAGTAAGAATGTCAAAAATACTCTGATGAGACAACCATAAATATACTACTTTGATAATATTAAATTAAATTTGATAAAATCAGTACATTTTGTTTTTAGTTTGATTTTATTACCAAAATATTTCATTTATGAATATATCAATAAATTTTGTTAATATTATAATGCATCTTTACTTTGAAAGTAAGAAGAGCTTAAATTTTCCTTGGAGATAATAGGGAAAGAAAAAAATCTATAGAAAGTAAAAAAAATAATTTGTATTTTTTTTAATTTTCCATGACATACTCAACATTTTGACTATCAATGTTACTGACATGTTTATTTAATTAAGCTTATCTATGATGCTAATTTTTAATGTAAAGATCAGATATTGTTTTTCACTTCATAAAAAACTATATTAAAATAAAAACTTGCTCTCTAAGAATATTCTTTATAAGAATATTATCAAAGATCTTTTGTTTTTCCTTAGCAATTTCATTTCAAAAGTAATGAAAAATGAATATTTTTTCAGGAGCTATTTCATAGATGGTATTGTATAACTTTCTTATAAGATTTGTGTAGGAATGCATAAAAATATATATTCCTTCCGCTGAAGAGAAAAAAAAGTTTTTTTTTTCTTTTGTGAATGAGAATTTTTTTTAAGAATTTCTCCTTTTTGAAAATATTTTAATAGTCCTTTTTTTCAATTTATATATTAATAATTTCAGAGGTTTTTTGTTGACCTGAATAATGAATTTTAAGAATGCTTTTAAGTTTTAAAAAATATTATTTTTATCATTATTTAAAATATATTATTTTTATCATTAATTACTTTATTTTAGCAAACGTTAATCGATTGTACAGTTTGCATGAAAGGTATTTAAACAAAGCCATTTTATAAACTAAGCAAAATTGTTAAGATTTTAACAAATAAGTAATAAACAGAGCAATGCATTAATAAACTATAACCTAAAATATTTTTATCTAAAAATCTATCAAAAAAATTAGTGTTAGTTCAAGAATTTATAAATCTGAAAAAATTGATGTTTTGTTGAATGAAATATAATGCAACCAATTAGTATACTACACTTCTATTTCTAAAAACAGGTGACTTTGTAAACAAGTGTAACACTGTTATTTTATTAAGAACCACTCATACTACAGTTTAACATGCTAATCATATATTAATATGTTATATGAATAAGATGAACCATGCATCACAATAAATGATCACTTATATTCCAATTATGTATCAAGATAGAAATAAAATATTTTTCTTCAGAAAAAATACGGAAAAAAGTTTATTGAAAGACTTTCTAGCAATATAGAAATATCAGTTATTTATATTTGTTGTCACACACATTACATTATTACGAATATGAATAAATTATTTTTGTGTAAAAACATAGCTTTGAGTATAGAATGTTAAAATTTATTGAAACACTATATGGTTCACTTACTAATGTTAATTCATAGCCTCGTGATATTGTCATAAAAAATTATATACCTTCTAAAGATTATATATCTTCTTTAGATTATATATTAAAGATAATATATTTCTACATAAACATAATACTCGTATAAACTATTTAAAACGTAAATAATAGGAAATTACTTGAAATGAAAGAGGCACACCACTCAATTCTTATGTACGAAACATTTCCTTCCTTATATTAAAATCTCGTTTTAGCTATTATTCTTAGATTTATGTTAATTGATTGATTCTCCGCTTCCATTAAAGTTCTTGTTTGAACTGTGGAATATTGGCTATGTAATTTTTTTTAAATAATTCCATTGATATTGAAAAAATTTCATAAGAATATCCTTAATTGCTACAAATATACTAAATAAATTTATAGTTTCTTCTTAAAAAATGGTAAATCTAATCTCATTTACTATAATTTCATTATTGACAGCAAACGTTTGGGTAAACATTAACTATATAATGCTGAAAATAAAATTCCTGTATTTCTTACATGATTTAGAATTGATTAAAATACTCTATCTTAGCTGTAATTCCGTTGAAAAGAATAGCTAATGCTGAACTTCCAGAATTAGCAGTTTGAAAATATGTTTTTCTGAAAATATTTTTTCACATTTTGTCTAGTTCCCTTAAAATATCTAAAAATGTTCAAAATATGATGACATTAATAGCTATATTACGAAATTTTATTTTTTTATATATCATTAAACTTAATAAGCAAAAGTCAGTTGTTAAATATTTTTGATAAGCTCATTTTTTGCATAAAAATTTTATACAGAATTTCTCAAATTTTAAAGTATCAGAATTCTATCATATTTTCAATAAAGTTTGTTTTGATTAAAGACAGAAAATTTTGTGCCAATGTGTTTTCTTTTTTGCTTAATATTTCAAATTTTCTCTTTTACTTTAAAAAAAGATTGACTTGGCAGTTTGAAAGAGCCACAAGCATTAAACAAGATTATGTCAAATTTAAATCTAGAATCTTTATCAAATTGAGAAAAGATATCTCAAATATTGATTTTTTTTATGAATTATGAAAGTGAATATCAATTATTCAAACCTATGATACATGCCAATAAAGTTGTCCGTGAAAATGTGAGGCATGACTTTAATTTCAGTCGCTAAATAAATTAATAATAAAAATAATTAAAACAGAAAATATTGCAACTCTAGAATAATAACTAAACCTTAGGTTTATAATTTGAAGGATTATTATGAAGAACCAAGGAAAAATCTAAAAACTGGTTGAAATTAATCTACAATCTTTAGTTATCTTGTATACTTGAGTTCAAAAAGAAGTAATATTAATTATGAGTAGAAATAAGATAATAAAAAATAAAAATAAAAATGTTGTTTTCAAAACAATTTGAGTTTCCTTAAGAATGTTCATCCAAAACATGTAAAAAATGTTAAAAAGAAGTTTATGGAGCATTGCACAAGCTCTCTGAATTATGTTTTCTTAGTTAAATATATTTTTTTCGCCTTTTCTTTTACCAAGTTAGAAAAAATATTTAGTAAATTAAAGTGAAGATATTTTAATTTATCATATTTTGTTTCATTTGATTAAATTTATTCAGTATGAGTGATTCCTTAACCTAGTTTTTTAAGAAATATTATTTTATTTATTTTTGAAATAACATGACAGATTTTAAGAGATGTATTTAACAACTTTATGCTGTTTACGTTATTCTAAGTTTTTTTCAAACTTTTTCACTCGTATCACTATATATAAATTTAACTTTACAAATGAAATGATTTTCTTTTTAATTTGTGGAGTATAAATATTTTAAAAAAATATTTAGAAGCATATTTCGTATTATTACACACTTTCTCTTGTCTCATATTCCTCTGGTGAGAGTAGAAAAGCTTTTATTTTATATTTCTGTTTTAACTTATTCCGCGTTTATACATCTTTTTTGTATTCTAAAAGATTGTTATTATTCTTATTGAAAACTTTTTTTTGGTTAAAAATTCTTTCTTATCGTGAGATTTTGTAATTTCGTTACATTTGTATATTCTGTGTTAAAAAAAAATTTCTGAACAAAATCTTATTGTGAAACTACATTGAGTGCCTTTTCTTACATTTACTTAATCTTAATTAAACTTAATTTCTTAATATTCATCTCTCGATATCTGTCTATTATATTTGTTCAAGATACATTTTTATATCATATAGAAAACATTTCAAATCATTATAGTTTTAGATTTTTTTAGATGTAGAAGGGAGAAATAATTTTGTCTTCATTATTTTTAGCACTGTTTACCTTATATTAATAACTTACAGTAATTTTTTGTAAGAAATAGAATTTTTTTTTGCATTTTTTTTAAAATAATCAATTTATATACATACTTAGAATGGTAATTTTATATTATCTACTTAATGTGCTAAATATTTTCAAAATTTATAATTTTCAAAACAATTTAAAATTACATCATGGTTTTTAACGACAATATTTAATGTATTGTTTACTTCACAAACAGATGATTCACACCCACACAGTTTTAAGGAACTTAATTTTTTAAAATGATTCTTAAAAATTAAATTTAAAATATCCTTCATTTCATTAGTTAATATGTCAAAAATGTAAAATTCAGCAATTTTTTATGAAAATTTTATTTCAGTGCTTTCGTTCTGTTTTCCTGAAAAAGTGTGCCTTATTGAACATTTTAAAATACATCATTTTTTAATGAAGCCTTAATAGATTCAAAGCAGAATATTATCAGTAAAAATATATTAGTCTAATCTGTATTTTAGTTTTTAATGAAAACCTTTTAATACATAATTTTAAAATTAATTGTCATCTAAAAACTTATTTTGTAATTTGATTTTGATGAATTTTAATTTTTTAAATTTCATTTACTCATTGTTTTTTTTATATTTTTAATAAATTTATGAACAAGATCTGCAGATAAGTTAGTAAAATAAAAAACATGAAATTTAATAATGTATGTAGTACTTTCAATAGCCAAACACTTTTACAAGACAGTTGCTTGCTTTTATTATAATGAAAAAAATTGAAATTTCTAACTAATGCTAAACTTAAAAAGAATAAAAAATTGTAGGATCAAATAGCGGAAAAGAAAATCTAATCGCTCTAATATATCAGAGTGTCGAGAAGAAATATAATCAGATGCTTTGCTTATAAGCGATGCATTCTCTTGAGGTATGAAATTTATTCTGAATATTTTATATAAACCTAAAATGTATCAGTAGAAACAGCAAGAATACAAATCCTTATTAATGTATTGGAAAATTCAAGGAAATTTGGTCTCATATCTGATACAATAATTTTTGATAAGATATAAGCTTTATATTCAAGACATTTGAATAGATAAACGATTAGATAAATTTTCTTTCATTCAGAAGAATAATGAAAACGGCAGCATGAATAATAGATGTAAGATTTTTTGAATTATATCAGGAAGAAAAATATTTCTTTTTACATAACTAAATTGAATTAAATTGACAAATTGGGCAATATTGTTTTTATAATCATAAACTAAACGAAAAAAATAATCGTGAACAATTTTGCACATTTAAAAAATTTAACTAATGCTTTCTCTTGTTCGGTAATTCTTAAGAAAGCTTTATTCTTTGAAATAACCTAGAAAAAGATGAAAGACATTTTTACATGCAAATAATTTCATAACTTCCGTGGAGCTTATCGCTCACTATTATTTTTATTTTTTCTCTCTCCTTAATATTATTATTATAAACTCAATCAATAGATTGTGAGAATATTAGGAAGAAAAGCTTATTATTGAGAATTGATGGCATTGAGTATAAAAAATTCTAAATAGAGTAACTTAATATTTATTTAATAGGAGCTCCTTTATTCTGTTCAGAAATGTAAATGATATAAACTATGACAAAATTGAATATGGGGCATTAAAATGTGAGATGATGGGGAACTTGGAGAATTTTCTAAATCATGAGACCTTTGAGATTTGATTTGTCACCAAGAAACCGTCTTTTTCGTGAGTACAATAGCTCAAAATGGACTTACACAGTTTACTGGATTTCAAAACACTAAGAATATACAAGTCTGAAGTTTGAATAAAGACCATAAATTTTGATCGGAACGAAAAATATTCAACTACTAAATCAGAGGGACATTTTGTGGGGGTGATTTTAAGTTTCTTATTTGTTGTTGCTCAAAGAATTATCTCCTATATTAACTAAAAGATATTACCAACATTACAGAAACTATATAATTTTAAACATCCAAAGGATAGAAGAAAACAAATAAAAAGGAGTGATATTCGATTAAATAATCCCCATCAAAATGAAAATTATAGTTGTTTTTATTTATAATAAATATATACGTCGAACTTTCTGGATTATAAGGTCCTACCGTAAACATAAAGCTGTTTAAATTTTTATAGCTAATTATTTTTACTTAGAACTGCATTCAAGATTTTCGTAAAAATTGATTTATTTACTCTCATTTGTTTATTAAAAACTTCAGTTTAAGAGCTGAAAAAAATAGGAAACTATATACGCATCCACAATTTCATTTACTATATATAATTTTAATTACTTTTATAGAAATTCTTTCTCTAGTTGACATGCTTATGAACATTTTTGTGTGTAAGCTAACATTATAAAAAAGCCTTTAAATCTTTAGAATGTTGAAAATAATTCTAAATTTTCAAAACAGGATCTAGTTGACCTAAAAATGTTCTTCATTAAATTGAATAACTGGAAGTAGCACCAATTCTATCCCTAATTACATGAATCAATTTTATCATAATTCACAATTATATCATGAAGAACGTTTTGATTATATAAATATATGGACGTTATTGGAATAATATTTCATAATCATTTAAATTTATAACTGAAGAAATGCAGCGAGATGATTTTTTTAAATATGATTACTTATTCGTATAGTTAAGCTGAAATATTAGTTGATATGAAAGTTGACATTCAAAAATTATGTTTCATAAATTCATAAAAAGGAATATTTATAATAATAGAATTCATTTCTGATCCAGAAAGTAATTGCAAAGCTACACAAACTGTAAACATTCTGAAAGTAAAATTTTTTAGCTCAATTTTGTGCAACTTTTAAATAACGAATTTAAACGCTCTATTATTTTCATGTTAGTTTTAATGAGTGTAATGTTACATGCATTATGATGCATTTTATGATTTATGTGAAAGTATTTTTATAAATGTAACGTTGTTTTTAGGAATAAAACATTAATTTAATAAATGTTGTTAGTTATCATATACTTGTTAGTTATCATAAATATGATTAAAGTATTAAAATAGAGTGGATAAATTTTACAACAGCAAAAAATGTATCGTACATTTAGCGCAAATATATATAATGCTATATGTATATAAATCCATTTACATAAATGTATTAACTTTTATTTACTCACATATACTTCTAGATTTTAATCTAAAGCATCATTTCTCCAACATTTTAATATATTTTGGAATAAGCAGATATGAATTAATTTCAGAAGTTACCTTTCCCAAATATTGAATAGAGGAAATTTATTGGATTTTTAATATTTATTTTTAACTATTCGTAATAAAATATTATATGAATATGTTCATTTTTCCCTTTCATACAATGGAGAGAATATTTATTAGATTCTTGCAAAACATTAAAAAATATCAATTCCATGATATACGCTTATTTTTAATAAAATATTCTGAATATATAGTAATATGTCTTCCACAGTAAATATTGCAGTATACAAATAAAAGAAGTATTGCATACGAAATAAGAACATTATTACTCTTGTCATTTTAGGATTTAAAAGAAAGAAAACGGTATATGTACTTACTCTGGTATACACATTGAATACGATTTCATGTTATTGCAAGGTAGATCTATTATGTATTGAATGGGGAAATAATCAGAGAAATTATATTTGCAATATAATTCATTTTATTTAGTAAATAAATTGAATGTTCCGATTAATTCATCAAATATTTTATTATGAAGAAAATTGAATTTCAGGTATTTCTTTTGATATGTATATTTGAATATAGAATATTAAATGAATTTTGACGTTTTCAAAAAAAATATGTATATATATATATATATATATATATATATATATATATATATATATACTAATATAAAGAAAATACATATATGAATATAAAGTAATAAATACAATGCTAAAAAAATATAATGTTGTAACTACAATGCATAATAGGAAATCTAGCCAGCGCAAAAGCAGCTAAAGAAAGATTTGCCTATATAAATAAGATAAAACATGAAGAAAAGTAAAATCAGAAATATAAAATTGGAAAGATACTAAAGTATATGAAGCAAAAGACAAGAAGGCATAGGGACCATGTCTTCATCAGGAGGGAGATGGTCAGCTATGCAAAAATGAACACTCTTTTCTGACATGCTCGAAGGACAAATGTCTAAAAATCTTCGAGCAATTCCCCCGAAGAGTGTTCGTATTAAAAGAACTTAATTAAAAATTAGACTAAATATATATGTAGAAAAGATAAATATATATGCAGAAAAAATAAAATACTCACTATAGATGAAAATACTCACATTAGTAGAAAAATACATACAGTAAAAAAATACTCACAATAGTAGAAAAATACATACAGTAAAAAAATACATACAGTAGAAAATACAAAATACAAAAGCCAGTAAATCAGATTGAATTTATATATGAGAATAGTAGGAAGTTGCCAAAAGTAAATTTGAAATTAGAATGAAGAAATATTGCCAGAAGTAATTAAATTCAAAAAGTTAAAGTGGTTTAAAAAGTTAAAGCGTATTAAAGGGGATTTAAGTTTTAGTTATGTATAAAATAAAGTGTATATATGTAGGTATTTTCAGGATTCTTGTAAGAACTTCAATGCTTGGGTGGCCCTTCTGTAGTTATAAAAACTACGAATTACTTCAATCTTACAAGCGATTCCATACTTCCTACATATTTTAAAATAAAATTAATTGGAATATTGTTATTTTTTAGGTAAGCTATTAAGCGTTTAATTTGATTTTTAGTATATTCATAATTGTTACAGATTATATAAATGCGATTAAGCTCATTAATTATGTATACATGTCATACATGAATAAACCTGGAATCATTTTTGCTAAATTTCTTAATATTATATTAGACAATATTGTTAAATCAGAAGCCACTTGGATCATTAATAATAATAAACCTATTTTGGATTTTTTATCGAAAAATTATATTTATTGTATTAATTCTTTTGACTTTAAAGACCTTTTTACTAATATTCCCATAGATAAATTAAACGATGTACTACACCTTTATTATCAGGACAATAGAAACTTATTAAATATTAATTTTGATTATTGGAATAATTTAGTTAAAATGTGTATTTATAATAATTTTATATTTAACGGTGAAAATATTTTTATTCAAAATTGTGGAATTCCACAGGGATCCAACTTTTCTAGCACACTAGCAAATTTATTTTTACATTATTTTGAAAAAAAACTTCTTTTATCAATATCCTTTTGCTTTTCGATACATAGATGATTTCATTATTTTCAACAATTTAAAATTTGAAGATATTTCTAAAACTATTAACCCTGAAGAACTTTCTCTAATTAAAACTAATTTATGTGAAACTAAAACAGAATATCTGGATTTATTTATCACTATTGATAATTCCACTACATATATAGACATTTTCGACAAAACTAAACAGTTTAATTTTCATGTTAATAAGTTAATTTCTTGGAACTCCAATATTTCTTTAAAAATATACAGAAACATTATAATTAATGAGCTTAATCGCATTTATATAATCTGTAACAATTATGAATATACTAAAAATCAAATTAAACGCTTAATAGCTTACCTAAAAATTAACAATATTCCAATTAGTTTTATTTTAAAATATGTAGGAAGTATGGAATCGCTTGTAAGATTGAAGTAATTCGTAGTTTTAATAACTACAGAAGGGCCACCCAAGCATTGAAGTTCTTACAAGAATCCTGAAAATACCTACATATATACACTTTATTTTATACATAACTAAAACTTAAATCCCCTTTAATACGCTTTAACTTTTTAAACCACTTTAACTTTTTGAATTTAATTACTTCTGGCAATATTTCTTCATTCTAATTTCAAATTTACTTTTGGCAACTTCCTACTATTCTCATATATAAATTCAATCTGATTTACTGGCTTTTGTATTTTGTATTTTCTACTGTATGTATTTTTTTTACTGTATGTATTTTTCTACTATTGTGAGTATTTTTTTACTGTATGTATTTTTCTACTAATGTGAGTATTTTCATCTATAGTGAGTATTTTATTTTTTCTGCATATATATTTATCTTTTCTACATATATATTTAGTCTAATTTTTAATTAAGTTCTTTTAATACGAACACTCTTCGGGGGAATTGCTCGAAGATTTTTAGACATTTGTCCTTCGAGCATGTCAGAAAAGAGTGTTCATTTTTGCATAGCTGACCATCTCCCTCCTGATGAAGACATGGTCCCTATGCCTTCTTGTCTTTTGCTTCATATACTTTAGTATCTTTCCAATTTTATATTTCTGATTTTACTTTTCTTCATGTTTTATCTTATATACATATATATATATATATATATATATATATATATATATATATATATATATATATATATATATATATATATATATATATATATATATATATATATATATATATATATATATATATATATATATATATATAAATGCAAAATCAGAAGTATAGCTAAAAGCTCAAGAATACATAAAATATAAATGCAAAGTTAGACACATAATCAGAAGCACAAGAATACATAAAATTTTATGTTTTAAAATTCAGGGTTCCAAATTTTCAAGTATATTGGCTAATTTATTTTTAAACTACTTTGAAAAATCATTTATTATACAAATACCTTTTGCTTATAGATATATTGACGATTTAATAGTTTTTAATTACCTGGAATTCGATAGAATTTACAATAATATATATCCTAAAGAATTAAAATTAATTAAAACCAATATTGATAACTTAAAAACTGAATTTCTAGATATTTCAATTACTATAAAAGAAAACTACACATTTACTGACATTTATGATAAAACTAATAATTTTAATTTCAAAGTTAATAAGATGATTTTCTGGAATTCAAACATTTCAATTAAAATTTATAAAAATATTATTTTTAATCAACTTAATAGAATATATAATATATGTAATAATTTAAATAATATAAATAAACAAAAAAACAGACTAGAAAATATTTTAACTCATAATAACATTCCAACTAAATTTATTAAACACTATTTGGCTAGTAGAGCATTGCTTATAAGAGTGAAGTAAGGCGTAGTTTTATACTACAGAAGGGTCACCCAAGCCTTGAAGGTCTTATAAGAAGCTTGAAATGCCGATAGTGTTTACACTTAGTCACTAATTTATGTGTTTGGTGAGGTTCTTCCAGATTTGGATATGTAATTGGATGTGATTTAAATCTAATGATTGTTATGTATTGAGTGTATTTTGGCAACATTGTATTTTGGCGGCATTGGATTTTGACTTGTATATTTTGGATTGAATTCCACTTGCATATTTTGGATTGGGTTTTGCTTCTTTTATTCTTGTTTGATGCTTTGGTTTGATTTTTGGTATGGCTTTGGGGTGTGATGGCTTTTTTAAGACTATGTCTTGGGCCGTTGCAGAAAAGCCATAATTGTGCCAATGTGGTCAACACCCCCTGATGAAGCTGGCCATATTGGTACTTTATTCCATTTATATTTATCTTTCTTTAAAGTGTTTTCAATGTAATTCTTTTCATTGTATTCTTTTCAATGTGTTATTTTCCATTTGATATTTCAATATATTGTTTTCCATTTAATATTTCAATGCTTTAATATTTCAATGTGTTGTCTGCCATCTGATATTCTACTTTTGGCATTTAATTTTTCAATGTACTATTTTCCATTTGGCTTTTCATTGTATTTTGTTTCATTATATTCATTGCATATTTTATAAATTATACTATTAACTATATCTTAGTAATACTATTCCAGCTGCTTTTGCGCTAAATGTACTGCTAAACTTAAAACTTAAAATTTTATATATTCTTGTGCTTTTGGTTATATGTCTAACTTTACATTTATATCTTTATATATTCTTGTGCTTTTGGCTATACATCTAATTTTGCATTTATATATATATATATATATATATATATATATATATATATATATTAATGTTTCTGTAAAATGTTTCAATTTGAATAAAATTCTAATAAAATCGCGAAAGTCTGCACACATTTAACAATTCCAACTTAAACATTTTTTATTATATTCCCCCGCATTACAGCCTAATGCGCTTAAATTTTATGTAACTTATGTTATTCATTTGAAGACATAATGAATGTTCTTAAATTTATATGTTTTAAAACTTTTGCTGCTACTCCCGTTAGTTGAGTAATGACGCTGAATCAATAGGGACTATCGTTAGAGACATTGTCATTAAAGAAATTAATGACTCTTCAACCTTTATTTGTTACATGAGAAAAAGACAGCAGATGGTTCGATTTTTCAGAAATTTCCAGTTAAAATTCATTACCTAAAATTTGAAAATAATATAGGTGGGAAATATTTGAAAGGAAAGTCCAAAACTAAAGTAAAATCACTACATAGCTAAATAATTTAATAAATTCTATCTGAAAAAATAGTTCACAAACCAAAATTTTCTATTTGAAATGGCTATTATTCTAAACACTTTTTGAGTAAGTGCATTCATAATTAACCTTAAATGTTAAAAATAAATAACTCAAGAAATCAGATCACTTCTATAAAAAGGCATTTTATATCAAATATGTTTGTGCTCATATTAACTTAATATAATACTCTAAAATGCCATGAGGATACAATAGTGAATTACAAATATATATATATATATATATATATATATATATATTTGTGTGTGTGTGTGAAGAATATAACATTATTGAATTATTTTCGTGTGTTGTGGTATTTCCTATACGAATAATTAAACTAATAAGTTACTACTTTAAAAAATTTACATAATGATAGCATATCAGATGAACGGTAATCGCTCTAAAATTAAAGAGTGTATTTGGCATACTGAAATCGAGATACTGAACTGACTGAAATCAACAATACATGATTTAAATTGAAAATCGTTGTAAAATAATTTAATAAATTTCCTTTATTAATCATGCTGTCACGCTAAAAATATTCTTGAAATTGTTTCAAGATAATAAGAAAATAAAACATTATATTGAAAAGTTTAAAAACTAATTGTCTTTTCTGCGAGACTTATAGCTTGTGAGCATGAAACTGGAGAAAAACGCATCAAAGATCTCCTTCATGCCAAATATTTCTTAAATGAAATGTCAGCTGTAAAAATCTACGAAAATGGCTTCTCGAATGTATTTCTCGTTTAGGTTCTTAAATCATCAAGGTAGTAATACCTGATCAGTAGGCAATTCGTCATAAAAGGATTTTTCGATGAATTGAATTTGATTTATAAATCAATGAAACCAATTATACATTTCTTTTCATTTATTTATGAATTTTAATTTATTTATCCTTTAGAATAATACATTAATGTAAAATAAGTTTTTCACAATGTTGTAAGGAGTTTCTTGAAGTAATATACATATGCATACATACATACACATATCAATTTCGACTGGATGCGCCTGTCTTCACGAGGTTCCTAGGTCCATGGGACCTTACCCTCTGCTGGAGCTGTAATGAAGTTGGTTAGCCTCAGCTGTAATTGAACTGGCATATGATTGGTTAAAAGTTCTTAGTAGGTGGAACTAAGTAAAATTTAGTTATGAGTGAAAAAGTACTCATTTTTATTAACAATTTTAAATAAAATATTGAGTTTAAGAGAAATTAAGTTAATTTAATGAAATAATAAGTTAGGAATTATGTAGAAAATTTATTAATATATTGAACAATTGATTAACATTTATTTTTCAAGCTCTTGGAAATAGGCTTTTAACTTAAAAAGTTTGTCCAAAGGGGACATGATTTCTTTGAGTTCGTTTATCAGTTTATTGATAGGAATTCTATTGAATATTGATTTAATTTCATTAATTAAGACTATTTACTCCGAAAATTCTCCAGATACCTCTGAAGAAGCTAGCAGAGGAATTTACTCTGAATCGGGGGTGGGGTAGGGGAAGTAACTGTAGTGTAGGAGACACCAGATCTCACCATATTATTTTTCTGCTGAGGCTTAATACTCGTGATATTGAGAGACTTTATGACTGTTCTTGGCTTGGGGAATTTAGAACATCCTTTATAGTTTGCCGGGTGGTTACCCTGGCAGTTTGAACAGGTTGGATTTTCAATTTTGTCATGTGGTCAGTTTCTAGTGTTATGTGCTCCTGTACACTTGACGCATTTAGATTCCATATGGCACATATCAGTTATATGGTAGAACTGTTGACAGTTGAAACATCGCATCACCAATTTGGATCCTCTGTAGTACTCAATTGTGAAACTAGACATGTGGCATGTTTCCTAATATAGTACATAGAAGCGCCATCAGGCGCAGTAAAGATGTTTACTAGGAAAAGAGGCATTTTCTTGCTGGTTTTATGATGAATCATCTGACTCACCTTTGCCAAATTAAAACCAATAAGGGTTAAGTTTTCTTCTATATTATGGATTTTGGTGGTGATGGGGAGACCCCTAATCACAAATTGTTTTGGTTTCTCATTCTTATTTATGATCAGAATATAACCTTTTTTTTCTTAATTGAAAATTTTGGTTAATGCCTTGAGGGCTTCAGGTGATTTAACAAATATATTGAGGTTTCAGCCTGTGGTCTTGGCCTCGAATTCAAAATTAAATTTGGCTTTTAAATTTCGAATAAAATCTTATATGTTGTCCCCATATCTCACTATAAATGGTGTTATTTTCATTCTCTACAGGGGGGACAGTAACAGGTGGTTGCTCGGCCTCCACGGCGGAGCCAAGCTGAGCGAATGGGTTGTTCGTAGTTAGGAAGGTTCTTCCAAAATAACTTTATCGGTTTTTTTAGGGGGTTTGACAAATTCCTCTGAGCGCTTGTTCATGGAACTTTTCTTTAATATTTTAGTTCTGCTAGTTTCAGCAACATTAGCTGATTTACTACAAGTATTTGAAACACTAGGTTCGCTAACGGGTAGGAGGGAAATGCCAGATCTGAAACAGCATAGCTACCTTCTCTCGTTAGCCTTAGAGTTTGTCTGGAGTCAGTGGTTTCAGCATCTCTGCGGTTAGAAGTATCCAGTATCATCTCTTCAAGAAAAGCGATGGATATCATGTGTTCTATGGAGTCTAGAGAGTCTTTATTCTTTCGTACTCTTCCAATCATACATATATATAGAACACACACATGTATATATATATAGAAGACAAGTATAAATACAGTCAGATTTGTTAGGAATTCTTGAGATTACAAAGACAAAATGCATGTTATTTCTCTTAAATGCTATACCATGACACCCCAAAACTGGGACAACAGTGACCTTGTTAGTTAGGGTGTCTTTCTCATTATTAGAAGGTAGTTCGTTGGAGTCTCAGCTTAATCGAAGTTACACCATTTTCGTAAATGGCTGCAAGGACAAGTTTAATAGTTAGTGGTCACAATTTCCTCCAAGTGAAATAATACCTCTTGGGGTGGTAGGCCTGCTTCTAAATTACGGAGATTCCCACTCGGCTTCTTCAACCTAACTAACCCTGCTCTTGACTTCTTAAAGGGAAGTATATGGGTGGAACAACAGTAGCACACCAAAGAGGCATTGATGTAAAATTTGTAAGTGATAGAGATATATAATAGGAAGTAGAATATTAATCAAATACATGTGTACAAATGTACTACCACCAAAGATGATGAGGATTAGTGTTGTCACATAAATAATAATGGAAATTTTAAATAATTTTGGTTTAGTTTTGGTTAGTTTTAAATAATTTTCGTTTAATTTTACATTATTAATAACTGAAAAAACTTCAGTAAATTTGTAAGGAATTTATATTGAAGATATCCGAAGAAGAGAAGTTTATGAAATGTATATAAAATGTAGAAGGACTACCAAATAAGAATAAAAAGCTTGAAGATAATGCATTTGTAATTATTTTATTGCATGTCATAATTATACTTTGAAATTATCTTCTTTGCTTGCATTTAATATTAATTCATAACTAATCTACTCATTGAACTCAATTATTTATGATATAAACTTCATCAACTAACTAATGAAAATTTCTTTTAAATATTATATATTTGGTTTATTTTCATGGTAAGACTAATCTAATTCATCTCTGAAAATCCCTATTCTGTACATGTATTTATTTGCCTACTTTGTGTTATATATGTGATTCATTTTCAGCTTCTATATTTGTTTAGTTTTTACACTTAATCTGATACTTTCAAATACTTGTTTTGTGGCGTTAACAGAAAAACTATATCTTGTCCCCATATCTGTATGGGGACATGTTTTATTCGTTTAATATATGATTATTCATTTATTATATAATATTCTATTTATAATATACTATTCTATTTATAATATACTATATAATATACTATTTAATATATAATATTCGTTTAATATTCGATAATATATGAAATGTTTTTTCATCAAAAAGCAATTAAATAAATTTATTTATTTAATTGCTTTTTGATGAAAAAACATTTTGAATATTTTTATCACTAAAAGAAAATTTCCGAATCACCTGGATTTATTACAAAATTTGTGTTAATCAAATTATATAATTAATCACCAAAGTTTAAATAATCAGACTGTTTATGAATTGAACATCAGTTGTTCAAGTGAAATTTATTTTTTAAAAATTGTCAACTCTTTTCCTATAATCAAAACACACAAAAAATTAGTATTTTATAAAAATTTCAAAAATATATACTTCTTTTTAAGTAGAATTTTTATATTTCAAAAATATATAAAAATTCTACTTAAAAAGCGATTGTTGTAAACATTCAGATCACCCATTCCTGTTACACAAATTTAGTTTTAATTCTAATAATTTTTATGAATATTTAGCTTGAAAAATAAAATATAACTGTTAAATACCAAATTTCATATATTTTCAATAAAAATTTTTTTTAAATATAAAACTGTAGATGGATTGTGTTTCCTACAATCATGGTCACTTGCACAATTTTAAAAGGAAATATTTTCATTAAATAATCCTTTATAAATATTAAGTATAATTATGTTAACTTAAGTATACAGTAATTATTATAGACAAAATCAAACTAAATTAATAACAGATAGAAATAGATTTTAAATCAAAGCAATTTATCTTCATTAACATTATTATAACTTTTTTATACATACTAAACAACTTAGTTTCTTCACTTCTTTAAATACTTTGTTTTATTTAGATATTTTATTGCTTTCTTTTTGTATTTTTAAATATTTAATTTTAACTATACATACATACTTATATATATATATGTATATATATATATATATATATATATATATATATATATATATATATATATATATATATATATATATATATATATATATATATATATATATATATATATATATATATATATATATATTTATTTATTTATTTATTTATTTATTTATTTATTTTTGAGCAAAACTGTGTGATCTTCAACCCATTCAGTTGTGAATGACGATTCTAATTTGTATACAGATTCATATTTACGGTAGCTTGAATTAGATTGTCAGGCCAAATGATCCTCTAAATTGTCAATGGAATTAAGGTTTTGATATGACTTGGACGTCTTTGGAATACGATTCGTTTTATAAACTAATTTTAATTGATTTGGACACATTGAACTTGATTATTGTGTTACTTAAATGTTCAATTTTCCCTTCTTAAGAAGGATTAAAAATATTATTTATTGATAAAGTAATCGATAACAACTAAAATTCATTTTTGTCCAGGAACTCTTAGGTTATATTTTCGCGACATAAGCAAAATTCTCCACGCCATCACAAAGATAATAACATCCATTAGCTCACAGAATCACCTCAATTTTAAATATTACTATTCTGGCCTAAATATAAATTTTTCGGTGCAAAAAAATTATATTTTTCCATTTGCTTTCTAGATCTTGATCTACTTTACCTACTTTAACCTCTCTTCTTTATGATACTTTAACTGTTTTAATTTTCTATATGAGCAGCATATGTATTTCATCGTAAAATGAACCTGACCCATTTTTATGTGATAGTTTTACTTGTGTCCTTTATTATTCTATAAGTATAGAAATTTGGATTTGGTGCAAGCTTGTTTAGAATTGTGAAACTTTAATTTGCTCTGTTTCTCCAAATATTTTGTATTTTCGATAAAAACTGCTTTTTTTAAGCATATATAGTAATCTCAGAATGTTTAAGAATTATTCACTTCACATTCAATATTTCAAGAGTCCTTAAAATTTTAAAAATCATAAATAGTAATCTAATTTTAGACTGTTTAGGGATCTTATTCATTTCACTATCCGATTTTCAAGAAACTTTGTGATACCGAATTTCTCAAACATCCAGATCAGATTGTGAATTACTTCATAAAAACAAATAAAATTTTAATTTCCCTTATAATTTTATCGTTGGCACCTTTTTATCTTAAAAATTTACAGTTTATATTCAATTTTAAAGGAAAAAAATATTTTTAAAATTTTTATTTATGTAATATAAGGATTTCAAAAATCTTTGATGTGCGCCACTAATTTAATTTATTAATTACAGATTTAATTAATTTAAAGAAAATTTATAACTTATCTAAATTATATGTAATTATGTGTGTTTGCGTGTGTACATTTTAATTTTTGTTCAACAAACTCCGACTTTTAAATCAGTATTACAAATAATGTCCTAAAGATAAAAAGTAAGAAAAATCGAAGTTAACAATCAACTGAAAACTGTTCATAATTTCGTACTTGAAATAATATAAAACATATGAAATATTTTTTGAGAAAAAAATCTGAAATTGAATTTTCCCTCAAATATATCTTTTTTTTAAAATACACATTTAAATCTTTTAACAAAATAGTATCTTATTCATATTTTAAGCCAAACTGTTGTTTTGAATAAAAAAATTAATTATTATATGAAAGAATATGGAAAAACAGTGATAGTTACACACAAAAAGACTATGTCTCTCACTCATGTATATTTGTGTTAATGTGAAACTTCACTATTCATTAATAAATGTGTTTAATACATTTTTTTATAACAAACAATGTAAATATAGTTATGATATTACTTAACCAGAAATATATTTTATAAAAATTCAGCATTTATGAAGTACACCAGAGTCTTGTGAAACGTAAAAGTCTGCTTGCTTTACTTTATCAGTTCACGTAATACCTGAGATGCTTGGGTAAATAACAAATGTAAATTTGAGGTATATTACATGCACAAACTCTACCAGGTCATTATTTTAAGAATTTTTTATCTTTTATATCATTTCTTAAGAAGCCCGGTGGCTTAATGGCAGCGTTTCACGCTCACAAGGCACAGATCTGAGGTTCGATTCTCGGGCAGGACAAGATTTACTCAGCCTTTCATCCCTTCAGTGGGTTGATAAACTGAGTCTCATGCATGCTTGGGAACTAAACACTGGGGTCTCATGTTAAGCTGACTACCTAATTGGTACATATGCTTCACACTACAAGGCCCACGGTCATGAAAACAGTTATGGGCACAGTAGGCTTTGGCCCACACGTGCTGTCGAGCCACGGAGTTAAGTTTCGAGTTTATATCATTGATTATATTTCTTATGATCAAATTATATTAAACTGCTTCATAATACAAGAGTCAACACTATAATGCATGCTAATATTATTCTCTTTCTTGCTTTAGAAATAAAATTGAATAAGATTAAATTTTTAATCCGAATTAAGACATTATATTATTTCCTAAAATATAATTTTTATCCATACACTTTTATATTTATTTACATTTCCTTTTTATGTATGATTTCTAGAAACCAAAAGTGTACATCATAACTACTTGTATATTATTTCAACATTTTGTTCTTATATCATACAAGTGAGGAAGCACTAACTTTAATTTATCATAGAAAGTGTTTTCAGTTGAGTGTATTTCTAGCTTTTAAACTTATTTATGTGTCTATAAATAAAATAATTAGCACCAGTACAATTATTCATTTTGTGTTTCCAATCTATAAATTACTTTTTATGTATTATTTCTTACTTTGGATTGAATGCATCAAAATAATTCATAATATGAATTAATAATAAATGAAGCATATTTCGACGCCGCAGGCGGACAGCCTACTCGCGAAGCGAGTGTAAGGCTGTTGATGTCCGCTGCGAAATGAAGCATATTTGCATTATTTACCCTTTTTTTCTTCCGCACAAAAAAAAACATATTTATTTGATGACCCTACGTCCAGCAATGCTAAGTTGGCGAGCGCCGTTGAGTTTTGTTTAGATTCTTGGCGATCTCCTATTGGCAACCCTGTGAATCTTGCAGAGGTAAAGCAGAGAGAATTCCATGCTGATTGATTCCAGCGGAGAAGCTAGAAGGACTATTTCCCTGGTGTAGCAGCCACCAGTTCACAAAGCGAGTAAATTTAAGTTATTAACCGAGCAGAACATCCAGGCAAATCAGTCGGAGGATTTGGAAAAACTTTCAACTCGTCTCGAGTTTTCTTCTTCGCCGTAAAATAGGCTTCACGGCAAAGACGAGGACGCCATAGCAGTCCAGCCAAACGTTGTAGTGACATTGTTATTAGGAAAGGGAGGGCTCTAAGTTTTAGCGCCTGTGAACTTTGTTTCCCATCTACAATTACGATGGTGTGTTCCGCAAGCTTTGCGTGCGCTATTATGATCGCTAGTTTAACGTATTTTGTAGCTTCTGAATCAGTTTATGAAGTCCTCGGTAAAAGAAAACATTTATCCGAGGTATGTATATGATTTATATATTTAATATTTACGATTTTGATGTTAAGTGTTTCAATGCTGCTATCAAATTGTTATCAGTTTTCCGTAATGCATTTAATATGCTTTCATTTGTTGAGGGGTTGTTTAAAAAACAATTTAGCAATTGTTTAAAAATTTACGGCTTATATAATAATGAGAAAAGAGCAACCCAGTGCATGCACACAATAAATTTAAAATATGTATTCATAATTTTTACTAATGCTATTTACATATATATAAAGGAGTATATGTTAAAGTTAAATAATGATTTTAATTATTTTTTGGTGATTAAAGAAATAAGATTAAACAATTTAAGAGTTTTTATTCCCATTTAATTTTAATTAAAGTTTAGTAATATGTAAAATAATGTACAAATAATTTTGTGCATAAAATAATTTGTTATTAATGTTATATTGTTATAATTGATTCGTGATTTTGTAAAATTTGTAACAGTTCTTATGTTTTTATAATATTTGCAATAAATAAATTAAATATAAATTAAGTAAATGCGATAGAAATAATTAAAATTATAATTATGATATTATTTAATTAAAAACTTACAACTATAGATGATATCACGTTTTCAGTCTAAAATATGTTTTCACTGTGTGGTACTGAAAATTATAAATAATAATGAAAGAAATGTACAAATTCTTATTTTTAAATTTTTTTCAGGCATCTCAAAGCAAATTGCATTGCAGAATTTCAAAGCAAAATAAAGAAAAAATAATGAGTTCATTATGTTCAAATATTAAAAATTATATCAAAAATTTAATTTAAATATTTAAATTAACAATTCCCTTAATTATTAAAATAACAGACTTCAGTCAAATTTTACGAGAAGTTTTCATTTTAATCTAAATTTTTTTTTGGAATATTATATTATGAACAAGATTTCTATTGTATAATTTTAACTGCAATTCATTAAATTAATGACATCTACTCTTTTGACGTATTCAAAAATATAATATTAAAATAAAACTCGCTTTACGTATGTTTAAGCATTAAAAACTTTATATAACATCTCAATAAAATAAATAAGTAGAAGTTATATTGTAAGTTACAGGCAAATTGTTTTTTTTTTCTAAATATATATTGTGTTATTAAATAAGGCTTTAAGAATTTCAAACAGTACATTATTTAATATTATCCTTTACTTTGCATATTTGAGATGATAATAAATAAATTGATGTACTTTTCATGTTTCTTTCCTTAATTTTTAATGATGTGTGTGAAATTTAATAAATATTAGATAAAATTTAACCTTTTCATTATTTTTCTTAGCTCATATAAATTGCAAATTTAAATTGGCCGTAAGTGTGATAAAAAAGAAATTTTGAGTATGATTTGAAATTATAATGTATGTTTTTAAACTTTTTTCCTTGAATTCATTGCTTCACATAAAGTCAAAGTAGATTTCTGAGGAGAGTATTTGGGCTAAATGTATCTGGAATATTTAATTTAAGCGGAATTCAGTTTAAGAATTAAAATTTCTTTCAAACTGAATTAATAATTACAACTCAATGAAATAAAAATTAACTGCTATGTTTTTCTCCACACAAGTGCATGATAATTTTTAAATTAAACTCATTTATTAGAATGCATGATTATTTTATCAAAAAGAAGCAAATGTAATACATTTATAAGTCAATAAAAATTATTGAAAAATTTGTATCGTAACAGTAAAAATATGATTTAAAAATCAAGAATATTATTTTTTTAAAGGAACAAAATGTTTTCAATCTTTAATATGATTTCTTAAAAACTATTATACCAATAAAACAATAACTATTATAAAAAAAAGTTTATTTTAATATTTTGACTTTTTCCTCTGTGATATATTCAGACTCATCATATAAGAGCGTAGCATTCCTGGTTTTGACATTTGCCAGTAAAGTTTCACCAATAATTCGGTTGCCACCCAAAATATAACGATGGTCAAACACTAGTACTCCACCTACCACATTTTGTATTCTATAGATTTTTATCATTATGCAATGTATTCTTTTTTCTTCCCTTTTGATGTCCATCAAGCATTGAGATCCATCTTTTTGATAGATAATAATCTGAAGTAACTTGAATGTGACCTTTTGCAATTTGTCCACCTACACTGAAAGTAATTCTTCGAAAAATCAATCACAAACATTTTCAACTGGCTTCATGTTTATACGAAAATTTACTTACAATTAGAAAAAAAGGTGTATGATTTCAAATAAATTAAAAATTGATTGCATTTTGTTGATAAAAAATTGTGATTATTAATGAGAATAAACTTAAAATATCTTATTATTCTAAATATTACTTGAATATAATTTAAATATTCTACATTAAGTGTAATATGTTTAATATAAATAAGAGGTTGCAAAAATTTTATAAAAAAAAAAGTTTCCCATTTGATTGATAAAGACATGAAACAAAATGTGGAAATTTTTTAAAAGATCTATAAATACCTTAAAACATTGCAGGAAAAAGATAACATGCTCTAACTATTTAGTTAACTCACTTAATAAACATTTTTATTTGAAAAGATATTTATTAATGAAAATCCATTTTGAATTCTTCCGCAAACAATTTTTTTGCAAAAATGTTATACACGCATTTAAAAATTAATGGTTATATTTCTTTTGATATTTTAAATTTGTTAAATAAGTTTAAGAAATAAATATTGCATGTTTCTTTGAGTATCATTTTTAGTAAACTATTCATTTTGTTTTTAAATAATTATTATAAAAAATTAGATTATAATTATTTGGTATTACTTAGTAATATACTGGAAGATGTTTTTACAAGTTTTTCTTTGTTTTAGCGGTAAATTTAAATTAATGCCTAGTATTACTTTAACGTTCTACACTGTCATTTCTTTCTAACTCTATTGAAGAATAAAATTAATTATTCAAAATCTACAGTACGATATGTCATTATTAATGTAAGACAAAGGAATATTTCAGTTTTAATACTATTTTAAGAGTAATTGTTTAAAATTACTGCATATTTAAGCAAATGATAAACAATACACTGAGTATATAATGGAGGCTCTCAAATTAATGTTAAAACAAGCATTAATAATACTTAAAAATATTAAGATTAATGTGGTGTTTAGACAATTTCTTTTTCCCAAATATAAAAAATATCTCTTTTATACTAATATGCACAAATTAAATTGAATTCACGAAGAACTATATAAAGTTAAATAAGAAATATATTTTTTATAAAGCTAAGTATTTTGCAATTTATAATGTCATAATAATTATTTAACCTTCGGACCGTATATTGATTTATGAATTCTGCAGATCATTTATATTAATTAAAAGTACTGTCCTTGAAGCATTTATTTTTCAAAGACACTTCCAAACTTATTTATTAATTTAGTAATTTTCTTTCCATGTGACTATATCTTTTTATTTATGTTAATGGATTATGTAAAGTCCTTGTTAATTTTATATGATTTTTTTGCAAATGCAAAGATTCCCTAAGATGCTATCGTTTTGAATTTATATTCATTGACGTATAATTATTTCAATCGAAAACATCCATAAAATGCTCGCAATAAACTTTCAAAATATAAATTCTCAATGTTTTTTTTAAAATAGTCTGGCGTAATTTGACCTATTTTAGACCTTACGCCGCCAAACCCAACCAAAAGCAAAGTCTTCTTAACAAAAGTATATTTTACTTTTAAAAATATACTCAAATCTTATTACTTATTAAATTAATAATAAAATGATACGCATAAAATTTAAGATAATTTGGGAAAACAATACTTTTTATATAAAATTAAAAGGCCTAAATTATTTTTAAGTATATCTGCTAGTCATTTCCATAGCAGTTTTTTTATCTTTCTATTAAAACATGTCAGACGCATTTTTATATTTTTTCCTAATTTTTGTTGCTTATATAATATCTTTCTGTTTAAAATTGTCAGAAATTTGATCAATTCTTTTACTTTTAAGCTATTTTATGTCACATAATCAAAAAGTATTAAATTTTAATTTAAAGTAAAGTTAATTCTGAACGTCTATATATCCAAATCAACACTAATGATAATTCAAAAATACTTAATAGATGTCAATATTTAAATAATACTTATTGATTTAAAAGTATGAAGAAACTGCATCAAATAGGGGTGGATAAATATACAAGTACGCTTTTGAAAATATGGCAAATATAAACTTATTCCAAAGTAAAGTTTTGAATCAAATTGTATATAGTTACAAAATCTTTAACTGTTCAAAGCTTACTTCATTAGATAAAAAAATGGACTGAGGGATTGGTTCCCCATTAGCTTTCACATACTAACACCAAAGCATTGGAAAAACATTCCATTTAACATTTATAATAAATGCTTTATTGAAATTTCAAAAGTATTAAAACAAAGGTTATGAAATAAATATTTACGAAATTGAAAATTAATTTAATAATCCATGATATTGCGGAGTTCAGAAGATTCTAAATTTCATTTCAATTTATTTATACAAATATTAAAAGAAGACCATACGTAGTAAGGTATATTTTTCGAAAATCACAGTCAATTTTTCAATGACTCTAAATCCAAAAGAATTTTCAGAATTGATTTCCTTTTCATTTCTCCTAATGTGGCTTTCAGACAGATGTAACGCACTTCGAAAGGTAAGTTTTATAGCTTTTAAGCACTTCTAAAGCAGATAAATTATCTGAAGATCAGGAAAAAGGTAAGTGGTTTTATTTTATAATTCAAGAAAATGCTACCCAGCAGCAAAAAACACAAGTATGTACAACGAAGTAATTTCGTAAAGTTAGAAAATTCAATTTACAATTCACTTTTTTAAATTAATGAATATTCTTGGTGAAAAATATCAAATAATAAAATCAATGTCACTCTACATTCTGACTTTTCACATTTATCATGATTCATATTTGTTTTCATTACGTCTTACATTATTTTTAAAATTTAGGTTAAAATATTTATCTGGAAAACTTTTCCCATATATTTTAAGTTCCTCTCTTTATTAAATCTAAATTTATTCTATTCTATTATTGTGCTTGAAGCACATTAATATAATTTTTTCCCAGTATACTTCAATAAAATTGCCTAACTTGCAGAAAACACATTATATTTTAAATGAATCATTTAATTCATGCCTGTAGACATTTATTATAAACATTTTATAAAAAAATTATCATCATATTTCTTATATAAAAGGTTGATTTATCTTCATATTTTTTTATAAATGTCTAATTTTTTTTGTAAAAATACAAGCTACGTAGTAATAAAGAATATTAGAATATAACTGATACATTCACAAAACATTTCTAAGTAATAATGAAAATATTGCTAAATAGCTTTATGGGAATAGTTGAGCTTAGCTATACATGTTGTTATTGGAATTTTTTAAAAAAAATTATGTTGACGGAAATTTGAATAATATGTGTTTTTACTTGATTTAATCACAAATTTATTTTATGACATTATAAGCTTATATTGAAATAAAATTTGTACAAATGTACCCAATAAAAATATCTTCAATATTTCTTTGTCTATATAAATAACATTTTCATAACAATGACAAAAATACCTTGAGAAAAGATGTATTAACTGAGTATAATCAATGAAAAATTCAAACGTATCAGAGTGTAAAAATCTAAGCTTTGCGATAGTAAAAAATAATTACATATATCTTCCAGTATTTCCTCTATAAAGTTAAAATTAATAATTGGAGAGAGCAAGATTAAGACTTTTATTATTAATATAATTATATGTTACCTTCCGACAGTTTTATAATATCAAACATAAAATATTTGGTAATTTAAGAAATATAGTATTTATGTAATCAGAGGAAAAGAAATGTATATATTAAAATTATAATTGTGACATTTTCATAATATAATTCACAAATATTTCAATTAGCACATATATTAATTCTGATTTATCAAAATGTAATTATTTTCTTTATAGAATTGACAATTGATTGACAAAATAAGGATTTTGATTAATATCTGATTACTTTTTTGATATCAAAATATTAATTTACAGCAGTTTATTATAGATTAATATGCTTTTAAATCTTGAATTTGAATTATCTAGATATAACAATCATCAGTTCATCAGAGAATCATTAAGATAAAACAGATATGCTATTTTTAATCAAGCATCGCTCTCTGTACATAACGAGTAGACTAAACATGAACTTTAAATTATTAGATAATACTGATTTCCCACACACACACAATAGCTTATGTCTAGGTAAATAAGTTATTCTTATCTAGAGAGTGGTAAAATATTTATTTTACTAGATTTTTTTCATAAATTTCATGCAATGTCTCTTTGGAAGAGCAATTTTTGAGACTTAAACTATTATTATTATAAAGAAAATTATACGGAGTGAACTTAATTTTATCACCATCTTAAAACTGAGTATAGTATTATAATGTAATGATTAAACATGAAGAACATTCACACCTCAAAATACTTATTGAGAAAATATTTTTAATAATTTTACAAATGCACTTTAAAACTACATTGTTTAGTTTACATTAATCAATGACAATATATATTCGATTAATTGATTGATCAACAAACTATAAATTAACTTCAAGTTATTTAGCGTCTAAATTTAGTAAATTTATAAAGTATTTGAATTTTATTTTATAAAATGTTGCTTTCATTTACGAGTTATAAAAAATTATGCTTTTCACGGCTTAGTCTTGTTCAAGCTCTATAATTCATTGTAAGTGTGTGTGGATAAGATGTACTTAATGTATGACTTAATTATGTTATAATGATCTCTCTCATATATATATATATATATATATATATATATATATATATATATATATATATATATATATATATATATATTTATATATATATATATATTATGTATACAGTACTATAATAGTGACACAAACAATAAAAAATTGTTTTTTTTGTTAAAACAATACTATTGTTTTAACAAAACAATAGTATTGAAGTAATAATTGAAAACTAATAAACTCATATTAATTGAATACCTTGTTTGCTTTTAATTTTATTGAATTTCAAAATACCAGAAAACTTGCAGAGAGTTTAAAATGTTTGTACAGTTAAAAAATAGATGCTATTCATTTGAAAATATAACACAAAAAAATTCAATTTCTTCAATCAATCAGAAATTCTTTATTTTTTTAAATAATATAGTGCTTTAAATGTGTTAAGTTTAAATATAGACAATATTGATATAATAGATCAACTGCAATAAATTCAAAAATACAAGACAATGTATTAAATTTTTATTTCTTTTTTGAAATATGATGATTGATTTGATTGAATTTTAGAGAAAAATACAGTTTTAATTTAACTTAAAGTATGATTGATGCGTCAAAACAAATCATATTTGAATAATAAGTCAAACGTGTCCACTTAATTTAATTCTCTCGCTAATTAACAATTTTTCAAATCAATAAAATATGTTTTAATGTATTAGAATGAAAACAACTTTATTTTATAGTGTTTTTGATTTTCCTGGTGAGAAATATTTAATTATATAACTATCATCAGATATCAAACTATCTTGAATACATATTTTTGAAGTAATCAACAGAGATGGTTTGGCGAGTACATATTTTACTTCATAAAGTTGCCGAACAGTTCCTGAATTTTCCTTCTAACGGTGATAAAATCAATTAATGATTCATTCCTCTCGAAATTTCATTATTATGTGACTCTTCATTAAGCTGATGTACACGGGGGACGTGATTAAAGATTGGTGGGATGATGGTGAAAGAAGCCAGCTAGCTCTCGCGGGGAACGTTTCTTGGAGGAGAATTCCCCAAGGAACCTAAGAGACGGCTACGATACGCTGAACGTACAAATCTTCCCTTCAACCTCTTCCTTTTTTTATGAGGGTTTCAAGCAAAGGGAGTTTCAGCTGGCAATTACCACACCACAATCTCCGATTTTTTTTATTCATCACAGTTAATTTTGTAATGCAAGCTTCACTGAAAAAGTATATTTTATGTATACATAACACTCCCTGGTATTAAAGGAACGTAGTGTTAACGCTGCGTGTATCGCACTTTTTTTTACTTTTGCAACTTGCTTAAAGATTTAAATCTTCTCCCCTTTGTGAGTAGTTGGTTTCGTGGAAAGAGGCGAATAAATTTCTTATTAGGGTACTTTGTATGAGTTTTATAAGGGAAATAAGGTTCGTAATTTTAAATGGATGCTATATGAATTTAAGTGAAATTTTTCTTAGAAATACGTAACAAGCAATGGAGTGATTCTGAGAAAGATATATTTAATATTTCTCTGTCTCATCATTAAAAATGTAAAATACGTAATTTTTAATAGTTAATTACCTTATTTAAAAATACATTTCCGAAAAGGTAATTATATTTTCGAGTTATTTAAGAATATTCATTTCAAATACATTTTCACAATGGCGTAATAGTATGCATGTGCTTAAATATATGCCCACGCATATAATAATTATCATTTTATTTAATGTTTCATTACGAAATTTAAGAAACTGTGTTAAGGAAGATTGCATATTGTATTTTATATTTCTTAAGCAGAGCATAGCATATGGTATTTTATTACAAAAATGAAAATAACTTTATAAAATATTCATGTATATTCTTTGTTATTTAAATGTATCTTAATTTAATAAATTACAATTCTGAAATGAATTCCTAAGCCTTAGGAAGTAAAATTTGAATAATCAACAAACAATAAATAATTGAATGAGTTGTACCCTAGAATAATTAATACGAAACATTTATAAAGAATTAAAAGTTAATAATGTAATTGGAATAAATAAATAAACAATAAACACAGTTAAAATAATTCATATATATACATATGCAAATACATATATATATATATATATATATATATATATATATATATATATATATATATATATATATATATATATATATATATATATATATATATATATATATATATATATATATATATATATATATATATATATATATATATATATGTATATGTATATGTATAATATTAGAAAGATATTTTGATAGTTTTCTTAATTTTTCAGTAAACTTTTACCAATTAGAGCACCTATAGCAGTAAAATTTAAATATTTAAAATATTATGAAATTATACAATCATATACTTCTATCCTTTTTCTCAAAAGAGTAGAATTACTTCGTTAATTTCCAATATTTTTTCTTAACATGTTGTTTTCCCTTTTGTTTTCCCTAACATGGCATTCCGAAAATTGAGTAGAACATCTGCTACTTTATCATTGCATAAATGCCAACTCATCCATAATGGATTGGACTCATCTCAAAAGGTTCCAGATACACAGCTAAGGAGAAGTTCTTCTAATATACCCATTGATTCATTGATAAAGGATTTTCTTCCGTGTCGTGATATTTCTCAAACGTGGGGCATTATTAAACTATATTACACACAGCATGTTGGAAAACTCACGCATTGTTTTTTTTTCTCCATTATATGTTTTTAAAACATAATTAACTCACTGTTTCTCTCGCTTTCTCGATTGTAGTAAATCAAAATCATTATTTAAATTTAACCTGCTATTTCTGAAGTGTTTCTTCTTTCAATCCTTTTGTTCAAGTTCTCGAATCCGTTTATTAATCCATTTAAATATTGTTTTAAATTAACATGAAGCTTTTTTTTTATTAGATCATGCGAAAATAGTGCGAAACAACATCTTACTTATTACATCTATTAAAGTTTTCTGTGAAAATCAGAACTTTTACAAATGAGAAATAAGCATAGAGTTGATTGTGATAACTTTTATTTAAGGCACAATAAACATTGTAAAATGTGTATGCCAATTTGGCTATAGAAATTCAAGCTATTCCAAAGAATAAAATAAATTTTTTAGATGTTATGATATTTCAGGCATAGATTTCATTCATCATTCATAGTTTAAAAAATTTCATAAACCATATTTGACTATTTTAGAAACAAATATTTACTTTTCTTTTTTCATAGAAACATTTCTTAGTTGTATGATCTTTGATTAAATCGGAATAGAATATAATTGCATTTTAAGCATATTATTCTTTCCAGAAAGCAGGTTTCAAAGTCTAAAAAAACATTGAGTTTTAAAGCGTTTTAAGCATTTCAAACAACCAATACATACTCTCCCTCTTATTCATAAAAATATGTCTAAAAGGATTGCCAAAAATATTACTTATATTGAAATTGCTTTGAAATATTTACTAAAAATTTTGTTTTTCATTAAAATATTCAAGTAAGCTAGATGAAAAAGGATTTAACTGAATATGCTAATATCTTTATTCCTAAAATGAATCATATATTTAGCGATAATATTTCACACAGATCTCTATAACGAGGATAAGAAAATTAGATGAACAGTTTCCCTTGAACACAATTTTAACAAGTAATTATCCATTCAAAACATGTGGTGATTGCAATATGGCGCTAGACTACTCCTAATCATTGATCACTCGACATCAGTCAGTGTTCCTATTCTGGAGAAATGTTCGAACGTGACAAGACATATGATTGTTGCTCCCTTTAGCTGTGGGTTATGCTACTAGTTTCAAGGAAGTGACCAAAAGAGACAAATGATTTGAGGTTTCACAGAAACCGTGACCAAGTTAGAAAATAAAAATATAAACATTTCGTGGAAGAACAATTTATTACAACGTGAAGGAGTAGAGCATGCATCAAACTTGGTTACAGTTAGAACATAACTGTATATTTATATATGTATACCTATTTTGTGTGTTTATTTATATACATATATATATTTATATATAAGAATCCTAACATCTAGTTACTTTTGGAATCTATGTATTGGCATTGTACAAAAATTATTTAATATGTATATTTAAAGAATGTAAATTTAGTGTACTAGATATGTACTTGTATCTAATCTAAATGTTATATATATATATATATATATATATATATATATATATATATATATATATATATATATATATATATATATATATATATATATATATATATATATATATATATATTTAATATATATATATATATATATATATATATATATATATATATATATATATATAATTCTAAAGTAATTAAAGAGTATAGAATAATTCATACAGATATTAATCTGTAAAAGTATTATCATTTAGAGAACGTATTATATATTTGTTACATTTTGAATTATGCATATTTATTTTGTAACATTTTAGGATGGATAATACTTCCGATGAGGTTGGCATTATAATACCATTGCAATATTAAGTTACCACATCGCACTCGAAAACAGTTTAGACTGTAACCATTTTTATTTCCTTAATTAAACTTCTGTGTATAAATTAATCTATTGCTTTCATTGTATGTATATACAACTCATCCAAGGTCGCTCATTAGTTTTATTTATGGTTGACCTTCACCATTTCCTTCTGGAAAGCTATTTACATACAAGCGCTTCCTTTTGGTGAAGTTATCTAATCTTTCTGAAAAAGAATTAATCAAAATAATAGTGATACAGTGGTTTAAGTAACATCAGAGTCATTGAATCTAATCTATTTAAATAAACGTAAATTTGTAATATTTCTATATGCAGTAAATTAGATACTTTTATAAATTCTAATAATTTTGATGATATATAATTAATAACTTAACTTAAATTTTTATAGATATTAATTAATGAATTTTTATGTAACTTTTTTTCTTCAAAAGTTCTAGGAATGATTTCACTTTTTGAAAAGAACATATTACTTTGTTTAATTTTTCTTCTTTTTTTGGAAGATTTTTTTTTTGTTTTGTAATTTTGTATTTTAAAAAGTTAAATCATTTTTGTAAATATTGGAATTGGTAATTTGAATTAATAGCTCATACTATAAAATTTCGTTCTACGCTATTCGAACTATGCTTTTTCTCATACATTTTATCACAAAAATTATGAAAATTGCGTAAGCTTGAAAGTAAATTACTTCACAATTTTTATTTTGTTTGTGTGATGCACGATTGTAAAATTTTTACATAGTTTTGCAGCATGTCATTCATTAATATCAAACAAATAAAATATTATAGAAAAGTATTTGACACCGATTGATTGTTCTGTTTAATTACTCGGCTTGTATCATAATTTCAGGTTTTAGATAAGATATAAATGTACCCCAGCTAAGAATAATATGAAAATTTTATTATAATATGATTACATTTGTAAAGTAAAATTGGTCAACTCAAATCCATTTTTTAGTTTTTTAATAAAAAATCCTCTTACTAGATATTTGGTATGCAATACATATCCTTGACGAAACATACTTCAACCAATGTAATACAGTACTTTTTTAAGAAAAAAATTATAAATACTTGGACTCAAAAGTCGTTATTTCCCTAGACCTGTGTTCTTAAACCAAAAACATGGAAAATCCCACAAAATCTATGCAAAGTGAAAAATGATAGCTAACAATTTTAAAATATCTTCTTCATAGCCTACATTTAAAATTTTGAATCAGTATATATAAGATATTAATATAATATAACTTATAAATATTGCTACCATTTTAATCTGATTGCCAAAAAATTTTAGAAAATGAAAATAACTATCTGATAAAGAGAAATTAAGGAATTTGTGTGGAATTTATGTTTGATATCCATCTGCTTTACCATTGTTATGAAACAATTTAAATAATTTTAAAATGTTATAAAATTTCATAAACTTGGAAAAAATGTGTGTATATGAAAAAGCAATTTTTGTGTTGTTGTTGTGTTGTTGCTGATCCCTGTTGTCTAGCAGCGCTAGACCAAGTCTATGATATTGTACACTCTCAGGAAATCAATGACCAATAATGGTCGCTCCAGAAGATCTTCTTTATCGAGTCCCAAGCACTCAAGGATATGATCCGGAGTGGCTTGGCTTTTGAAACACTTAGCGCAAATTGGAAATTTCTTTTCTTTGTTGTTAAATGCCAATGATCTTAGGTGGCCACTTCGAAAACGAGTTATTGTAGTTTGTTCCAGTCTGCTGCACCGGAGGGATAGAGATCCGCCAGGACGATTACCCTGGTACCAATGGTGCACGGGGGGAATGGCAAATGCAGACCGAACAAGGCCTTTCTGTCTAGAGTATAGTTCAGAATAGGTAAGAGACGCCGGAGTAAGCAAAGGCTCGTCAGTACCTCTTTTTGCTAGGGCATCAGCCAATTCGTTACCCGCAATGTCTACATGGGAAGGGATCCACTGTAAGTGAATCTCACGAGATAAGGAGAGTCGTCTAAGCTTGTCCAAGATAGCTACTCCTGTATTATCACGGACTCTGTGCCAGTTAGTAAGATGCTGGATGGCGCTCCGGCTGTCCGACAAAATCCAAATTTCCTCATTCCCAGGGAGAGAAAGAACCGTATCAAGACCCACATTAATTGCAATAAGTTCACTGCGAAAGACGGAACAACCGTCGGGGTTTCTGATTGAGATTTGGTGGGATTCGTTTTGATACTTAATAAATACCCCACTACCGGAACAAGTTCTGTCATTTCTGCTACCATCCGTGTAAATAAGCACAGATTCATCATGGATATTGTTGATCAACTCAAGAGCAAGTTGCCTTAAATACTCAGGAAGATCTGAAGACTTGTTAACCTCGATAGGAAGATTAGGGTGAAAATATACCCCGTTAAGACCCTCAGATGGGTCAATGCATGGGTTCAAGGAATGCGACTCTACAGTATTAGAGATAACATTATCACTGGCAATCTGACTAAGGGGACTTTTTCTTTTTAGTCTCTGGTTATTATTCCAGCCCCTGAGAAAGTCCGAGGTTCGATTTTGGGAGCCATAACAAAAGAGTTTATTAAAATACTTCACAAGATTTGAGTCTCTTCTGTGACTGAGTGGTAGCAAATTCGCCTCGTATAGAACAATGTCGTTAGGACAACTGTTTCGAAGAGCAGTAATAATCCGAGCTGCACTCAGTTGAACTCGCTCAAGCTTCTGAAGGCTAGTCTTAGAGGCACAGCAGTAAACTGGGAAGCCATACTCCAGGATGGGTCTTAATAGCGCGATGTAAGTATTTCTAAGCGTAAATGCTTCTGCTCCCCAGTCGCGTCCAGATATATATTTCAGGATAGTCAGACGTTTTCTGCATTTTTCTACAAGATGGTCGATGTGCTTATGGCTTGTAATCTCAGGGTCCATAACAAAACCCAGGTATTTTGGATATCTATCCACTAAGAGAGGTTGGTAGTTCAGAAAAATCCTAGGCTGGTAATTGTACAGCTTTCTATTTGTTGTAAAAAAACTGGTAGTGGATTTTAAAGGATTAAAACGTAATTTGTGGTTTTCAGCAAAGTTCCACACATCAACTAGAGTCTGGTTGATATTATTTTCCAAGTCAGCAATATTGGCACCGGAGTTCCATAGGACTATGTCGTCCGCAAACAATCCTACTTCACATCTCCTGGAGATAACTTTCTCGATGCCACTCAAAAATAGTGTAAAAGAATAGGGCTCAGAACGGAGCCCTGAGGAAGACCCTGTCCCAACTTAAGACCATTGGACTTGGAGTTGTTGTATCTAACCCTGATTACTCTGTCTCTTAGAAAATCATATATCCAAGGCAAGGCTCTATTACGAATTCCAAAACCGTCAAAGAGCTTGGTAATAAGTCTCTGTTTCCAAACAGTATCGAAAGCCTTCGACAAGTCCAGGAAAATTGCCACTGTGTGGTTTGTAGGCTTCAAATTGTGCGCATCTCGAATCCTCTGGGTTAAATAAAGCACTTGATCTGTAGTACTATGTCCTGATTTGAATCCATATTGTTCCTTGGGGAAAAGACCACGTGAATTCAAATAAAATAAAAGTCTCTTTAAAATCATCCTCTCCATTATCTTACACGCAATAGATGTAAGTGCGATGGGCCTATAACTATCGGGAGAACTGGCGTCTTTGTTTGGCTTTCTGATAGGGATGATGGTTGCCCTTTTCCAGTCTCAGGGAAGCCGTCCCGATTTCCAAGATATGTTTATTATGTCCAAGAATCTCTGTCTTCCAGCCTGACCCAGATGTTCAATGAAGTATCCATGAATGCCGTCAGGACCGGGGGATTTTTGTAAATCAGTATCCATGAGGGAAGCCTTGAGTTCGTGCAAACGAAAATCAGTTGAGAAAATGGGTATCCCCTCACGGGAACTACGGCACCCGTGAACAATGTTTCTGGCTCTCTTCGTGATAGATCTGTCAACATGAGAGAAGCTAAGCTTGCTGGTTTTCTGATAGTGTGCACCAAGGATATCAGCAGCCTCGCAATCAGTTTGGGGAATTCGGCCGTCTGTGTCTTGAATCGTATTGCATAGTTCTTCCTGAGGCTGTTCCTTACTAATACTCTTCACTAATTTCCATAATTTACTATTAGAGACCCTTGGATCAAGCCCAGAAATATAAGAAAGAGCTTCGTAAAAATGTCGGGAGCCAACTGTATTTCATTTATTTTTGTATACATATACATATATAATATACACTTGACTACAAGTTTTTTCTAAAGAAATATTACTTAATTTGTATACATTAATTATATATACATACAGAATTTACGAATGTTTATTTTCTAGCTTTTATGTAAACTTTCGGCTGGATATATTATGTTAACAACTTTAGGTAAGTCTCATTATTACTATATGAGTCAAACTGTCTACTTCTTCCAAATGAAGTTGTGAAACATAATTACCTTTTAATTTTAAATCAACAAGAAACAAAGGGTTATATTTCATTTTCCCATGAAACGCTTGCAGAAGCACTTTAAAACATTTGTAACTCTTAACATGGTTAACCACATTAGCACACTATTGTATATTATTATTGTGTATTTTATAAATTTCCGCATTCGTTTAGCTTAACTTCCAAATTTAATTGGTTTTTTCAGTGAATTTTTTCTACTTCAGTAGTTATATGCAGTCAAAATTTGTATCGTTATACCAACTAAATTTAATTTTTTAAATTTACTTCATACTACAAATTACTATAAAATTGTCTGAAATACGTCTTTAAAAATGGATAAAATTTCTAAAATTAGTACACATTTAATATTTCAATCTTAATGATTATATTTGCTATTTTTCCATTCTAATTTTTTTAAAAAAAATCTTATCAGGTCTTATTTCTGAAATAATAAATTCATCGATTGACAAGAAAATTCTTCTGTAAATCTTAGAAACAAAAGTAAAGCTGAAATTGCGATAAAGACCTTTTCCATTGCTTACAGCTTTTTATGTCCATGCATTTCTCATTTCAATAGCTTTCGCTCAGTAAAATTTGATGACTAACAATTGAATCATACGCAGATCATCAACTTTTAATGGGTTGAATAATTCTTTACTTAGAATTTGAAGTCTTTAAATGGGGAGAGATTTTCAATTTAATCAATATACTTCCAAAGGAAAAGGAAACGTATGTTCAATTAGGATTTAAAAGTCTAATTGGAAGGGGAAAATGAAATACTGTTTCCCGATGCACACAATCAAGTACATTAATTACGTTCTGTTAAAAAGCTTTTTTTGCATCAAAAAAATTCTAGAATTACAGTTCATTGTTCTATTATGAACTTAAACTGTGCTATAAATTGATACGTTTTATGAGAGATTAATTTTAAATTGAAAAATTGTTTTTAAAGAAATAAAAATTTCAATTTTTACTCCACGCTTAGGTCACTGAAGTGATATACATAAAGCATATTTCTTCATTGTGTAAGCATAATAACATTAATAATTAGTTTTTTTATTTTCTGAAATTGTGTGTGTGTGCCAGAGCTACAACATAGTAAATTTTGCCTTTTAAGCTCTTTTTCCATATATTTTAATAAGACATTTGTGATAAAATCCACAAGGTACCATATATAGTCACATTTATTAATAAAAAATATCAAATATTTTACATTTCATATATTCACATATTTTATTTATTTTTTATATACCAATTATCTTACAACAACTACCAACTGATTAAGTATTATTAGCCAGATTAGTAGCCAAGCTAATGAAGTAAAATATGAAAATGGTCATGTAATACTCGATATCCTAATTTTTCCATTAATATATTCTTATTTGATAGAGTAGTATACATATAAGATTTTATGCATATATTCATTTTAAATGTTACTTTTCCTTGTAAAGTGATTGGCAAAATATTTTAGTGTCTCTTTGAAGAACATAATATAAAATTTCTAAAAATAAAAATTGTTAATCATTAAATCAATAAATCCGGAAAGAAAAACTTAATCCAGTGTCTAAACGAATAAAACGATCTTAGTTAAAAAAAATGAGATATGCTTATGATGGAAATCTTTTCATTATTTTTTTATCTATAGCAATGATTACCTTACTTGTATTCTATAATTACTAACTTTACTTTATAAAAATCAGTAAAAATGCAATTCTTTCGAATTGTTTCTTTTTGCTTGTTGTATTCATGAAAAATAATACATTTAAGCAATGATTATAGATGCAAAGTGAAAGAAAAGAATATGAAAGTACGTTTTTAAGATGTGTTTTACATATACAAAAATATTGAACAATGTACTTAATTTTAAGAGTCCATTCACTGTATAAATTTCACTGAGTTACAACATATTAGCAAGTAGGCAAGCAATTTTAAAATTCAAAACTATAACATCTATTACTTTTAATAAGCTGAATATCCTTTATGAATTCTGAATACACTACTGGCCGTTGAAATTGCTACACCAAAAAGGAATACAAATAAGATATTTATTGCACACATACATTATAGTGGAAAGAACAAGTGATTAGATTTACAGGAAATTAGGATGTACAGATCTTGAGAAATCAATACACAGAGCAGCAACCTCTGGCTGCAATAACAGCATTTATCCGCCTAGGCATGGAGTCAAACAGAGATTGTATGGCATGTACGGGGATCTCAGTCCATGCAGCTTCAACACTATGGCACAGTTCATCGACAGTAGTTGATGGTGAGTGATGGCGGGCCAATCGCTCGGCAACCATTGACCACACGTTCTCAATTGGTGACAGATAAGCAGAACGTGCTGGCTAGGGTAACAGTCGAACCTGCTCTCTATCAAGGAAGTTCAGAACAGTACGGGCAACATGCTGTCGTGCATTATCCTATTGAAACAAAGCATTAGGAAGGCCTCGAAGATAGGGCAGAGACACGGGCCTTAACACATCGGAAATGTAACGGTTGCTGTTCAAAGTGCCGGTAATGTGAACAAGAGGTGATCGAGAAATGTATCCAATGGCACCCCATACCATCCCTCCAGCAGATGGGCCAGTATGGCGATGTCCAATACAAGCTGGCAGTGCGCGTTCTCCACGATGCCTCCAAACACGGATGCGGCCATCATGGTCCTGTATACAGAACCGAGATTCATCTGTAAAGATGACGTGATGCCATTCCTGCGTCCAGGTTCGTCGCTGATCACATCATTGAAGGCGCTCCTGTCTGTGACGTAGCGTCAATGGTAGCCGAAGCCATGGTTGCCGTGCAGACAATCCATGCTGCTGCAAAAGTCATCGAACTGTTCGAGCAGAAACTTGTTGTCTTGCAAATGACTCCATTTCTCGACTCAGGGTTTGTGACGTGGCTGTACGATCCCTTGTGACCATGCGGATAAGATGTCTCTCTTCTCTGCTGTTAGTGATGGGGGGCCGCTGAGATCCTGCAGGACGTTCCGTATGATTGTCCTGAACCCATAGATTCCATGTTCTGCTAACAGTCATGGGTCTCCGACGCGAGCAGCAATATTACGGTACGATAAACCGCAATCCCGGTAGGCTATAATCCTTCCTCGATCAAAGTCAGACATATGCTGATAGGCATTTCTTCTTCTTACACGAGGCATTACAACAACTTTCTTTGCCGAAAACAACGTTGAAACGGAAATTGAGTATGAGAAAACTGCTGTCAAATCTCTGGCATTATACACATTCTAAATGTGGCTACTGTCGCCTGCTTTGTATGAATGCGGTGAAATTCTAATCATTTGCATATCACAGCAAGTTCTACCTGTCAGGCAAATTTCACGTGTGTGGTGTGTCTTTTTCCTGGTGTAGCAATTTTATTGGCCAGTAGTGTATATTCTATTTGATGTATTTCCTTTGAAAATCCAAAATGACATTCATAACAAGTATATATTTTTGAACTGATGATATTTTAGAAAGCCCTTTTTGTAGAAAAAAACCCAACTTGAATGGGTTCATAAAAAACTACTTTTTAATGTTTCATTTACATTTTGATAATGGAGAAATATTTCTAATTTTCTAGAAACAATTTCTATTGTGATATTATATTATTCTAAGTTGACGCACATAATAGCAATTTGAAATAATATAATGAAATACAATTGCGACTTCCCACATCCTGAATGTGTTCTTATTTCTATAGATTTTGTTTTCCCCAAAACAATTTACTGCTGTTTAATCAGAGAGGCTACCAAACAATTAAAGTATGGGAATAGAAACTTAGGCTTAAACAAGTTCACAAAAAAGGATAGAAAATTCACAAGTCTAAAAGCATTTCTAAAAAAGAGAATATTTTTTTATAAATCATATATTAAATTTGAAAAAAAATGAAAGCTAATGAAGAGAGACAATTGTAAGATATTTAATATGAATATGTAATTTAATTGTTATCTCTTACATAATAAAATTTTAAAAACAACTAAATAATATATTTTTTTAATTTTGTGAAAGAAAATAAGTTTGTTGTAAATTATGTTAATTAAAATAATTAAAGTATCTATTTTTTTTAAATTGTTTCGAATAATTTATCTTTTACATTTCGAAGTAAGTTTGGTGAATGTGTTTATATTTTTAATATACAGAGTGTCATTTATCCAATATAAGTATTATTATTATTACTATGTAACAGTTAGTTGACGTTCATTTGATTAAGTTTCTCCATGATTACAGTCACACTGACAGTGTATGGTTAGTCCTGGAAATCTTCAGTGATTCGAATCAATTTTAAAATTGTAAGACTCAGTTGAGTTAGTCTTCTAAATGTCTGGTGCTACTTATTTCTATATCTTAAAACGGATATAGAAATAAGTAACACCAGACATTTAATATAAATAACATTGATTTGTTGGATTAGTAGCTTAATTATAATACTTTAACAAAGATTAAAATATAACACTAACTATTGAAATAAGACTTATTTACATCTTACAGAATAAAAAACGGCATTTTTCTTTATAGAAAAGATTACTTATATTAGAGATCAATTTTTCTTGTAAGCGAATTAAAAAAATTTACTTGATTATAACTGAATAGAATCTTTCTCTGCTTGCGCAATTTATACTGAAATGTAAGATGTTCATCTTCAAAAATTCTTTTTTTTCATCATGTAAATAATATTCTCAACCATCTAGTTCAGTTAAATTAAATTCATTAGAAAAGCAAAGATATTTTTACTCTTCAGAACACAAGATATATATTTTTAAGATATCCCATTTAATATTTGAGTGTATTTCAATCTTTTGAGTGACTGCCTTTTAATTTTGTAGTATCGAATGATGAGGTATTTCTTTGAAATAGTTTTGAATAGTTTTTACTTATTTATTCCTGATCCTGATTTGATTGTTAAGACAGGGACTGAAAAGAAAATAAGATCACACTTCACATAATCTACTTTTTTATTGTTCAAGGAAGTTGAACCAGACATTAACCTTATAGTTTTTTGTTTTTATTCTGATCAATATTTTTTAAAACGTTGCATAAAATTAAATTGCAAGATTAACTCTTTCATTTTTCTAGCAGGAATTTTCTTTCATTTGTCACAAAATACTCATTTAGCATGTTGACCTTAACTGTTAAAATAATCATTTGCAGTATAAAAATCTTTAAAATATGTCACTAAACTTTTCTCGGATTATTTGATAGAAAACTATGGAAATGCGCATATTTTAAAGATTTAAGTTCTATAATTTTCAAAAATTTTGTACTAAATTATTGAAATTTTAAATCTTATGCCAGATTTCAATAATCTTATAATTATTCCTTTATAGTTACCTTAAATGTCGAACAATTTTTTAGATTAACATTTTTTATTAATAGAATTTGTTTCCATATTCATTGCATTATTTTAGTTCGGAAATTTGAGTTATTGTTCCGTTTGAATTGAAAAGAAAGAGAAAAAAATTGCGTAAGCTTCGTCTTTTAAATGCAATTTTAAAACATTTTACACTTAAAATATCTTTTTATAAGTATTTGTTGATCGAAACTATTATTATACATTGTGTATGTAAAAATATATCGATTTACTCTTGTTTTTCTTGTGGCCGATAAAGGCAACAAGGTTTCTCACTCATTCATGTTCGAAAACAAAAGCGCTCCAGAGGAAAAAAGCGCCCCCTTCAGAGAATGAAGGGACTTTCTCCATCTTTTGCTCCCCAGATTCCCTTGTCTGCCAACATTTCCTGCCTTCGTAGATCAACTGTCAAAGCTACTTTCGGAACTTTCCGCTGTCAAAGTGAAAGAGCTAAGTGATGGATGATATGTGTCTGTATATTTTCGCTTTGGCGTTAATTTGTTGGCGTTACTCCGGGGTAAAAAGAAAAAAATAAACTTATCTTCTTTTTTCCCAAGCTTTTCTCTCTCAATCCGCATAAAGGGTGCTTTCCGCAGTGAATTGTTTTCGCTCGAAAAGCACCGGATATTTTTCACTTTTCCACACTCTGCACGAATTAGTTCAAAGTGGGCAACTCTTTCATAAACTCAAAAGTCCTGGCATAATAGAATTTATTGAATACAAACAGCGTTATTTTTATGTATGTTACTATCGGAAAAGCTATTGAAATGGCATGAAATGTGACTCATTTGTTTTAAAGCTCAAATGTTATGCTTATCTAAAAACAAATAATTTCTTTCTCCGAATTGTTTTATTTTGAAATTGTATGGAAAAAATTGACTTAAAAGTATCTACTTAGTCTGAAATAGATGCCTCGTAGGTATTTTGGGTATTTGATTTACATTTGTATAAGAAAGTTTCTGAAAAATTTAAGTACCTATGAAAAAACCTGTAATTATTTGATAAACGTTTCATATATTAAAAAAAACTTTCAAATAACTTTCATGAAATCTTTGATATTTTCGCTGGAGTATTAATTAAGAAACTTTTATGGAATGAATTTTTCTAACAACATTAGATATTTCAACTCAATTTCGCTTAAATAAGGAACTTCATTATCTTTTCATTTTAGGAATTAAGTTACTTCAGTTATGAGAACTTACTTAACATACGTAAGTAGAGCAACATCAACATTTAATTTAAGTAATAATATGATTAAAAGACAAAATTATGAAATGCAATGCATTGCATCAACTTAAATATCACAATCATTTAACTTTCCATAAATATTATATATAGCATAGTAGTTTTTCAAAATGCCATATATTAATTTACATAAAAGGAAATAAAAAAAGGCAAATAAAAAGTCTCTATTAAAGTGTTTTGATGATTAATTAATAACAATTATTAAAAAAATACTTCTTAAATCTTAAAATATCAAAATTTTTAAACCACAAAGAAAATATACATGAATTTCTGTTTTAAAACTAAAATTTGACTCTTGTAATAGTTAAACTTTTTTGTTAAACAATATTAAGTTTTCATTAAATTCCACTTATAAATTATGTTAAGTGTTGAGTTTTATAATTCTAACTACACATATTTTAATTTAATTTCAAGCTTAAATCAGATATAGATCTAAAATAAATCGTTAAGATAGATTTTTCAGTTTCTTATATTATTTTGTAATTCTTTTACAAAATATATAAAATCTGGAATGCCATAGTATTATTTCAAAAGACATTTTAGTTTATAACTGAACTATAAATCATTTCAGAATTAGTTTGTACATAATCATATTAAATAACTCACATTATTATAAATCACATTTTATTAGTTGGAGTGATGTAATTTGTAAAATGGACTTTTTATTGCAGTTTTTGTTCATGCATTTCAAATTTTGCAGCTTCTAATATTAAAAAGATACACAAATGTTTAAAATTTATTCATATGTTTGAAAAATATGGATTTTTAAGTTATGATTGCAATTACTTAAATGATTATGTAGATAATATTTTGAATTTAAATAATACTATTGCGTTAATTATAATATTTGTTAAAAACAACTAAACAAAAACAACAAAAACAATTAAAAGTTAACAACATTTGAGCTGAAAAAATTTAATTACTGAATGTTATTCGGAATAATATTTTTTAAACTGTAAATATTTTATTGTTTAAGAAATATCGAAAAAGAAAATGAAATTTCTAAAAATAGTGAATTTTATACATTAATATTTCTTTCATGAAAAAATACAAGCGAAATTGAAGGAATTTAATATTATTATAAAATTTAGTGCATAAAAAATCTTTTTTTTTGCACATGTAAAATCTATTCTTACTTTTTAAAATACAGGGTTAGCAAGAAATAAGTTTCCCACTTCAGAGGGCTGTAGAATACGTTCTATTTGTCCAAATGAGATAAAATTTGAACTACAGATAATTAAAATGATGCGCTTGACATTTATTAAAAATAGTAAAATATTTCACCGATAGATGGCGCTGTAATACACATAAAACATCTGATATGCTTTATAAATGTTAAAAATTAATAATGAAAATGTAGCGTTACAACTCTTCAATATGCTCTTCTTCATTTTCAACAATGTGCTCTATAACCACAGAACCATATTTTCGACAGCAGACCGGTGTGAGTCTGTCGGAATATCAAGGATATGGCGCCTAATGCTGTCCTTCAGATCTGGTACACATGCTGGCCTTTTACGGTAGACATTGCCCTTCCAAATGAATGCCAAATGAAGAAGGGCATATTGAAGAGTTGTAACGCTACTTTTTCATTATTATTTTTTAACATTTATAAAGCATATGAAATGTTTTTATGTGTATTACATTGCCATCTATCGGTGAAATTTTGTACTATTTTTTAATAAATGTCAAGCGCATCATTTGAATTATCTGTAGTTCAAATTTTATCTCATTTGGACGAGTAGAACGTATTCTACAGCCCTCTGAAGTGGGAAACTTATTTCTTGCTAACCCTGTAGAGTTACCTGTTTATGATCATTTCAAAAATTATTTTCCAATGTATGCAAATTATAATTGACATAGATTATGAGAAAAATTATGAAATTGAATATAAATATTTTAAAATGAATGAAAAATATGTGATGACGTTAAGGGCTCTTTCTGGTGATTTTAAACTAAAAGAATCCGAATTAGAGAAAAATTTCTTTATATTTTGCTCAAGTTCTCTGGTCTTTTGCATAAATTTTTATCAAAATATAAATCAAAACTGAATTGATTAATCTCTTAGCACCTTATTTTTAAAAAAATGTCATATCTTTAGATTATTTTTTTTCTTAACTGATTTTTATGAGACATTGAAATACCAATATTATCTATTGATAAGAGTATCAGTAGCTTTTATATTTTATTGCTTAATTATTTCTTTTTAGAGATTTATTTATTTGATTTATATGTATAGATATATTATTTGATCCAAAATTGCAAAATTTTGAGGATAAATTATTTTATTCAACAGAAGAAACTAAATATCTTGCAAGAGTTATAATAAAGTATAAAAGCAGTTATGAGTTTATGCTTTTGTTAATTATATATTTTATAATTATTTATGTAGGTAAGTTGTTGAAATATAGATTCTTATAGAAAAGAACATCTTTTTAACAAGAAATTATATCACAAGAATAATTTTGCCTTTTTTTGTTCAGTGATGTTATATTGTATTTTAAACGTAAAAAATATCGATATCTGTGAAATATAGTGACTGAGTTTATTCTAACAGAATCTTTTCCGTAATTCTTAGAAAATTTCTTGTGATTATTTCTTCTATATTTTTACTGAAAGCATATTTTCTTCGTTTCAAAACTAACTTTTAGAAAAATTGTAGGATGAGTAAAATTTCTACAAATTTTTATATTTTTTTATTTTTGCGTGGAAGGATCGGCATCAAAATGAAAAGGAAGTCGCTTCGGTGAAATGGATTAAGAAATAAAAAATAAATAAAAAATAGTTTATTTTTCTTTGAAAACGGTGCTTTGGAAATCGAGAGAAAAAAATTGCTGAAATTCCCGTATGCCTCTCTCCTTGAAAAAAAATTAAGAACTTATTTACGCACAAAGGTACAGCTTTTAACTCTTAGTTTATGGTGGGATGTAAGGTAACTTCTGTAAAAAAAAGGAAAATTTATTTTAAATAAGTAATTCCTCAGCGGGGATATATCTTTTTAATAAAATATATCAAGAACCTTTAGAAGTTCTCTTAGAAAAGAGAGGTAAAAAATAGTACACATCACTAAAAATAAATCCAGGTACTGTGAGTAACAGACTCAAAGAAAAAATAGAAAAATTTGTTAGTTACTAAGTGAGCTCAACAGAAACTTTAAACTTCTTTGGTTAAAGTTATCAAAATTTATTTCATTTCCTGATTATTTTTAAACATGTTCTTTTAAATACTGTTTGAAATAGTTCTGGATATGAATAATTTTAAAGCATATTTAAACATAATTCTGCATGTATGTCAAGAAACATTACTAAAATAATACAGAAAATATCGTATATTTTCCAAGTATTTGTTAAATTTTTTGAACTGTATCTCTCGTAAATTCTACCTAAGTATTAATCTAAATGCTATTTAAATTTTATTTTCTATTTTTTCAAACATAATATGTCTCTATATTTTAATATTTGTATGAGTAATATTTTATTCATCAATATTTCTATGAAGTTAGTTCATTTCCATATAAAATTTACAAAATTGAATTCTGTTCATTTCTGTTCATTAATTTTTCTATTATTTTAGATAAATAATGGTACTTATTATTTTTGTTGAGAATGCAAAATATAGTTATAAATAGTAAAAGATAACTGTGAGTGTTCATGAGATTAAAACTATTAACTGGATAGGAATTGTATTATATTATTTTAATATATATTTGTAAAAATTTTCCTAAAAATAAAGTACAAAACGATGAGCAATATTTAAATTATTTTATATAGGTATGGATATTAATTAAATGATGTTGCAAATATTCATTCAAATGCCATTTTAATATTTAATTTATACGAGGAAAACTGAAATATTGAAGTACAGTTAGAATTTCTGCAACATTTTGAAATAATTTTATTTTTCATTATTAAAAAGAGGTTTAATTATTGCAATTTACCTTGTTAGTTTTTAGTTGCTTTTAATATTGAAATAACTTAGAGCAGTTTAACACGAGAAATAGGAAACTTTTTTATACATAAATTCAGATTATATTAAAAAAGAAAATTTTGTTAAAATCATAAGATTTTAAGAACATATTATGATAATGAATTAATTAACGAAAAGCTTTTTCCATGACTAAAATTGAACTAAGACCCTACCGACACTATTTATTAGATGTAGAAAATATAAATGGGTATAGAACTGAAAGACAATTTGTATTCAAATGAACATAATTAGTTACCTTGAATTTAACTTCGATCATTAATTTCTTATTATTTCAAATTTCACTGTATTTCGAAACTTATTTTAAACATGTATACTTTTCAGTAACTCTAGTTTATGAAATTTAATCTGTCTCCAAAACACTCTCTCTGACAATTTTCTTCCTGATTAATGAACTCAACTGTTTCTTACACGCTGCCTAGACATTAAGTCGTTAAAAATAGCTTCAAAGCAGTAGCATTAGGTTCTTTTCATTATAAAATACGAGAAATATATTTTCAGACATAATATTTAAATGTAATAAAACAGAAAGTGCATAATCATATGAATAACCTTTAGAAAAACTTATTTAAATTTAAGTATTTATAAACTTTAAAAGACAAATTATTGAACAGATATGAATATATTATAAGCTTAATTAGATTAAACTAAATTTAAATATTTTTACAGGAAAAATGTTGTATTTCTCTCAGACTATTTAAAAGACTATTATTTTGCATATTTAATTGACTCAGACTATTTTTTTTGCACATTCAAAATTTTATAATATGTCGAAAATAATAATTTAAGATGTCATTCAGAAACTGCTAAATGTACAGCATATCAAAAACGACATATAAAATGTTGATACAAAATAAATTGGCTGTATAAAATGAATTAATAAATTGCCTTATTGGTAAAATAATAAGTAAAATACTGAATTTTTATCAGAGTCATTTTATAGATAATTTCAATTTAAATGATATTTTAATTATATAAATTCAAATATCCTTCAAATATTTAATTGGTATTTTTATCCTTTATAACTTTTTCAATCTATCTATTCTAATTCTGAAACTAGGTTTCTACCACAAACTTTACATATTCCTAAACAGCACTTTATAATAAAATGCACTGATTAACATTTTCAAGGATAAATATTAAGCTATTTCGGTCATTTTAATGACTACACTCTTGGGTTCTTGCTTTACTATTAAGCAGTGAACCATATCTGTACTATTAATAATATTAAGCCTCTCACAAATTTATTATGGATTTCAAAAAAATCAGTGTACTAAAATGTGGTTTACTCTTCTAATCCTGACACAAAATAGCATTTTCTCTGATACGATGTACAATCGTTAACATCCAAACAAATTAAGGGTGGCCATTTCTTAAAACTTTTCAATTTTCATGGTTTTAAAAATCATTTGAATTTTTTTTTATGTCTTGTTCATAATGCACATTTTAGTTGTTGCATAAAGATAAATATTTTAGTGATTTTCATAAATAACCCTTAAAATTTTAGTCGGGATGTTTCTTACATATTTAAAGTCAGACCAAATTACACCATGCATTGATTAGAAATCTTAACTTTTTATAGTAAGAAAAAAACCTACATTGGTAGATTTATAAATGCCATTGCGAATTGATATTTCTTTTGTCTTTTAAAAGATACTCAGATAAAAATGAACATCAGATTAATTTTAATCTCTTTGTTGAATAAAGACAAATGATGATTGATTTTTTTCTGTTTGTATTATGAATAATAATATCACTTAATGAAATTCTGTTTTCCATATACAATCATATTTCCTGCATATAGTATAACTAATATTCGCATTTTTTTTTTATCATAAATGTATATATAAAACTATTGTCAAGTTACAAGATAGATTCTTGTTGAATGATTAGATTTAACTTGAGCTATTTCGATAATCGATCCTCATATTTTCTTTGAATACTTGTATTTACATTGACTTTCAGTTATTTGTATTGGTTTAGATTGACTAATATGAAAAGTCCATTTGGATTTCTTTTATAAACAAAATAAATTTGTTTAGCGATTTCAACTTGTTAGCATACTTTAACCGAGAAATAATGAAATTATAATTATAAATATTGATTTCTGTTTCTTTGTTGCAAATTTAGCATTTCTTGTGCTAAATAAACACAATTTATTTGCATGATAATTTTTCTAAATTTACCATGTTTACAAGGATATTTTTCAAAAAAATTTACGAACTTTAGTTTTAATTTATGTCTTCAACATTTACAATAAAATAAAAATTCAGCCATATTCATATTTCTGAACTGAAATGTATTCTAATTTAATCTCTTCTCTTAATTTCAAAATAAATTGAAAGGGAAATGTTTCATTGAAAGAACGAAGTTTGTATAAAAAATAATGACAGCTATCTGTATTAATAGTAATTTACACAATACAAATAAATCTTCTATAAATTTAATGACATAAAAGTTTGTTTGTTAGAACTATTAATAACAACTACTCAAAAATTACTCAATTTTATTAAATGATAATAGCTAATGAAAAATTGCATAATATTGTTAAATATAAGAACTTTTCTGAACTCAAAACTAACTTCATTTTTTTAATTTTACATACTTTTTATATGTAAATTATTTAAAAGATCAATAAAACATTTTTTTTAATACTGAAAGATTAAAGTGTTAAAAGAATAGATAAAGTTGAAATTTAAAATAATCTTAAAGTTTTACAACATATATAGAAATGGTTTATTTTGTTTATTTCTTTCATGAATTGTTAGCACATTTAAAATTCTTATCTTAAAAGTTAGGTAAATACGAAATATTTTTCAGATCTGCAAAAAGTATTTCATTTTTAAGTGAAAAAGTTTAAAACAAAACAATTCGGCAGGGGCAATTGACACAAAAATATGCATCCATCTGTCTGCTTTTTGAAGAAAAAGTAATGTTTTACCTTTCGTAATCTTTCTTTGTCAATCCAGGGATTATATAGACTTTCCTTTTCTTTCAAATCTGAATATCATCAATTTGAGAATGTAAATTTCATGTAAAAATATTTGTATATTATTATATTGCCAAAACAACTTTTAAAAAGGTAAATAATTGAATTTATTGTAAAAAAAAGAGATATTTTAGAAATTTAGGAAAATATCTGAGAAAAAAATTAAATATTCCTTATAGAATAGTTTAAAAAATATGAGTTAAACTTTAAAGCATATTTATTTTAAACAAAGTTTCTTGCTTTCCAATTTTCTAACTATATATATATATATATATATATATATATATATATATATATATATATATATATATATATATATATATATATATATATATATATATATATATATATATATATATATATATATATATATATATATATACATATATATATATATATATATATATATATATATATATATATATATATATATATATATATATATATATATATATATATATATATATTTATATATAAAGAAAATTGGAAACAACAATATTAACAAAAAACAATTTACCTGTTAATAAGATTTTGATTTACATCAAATCAAATTTTACAATGTCTTACAAAATTTACGACATAAAAAATCAGTTAGTGTGTAACATTTTTTAATTCTAGAAATTGCGTTTTTCCTTGGTGCTTTGTAACTTTTTTTATTTTAGTTATTACCTATTTATAAGATTTCTGATGAAGTTCAATTCAAAGGAGAAGTTCTACAAAAATCTTAAGTATTTATATATTTTTAAATAACTAGCTTATTGATTATTTAATTTCAATTAATTTTTCATTTTCCCTTTTGCATACAAATATTTCTTCAAGGGTAAGTTGCTATTAACTCTTTTTCTCAATATAGATTTTTTATATTTATTCCTTGAATTAGAATAAGCCGATAAAATGTTAAACACATTAAATATAAACATAAACATATTTCTGCCGAAAAATGAGCTAAAAGTTGCTTTTCACACATTTTAAAAGTTATCGGAAGTCAATTATAAATTACAACTCAAGAAGTTAATTATTAATAATGTCATATTATTTATTTTCAAGTTAAAGCAATTTTAATGTAAAACTAATTACCAAAATTGTTGAGTTTTGGGCACATAATTCAACACATAGTGATCGATAAAATTTCTTTATATGAAATAATCTTTTTATAAAATTCTTAACAAAAAATAGAAATTGCAAATAAGTTAAATGGGTTATAAAACTGAAATAAATCTAAAATAAAATAATACAATAAAATAATCAACTCATCAAAATCGAACAACCTATGTAAGAAATAAATAAGTTTTGCTGAGCCCTTATTATTCTTTCAAAAATCCGTTACTTTATTCGCTACGGTTTTAGCAGTGGTAGAAAAAGAAGAAAATGCAATTGTCGTTTTGACATATATATTGATTAGTAATTCGTTCATTCGAGAAAATCTATTCCCGCTTAAGAGAAATAATGTCTTCCAAGTTATCGCTGCGATAAAAATTCTCGGTAGTCGATATTTAAAGATTGTCTTTCAAGAAGATAGGGTGACTTTCCTTACAGCTTTTTTTTCATGCTTGCCGAGTAAAACAAATATCCTCAAAAAATATGTTCAAGAGATAGTTCCGAAATTATATCCATTTCTTTTGTTTTGTTCTGCAATCATTTAATAAGTTATTGATCACACACACAAATCAAGCATTTCATAATTTATATTTTGTGTGCAGTAAAATATAAGTATACTATAATTAATAAGCATAATACATTTAAACATAAAACAAAATCTGTAAAAACATCAAATTCTTGACTAAAATAGTTACTGTTTCTTTGCAAATTCTGACATAACATTAATTGTTTTATGATTTCAAAAGTAGTATTGATTTTATAATATATGGATCGAATCACTTTATCAATTTTCAATCGCAGGTGAAAACAGCATATTATTTTAGAAATGTTATAGGAAAATATTTTGTTGTTATGCAGCACAGTTTTCCTTAAAATAAAATGTTTGAGAAGTAAGACATGTTTTTGCAATTTTATTGAATTAGTTTTGTGTTAATATTATTTCAATTTTTTAATTCACATTTAACATCATCTCTACGTTCTATAAGGTTAAGCCTAAACTCAAATTTGACATCCCAACAGTTAACCATATTCACTTTAAAGTGTATTCTATTCACAATTTTGACATAATATTTTACATAAAATCTTTTAAAAATGTGAATAAAAAGAATTTAAATATCGCATAAATTATCATTCATAATTAATCTCTAAGTAACAAATTACAAGTGATGTTATAAATAAAGGTATATTTATCTGAAAATTATCTTTATTATTTTATATTAATATTTGCTTATGTTAATACTAATTAGGTGAATAGAAATATTTACTTTAAATTTATAAATATCAAGAGGAATCAAATCGATAAGAGATGGATTTATGTAACTTATCCTTATAAACTGAAGAGTTTCAGAAATTTAAAAAAGGAATAATATGTTTAGATATAATTAATTACATTCTTTGATTAACTCAAATTGGATGAGGAATTTATTTATTTTGAAATTAATTCATTCATAAAAATATGATGTCTAATATTTGTATTCAGATTTTAATATAAATTTACTTTTCAAAAATTTATTTAATAGTATTTATCATTGATTTTATGTAACTTAAAATCTTTCAGAATAACTTTCGTTCTCCTATTTTAAAAATTTAATTTTATAAAAGCATATCATAACAAGTGCATGGTCACATCCAAAATATTATTACTCTCGTTTTATGTTGAACAAATTCAATTCAGTGAAATAAATTATACCAATTTTGTTATTTATTGTTAAAAATATAATGGATTAGAAAGAATATTTAAAAAATTTAAAATTATTTTTAATTAATTTGATTTTATTCTGTTATATACTGTATACATTTTTTAGAAACTACAATTCGATGAAAATATGTTTTAGATTTAACAAGGTTTTAATATGTAATAAAATAAATCAAGGTATTAATGATAAACAAAGGTTAAAGGAATTTAAATGCGTAAAGAAACATAGAAATTTTATGTTAAATCAGCTCTATACAGCACATTAACATAACACACTTATTTTACTTTTAAGTTGATTAATGAAATTCTGTTCTATGACCTTGAACAACCATTTACTTTAACTGAAGTAATTATGTAAAATCACAAGATTATGAAAAATGTTTTATGTCAAAAATTGATTTATGCTAAGAAATATGAAAAATCTTGAAAATATTTTAATCAAATCAAAAGATTTGAGTCAAAAATTGTGTGCTCTGTAATAAAACTAAAACTAGAAAAGTAAGAAAAAAGCCTTCTTGCGTGGGAGTCTAACATAAAATTGAAGATATCAATCTTCATTTCCTCTCACCTTTTGCATTTCATGAGGGGGAAGCGAGGGACAGGGAGTATCGTGACTAACAGGCGAACTCCTCATCGCTCTAGGGACGTTACTAACTAACATAGAAAACTTAATCGCTACTACAGGGAGACTGCATTTAAAAATAGCTCTTCAACCAACAAAGACATATAAAAGAGATCGAGATACATCAGAGTTTTACGCTTTGGAGAACGGAAGAAAGGAAAGAAAAAGAAAAATGCACCCTTTTGGTTTGACCTAGTTTTCTCCTTACACATTGCTCTGGAAAATCAATCGATGGGACACTGGAGCAGAGCCAGTCATGTGACCTCTAGCGCTATTTTGTAACTCTAGGGAAGTGACTCTATCCTTGCATTTAATACTTATCCCCAAACCTTTCCATACATATCCCTAATCTTTTGGGCATCTTTTTTCATCCCCATTTTTTTCCCTCGAACTATTTGCCAGCTGCCAGCACCCTGGTTAACACCCACTCTAGTTCTTGAGGTGTAAGTGAATTACGATGCGACGTCAGTTTTCTTTATTTACTTCCCTGTTCGTGCACATGATTCGTGTGAGGGTGACCATCGTGTTTTGTCATACCAAATGGAGGGAAAATCCTCCCCTCTTAATTCTTCCCACAACTCACTGCTTCTTCAAGTGTTATGGCTTTAGATAAACTAATAATCGACAGTGTTTTTTTTGTCGCAACATATAAACTTAAAGCACTTCAAAACAGATAGTAGAACTTCGGTAGTTCGGAATCCTCTTTAAACTGTAGATACCGGTCTAATTAGTCCTCGTGTGCAAAAAAAGAGACTGTTGAGAGACAATTAAACCAGATGAAGCCGATAAGCGCTAAAGGTTAAGTGTTAGTTAAAATGCTTCGTGCGATGTGAATGTACTGATTTAAATCTCTTATTTGTGAAATGTTTTTAAGCTGATTCACAAGAGGTGAACGAATTGTAAGGAAACTCTTATTCCTTTTCGTAATGCAAAAACAAACATCATGCTTATTTTTTTAATTGAAATTAACGGAATAAATTGAATAATAACTTCACTATTTCAATTAAATTTTTCTAAACAATTGAAGAAATCTGAACTTGTTATCAATTTTATTTTGCCTGTGTTCATATTGCAGTTTTAACTAATATTCCAACTGAGTTTTACATCTGATATATTATATGATCAACTGCAAAAAATTAATTTATCATTATTTATAAATCAAATTACACGTATTTTTATTTGATAAGTTGACAGAGCTAATATTAGCAAAGTAATAAAGTTTCTATATAAGTTTTAACTGCTTAAAAAATTACTTAAGTTTCTGTTGGGGATTTACGTAGTTAAATAATATAGCATAGCAAAAAGTTTTTCTATTATTTTGATGCAAAAATTTGAAAAGCATGAATAAAATTAAAATTTAATGAGTTTAATAATGTTAAGCAAATAAAAGTAAACAGCTTTTGGACTAGAGACATTTCATAAGGTTTTCGTTTAAACTTTGAAAACAAATTATAAAATAGTAAATAGAAATTAGCATCTGAAGATACATTCTGCGATAAACTTTTTATGACAAAAAATATTTTAAACACTTACTTAATTCATGAAAGGTTTTGCGATGAATTGCTTGGTCTGTGAATACACTTATTGCAGACAAAGATATTCATTGAAATAGAATTACTCAAATTATATGGATATTAAACATGCTTTTCAAATAGTTAAGAAATAGTTTACAAGAGAAATTTAAATATAACTAGACATATATTTGTTGTATATTATAATTTTATATGTACAAATATATATATATATATATATATATATATATATATATATATATATATATATATATATATATATATATAAATATTTATATATATATATATAAATATATATATATATATATATATATATATATATATATATATATATATATATATATATATATATATATATATATATATATATATATATATAAATATTTATATATAAATATATAAATATATATATATATATATATATATATATATATATATATATATATATATATATATATATATATATATATATATATATATATATATATATATATATATATATATATATATATATATAGATAGATAGATAGATAGATAGATAGATAGATAGATATTTAAACGATTGTTTGAAAATTTTGTGATTTCTTTTTAACAATCCTTTTCAAAAATTTATAAAATATGAAAACATTTACAGACCTATGCAGACAATTTTAAACTACTGATAAATTTCTAGAATACTAATTTTGCGGGAAATATGACAAAATTCTAAGTAATTTTGCTTATTAATTGTATTATATAATAGTTTAAGTGCTCATATAACGATAAAAAACACATTTACATGTACATATAGTTACATATACTTGCATAGATACATAGATATTTTCTAGCTGTTTAAATGTCAATAAATATTCACAGTTCAATTTTCAATACATATTAAAAGACTCCAAATATAATAAAATTTCATTTTTCTTTAATATATGTATAAAACTTGTAGATGAACATTTTTTCAAAATATGGAGCAACAGTGAGAAAATATTTTTCATGGCTGTTACACATAATTCTAAAAAAGTATTTGGCGACTAAATAATCCTAACCATTACAAAAGGTCTGAACACTCAAAAATATTTTAATCGAGAACTAAAACGTATAAGATTCATATAATAGAATGTATATATATATATATATATATATATATATATATATATATATATATATATATATATATATATATATGATTTATTATTTAAATTATTACATAGATATTTGTATGAATATTCAAAAGAATAAACTAAGTTATTTAACTATAAATATATAATAATAAAAATATGCATTTAAAGATGCAAACATTTTCGAACACATTTTGAGTAAAAAAGCATATCGAAAAATACACACACAATTATATATATATATATATATATATATATATATATATATATATATATATATATATATATATATATATATATATATTATAATTATCTTGTAAGCTCATACTTAATTTGTTGTATTGAAAAAATTGATAACATGCGTAAGTATACAATATTTTTCCGTAAAAGTCAATTCTGATGACGTTATTTTTGTTTAAAATTACAGCTAAAATTGCTTTTTTACTACAATGTTATAATTTTGATAATAGTAAAATTGAACATCCAGGCAGAAAATGTTTATATTTTTTGCCTTCTTGTGTCCAATTAATGTTACAAAGTTTATTTTTCTTATTTTTTGAAATGCTGAAATTGACCAAAAAATTATATTTTTGATTTCTAAGTAAATGTATTTTAAATGAAATTATCTTCGTAGATGTAGAGTTATTTAATAAAACTAATGGAAAAGAACTAAATATAAGGAACAAAAATAATCTTTTTTTATCTCTTTTAATATAAAATATTATCACACAATGTTATTAAAATTCAAAAATGGGAAAGACATTAAAATTCAAAATGGGAATTTGTATCACGATTAAATTATATTATTTATTTATTCAATTGCCGACCAACTTGTCTAGTGGTCAAAGTCCCTGACTACGGATAGGGAGGTCCCGGGTTCAAATCCCGGTTCGGGCATGGATGTACTTTCTCTCTCTATCTATCCTGTCTTTGTCCTTTCCTTGTATGAATGAGGTGTGAATGGTTGCCTACCCTATAAACATGTCCCTATGGCATGTATGTGCTGAGGAAGTTGGAATCCACACCAAAATATGGTTCAGTTGGAAAAGTGAAGCAGCGCACACCATGTTGCCAGCCTAGTTGGCACACGACAATGATTGAATTTATTCAATTTGCTAATACTTTGACTTTTTCAATCTAAATAATAAAACAATGGATGATAATATTGACTTTATAAGTGAAATATTTATAACATATATTAAGAAATTTAAAGTAGTAAGTAGAATGATTTAATAGCGAATAGAAAAAGTATGCGAATAGAAATATAAGATTATAAGAACTTAACTATTGCTATTTAATTTGTAGTATTTTATTTTGGAATTACTTCAATTTTCCTAAAAATTTTAATGTAAAGATTTTTCATAAATATTGAAATTTTTCATTTAGGCATATGTTCTCAGAAATGATTTTCTTTATTTCTTCTGTTTAGAACTAAACATCGAGTTATTGATTTTTAAGTGGACACTCGAATTACATGTTAAAATTCCCTAAAAATAAATCTTATTCAAGTTGTATAAATGAGGAGAGCTTTAAAGTTTAAAATACCTCATAAAGTTTTTATTATCAGCTTAACTAAATATGATATTCTTTTTCCTTAATAATAGCATTTGATTATTTTATACTTATTAAGAATTATAGAATGATTTTTATCTCTGTCAATGAAAGCAAAATAAATTAAAATTATTATTTGTCAACTTAAAACTTAGGAGAAATTTTTTTTCTTCGTTAGTTAATAATTATAAAAAGATCTTTTTACATATATTTAATTCCATGAGCCCTGACGTTACTATTGAAACAGTTAATGTCCATCATTTATCAAATTAGGAGTAAAAATCTTTTAATTTTGTAATTATGTATTTTATTCATATATTTGAATATGAATTTATCCGTATTTTAAATAACTTTCAATGAATTATCATTACTAAATATTTTGATATGAATTTAAAATTAAAGTTTTTAAAATCGAAAGTAGCATCTCTTTTGAGAAACAACAGCGAAAAATGAGGTAATCTAAATAAAAATATTTACAAATTATACGTAACTTATGTTCGATTTTGCTGTATTATTAATGAAAAAGAAGTTAGATCTTGTGTTCATAAGAGAAAATACATCTATTGTTACCACTGCTAAAATATCTAGTTGAAGAAAAAAATTAGAACAGGAGTTATCAATTAAAGTCATCACAATTGCCTTGAAAGAGAGTAATGGAACTGAAATAGCGTTGACCACCATTAACGAATGAAAGACCAATTAGTGGCTCGTGAATTTCGGACTAAAATTTCCTGGAATTATTAGAAAGTTCTCTCATATGTTTAGGCCTTCTTTTGTTGTTGTTGGAATGTCTAATAGAAACTCATAGAAATAGAAAGCGTGCAATGTGAGCACAACTCTAAAGATCCTAGAATCATTTACTTTAATAAAAGCCATTATCTAAATGATATTAGAAATGGTTATCTCTTAATGCATTGCAAGTAAACGTTTCATAAAACATAAATGATAGCTCGAAACCAAACAATTCTAATTTTTGTATGCATAATATAATCGAGATAAACTAACAAGCCGAAATTTGAATAAAATGTAAAATAATGAAAAAAATCTAATAATATTGTATTTTAATTTTAAAAAATAAAATATATAGAAGATAAGAGGAAAATATACTTTTATAGAAATTGAAACATATTTCAATCATTTGGAATGTTGAAATTTAAGGTAATGAAAACAATAATTACAAGGAAATTAATGTGAACACTAACAGAAGACATGGAAGTATATCTAAATCAAAATAATTGTAATCATATTTAAAATTGTTTTTGGATACTCTCCTTGTATTTTACATCAGAGTGTCGATAATAATTTTTAAGTGTCTCTACTGAGTAAAGTAAAAATTACAATTATAAGGGCATTAAATGACACTAAAATTAAACTGAAAAAAAGTAAAATTATAAAAATCAAAATGACAAAAACCCTGCAAATGTGATGAAAGGGAAAGAAACGAAGCATTTTGATAATATTTTTGCATTTCAAAAAATATAGAGCGTATAAATGTGCGGTACTTTATCTGAATTTTACAGGATGAGATTCTTTTTTTATAATTCTATAGGATGAAACATTTATTGTAACACTTAAAGTCATAATTAATTAATACTATAAAATTATTTTCATACTTTTTACGTGTGTATAAAATTATTATATATTTAAATGCATTCGTTTTTTTGTTTTTAAACTTAAGCTTTATGTATATTACAATGAAACAAGCATAACAAATTTATTAAACTTGAAAACTATTTTCCATTTACTTCTTTGTTTTATTTATTTTTTAAATATGTTCCGATTTTATTGAAAAAAAAATCCGTTTTATTGACAGTACTTGATTTTAATAGAAAATATTGAGAAATTTTATTGTTTGATAAATTTCTAAAATAGAATTCCACTCGGGGCATCATACAAGTATTAAACTAATACTTAGTACTAAATTCTTATTTTACATTTTACGCAGAATTGACAAATAAGTTGAAATTATAATCTCTCAAGGCCCTACAAAAGCATATTTATTGTCTCAATTTATTATATACGTATAAAAAAGAATGTATTTAACATTTCTAGAATTGTATTTATTTAGATAATCTTTTATTGTGAAATGCTTCATACTAGAGAATATAATAGCTTAAAATCCTCTACTTTTTTGATTATTTTTATTATAACAATTTTGTCTCTTGTCACTAAAGTTTAAAAAAAACAATGTTAAGAAGCAAAACTTAACCTTTTTAGATTTCGTGAAAAAACATGCTTTGAAATTAATTTTCTGTAGATTATGAATAATTTGCGTTGAAATTTCAATACTACCACTAACGTTTCCCTCATTCTTTCAGGATCTTTTCTCAACTTTTATTCTGTGCATTTTTACCACGATATATTCTCACTTAAATCAAATTAGAACCCTTGTTGTTTCTTTTTGTAACTTTTCGACAAGTTATACCGCTCGTAAAGTTATTTTTCTTAATACTTTTAAAACATTACATGATAACTCAATAAAGAGAAATAAATTTGGCGTATTTTTTCTATTGATTAATAGAAACAGAATGGTTGGTATTAAATTTACTTGTACATTGTATATTGTAATGCATAATAAATTTGTACATGCAATAAAGGTTTTCTGGATAAAATATTGCACCAATTATTATCCAAAATTGTAAAAGACATATAATGATACTTTTATATAAAATAGTAAAATTCTATCCTTCACTTGATTTACTCTCCATAAGTTAAATAAAATTTATCGAAATAACAAATTATTACACACAAGGTCTAAAGTATCAAATTCATTAATTAAAATATATACTTTTATTGGTAGTATTTGCTGGGAAATTTAGCAATATTTTATAAGAGATATTTTTTAAAAATTTCCTATTTGATGAAAACAATTCATTTGGTGTGGGCATTTTGTTGTTCTTTTATATCTGAAGTTGAGAACTGCAACTGAGATGGATTTCACATTAAAAATAATTCTACAGATTTTGAAACGTAATTTTAAATTATAATCTTGAAATGTAGTTTTAAATTGTAAAAGGAATTTTATGAAATGAGTACAAAAACAGAGATCCAATTATTTACTAATCTTCAGCAATTTCTAATTTTATCCTAAATTCATTACTTTCATCAAGTTCCTTAAATTCCAAATAAACTGATTTTGAGCATAAGTTCAAACTCTCATTATCTTAATACTTTAATAGTCTTGTATCACATCACTTCTGTATTTAATTAAAAGAAAAGACGTGTTATAAAGGAATCAAGCTAGACTACAGTTTATCCAAGAATTCAAGGAATTAATTACAAAACTTTATATTGAAATTTCATATAGTGAACTTAATGTGTCATGTTTAACTGACAAATAAAATTGGAAAACATTTTCATTTTAAAGAGTATTTTTTTAAAATCTCAGCTTTTAATATTTGATTTGAGAAAGCAACAGCAGAAGGAAAATTTCATTACTTCCAGTAAAATCTTAACTTGAATTGTTAGCGTGCGTTTCTCAGTTTTAATTACTCAATGTAAATATGTATACTTGCGATTTAGCGATACTTTTAATCCTTTAGGTAATGATGCACAGTTTTTAATTAAAGATTTAATGATGGAAAACATGTCTGGCCATAATTAGCGTCAGGGAATCCTTTTACATTTACCCTCCTTCTCTGTCAGCGTCAGGTATATGATTTATTTCGTACAGTTATGCCGTGCGCAATTAGTATTGGAGCATTTTGCTATTCTTTTAAAAACCGTAATGATTCTAAGACTGCAATTATGCAACTTTGGTGAAATTCTAAATTTATCCATTACGTTTGCTGATTATATGCACACCTCTGGCTTTTTCTCGTCTTCTCAAAGAGGAAGCAAAGTTGATAAAAAAAGGAAAATGTAATTAAGATAGCATTTTAATATCATGATACAATATTTAAATTGGAGAATTCTCAATTAATTCTTTAAATGAAATTTATATTCGATTACTGTCATAAAAATGATTTGAAAAATTAATCTATTTGTGAATTATTAATGGAAGAAATGACATAAATTTGAATACAGAATTCCTTTAGGATATAAATTTGCTTTTAGCTAATATTAAGTTTAAAATTTAAGAAAATGAGACACTAAACTCATTTGATGTTTACTGAAAATATTATGCTTTACATAATTCTGAAAAATGTGAGGTTTTAGTATTTGATTTTTTTATCTAAATACTTAATGAAAATTTTTAATTTTAGCAGTAGTGATATGTTTTTATTATCCCTAGCTTTAGCATGTCTGAAATGTATTGAATTTAATCATATAAAATACATAAAGTAATTTAATGAAATAATATTATTAATAATTGAAGAAATATAATTTAATTATTTAATGAAATTTTAATATTTAGTGTTTTAACGGCAAATTTCAATAACCAAAAATGTTTAATTTATAATAATCAATTTTTACATTTTTTTGAATGAATTGAAAATAAATGTTTCTTTCAATAAGGATTTTGTTTGTAAACATAAAATACGCGTAAGCAATACAATGTATTATGTGAAACTATACTATGATACAATAACCAATTTAATTCTAAATTGATGAAAAATGAATTATATAAAAATTAATAAAAGTTCTTAGAAACTTTGCACTCAGTTACAAGTAAAAGGATTCAATACTGGAAAACAAATCGTTTCAATATGTTATCGACACCAAAAGTATAGATTATTTATTTTTAATTTCTCTGAGATTGTAAGCACTTATTATACATAAGGATGTATTTGGTAAAAGATGTATAATTATCTAGCTTATTCAAACACTAAAACTATAAACAGTCAAATAATGAAACACAATATTTTAAGTAGATATCTTGAGGAAATAGAGCATGGTGCAGGATACCTAGTCTTTAAAATAAATTCCCATAGAGTTCACTTTACAACAAAAAGTTTAGAAACATTTCAGTTCCCATAGATCCTACAGTACCAAGAGTTTTATTTCATTAAAAAATTCAATTTATTAATTTTTGGAGCTCATTACGGATTATATTCATTAACAGCCTCAGTCCATACCTATTTAAAAAAATTTTCACACAAAAATGAAAAATGCCCCTTATATTTTAAAACAAGTTTATGAAATATTATTAAGACTTTGCGTTGTATTCCAGCAGTGAAATAAGAATATATGTAATAATATAATTTATTTCAAAAGAGTTTACATAGTTTAGCTGAAAAATCAACCTGTGTGTACTATTAGTTTAAAAAAAAAGCTAAAAATAACATTTGTAATTTCATATTCTCGGATATATGCTTCAAGTTTTGAAGTATAAGTCTGAGAATATGTGTTTCAAGAAAAATAAAATATTAATAAAGAAATATAATTAAAATATTTTTGTTTAAGAATTTCTAATTTATATAATATCAACAATTATGAAATATTTTAACTTTAATTGCATTTTAAACAATTTAAATAGTCCTATATATTGACTAATTATTGTAGTAATAGTTAATAGGTATTTTAATAAATGAATGGATATTAGAAAAAAATTTGAAGTTGCTTAAAACAAAATAATTTTATTTACTGTCGAAAATTTACAGTATTATCCAGAATGTTTAGAGAGAACATATTATACCGAACGGTGATGAAAGTGATACATACTGTTTTATGTACATTTCTAATGCAAAATTAATATTATTAGTGTATTAAATATAAGATTTGATATCTAGAATGTTTTTTGGAAATCATTATAATATTATATTAACATCTTAAGTTTAAATGAATGCAATTTACTTTGAGTATATTTATTATTTAATTAATATTTTAAAATTAAAAAAAAACATTTTTCAAAAAAACGATCAATGGTGGTAATTATTTCAATGATTTAACATAATTTTTTAAATTATCCTCCTATTTATACTTTTTCATTTATAATCTAAACTAAATCTGAACTAAAAAAGGAGGATTTTTTCTCATACTTGCAAACTGACCAAAGTAATTTTCTGAGATTCACTAATGTTATACAAAAGTTCAAATTATTATTTATATTTTTAATTTATGTAAATATGTTGTAGAAACTGAAGTGAAACAATGTATACTAAAATTTTATGTCAGAATTTGGTGCTTCATATTATTTTTTACATGAAACAGAAAAAATTATAAAATAATAATTTACACAATTCAAAATGTTTAATTTCGGTAATTCGTTTTAAATTAACCGCATCACTAACGATATTCTTTAAGAAATAGTAAAATCACTTTGACATTTACCTCGTTTATCATTTGCATAAAACTTCAAACAGTTATTGCACCTGTCACATTGCCCAATCGCCACATTTGAATGCTGATAACGGTACCTAACATTGTCGAGTCTTTCATGCCTTAGCAAAATGAATAACAGGGAATGCGCTCGAATAAATAAGCAGGCTAGCATTCATCTTTAATTTGAAATGTCTTCTGGAACAATTCCAACGCCTGCCGAATTCCTTTTCCCTGTTTTGAAAACTTATCGACTGTTAATAACTTGCATTCCTTCCACTTCCTTCGACTTTGTCCTTTCAACTTTAGGGACAAATATTTTCTTCTGCCCGATTCACTCCATTTTAAAGCAATCGAGCCAGTGTAAAGTGTTCCGTGACGTTATGGACTCGTGATTTCCTAAAAAATACGATGTGTCACTAAGAGCTTTGCTATTGGTTTTACATTTTACTGTAATGGTATTTATTATGGGGTTCTGAGTTAAAATGCTATGGGATCTAGAAATTCCTTGTTACAACAATTGTTTAATTGGAGAAAATGCAGCTAACGAACCGTGTGGAGTTTTCCAGATTAAAAAAAAGAATTAAAAATAGTTTATTTTCTACGATTTATTTCTTTCGAAATGAAGGAAATTTAGGGAAGAATTATTATATTTTTATTTTTAATGTTTTTCTATTGTAGGAAATATGATAAAATTTTAAATATGCTTAGTCAAAGCATTTAAAGATTTAATTAATTTATAAGCGATGGTTAATTACAGCCCTTTTTTATTCAGATTCATTATATTTTCCTATTTCTAATAAGAAAATTACTTTTGAACCCTTAAAATGCTTGTTATTTCATGTAAGTTTTTTATTGAGTACTTTAATTATTTTAGCTAGTTTAATTATTGTATATAATAGTTAGTTTAATTAAATTATTGTATATAATATTTATATTCAAGTATTTTTCGATAATTATTTAATTATTTTAATACATCTAACATAGGACTAATAATTACATAACATTCTTCATATAATATATCTATTTGTGTAAAATATATAATCAATAACATCCATACTTAGATTTGATCAGTTCTTGTTCTATTAATATTATAGATTTTTTTACGCTTAACTAACTTCTTTGAATAACAAATTAACAGGTTTCTTAACTCTGAGTTTAAAAAGTATGTGGTCCTTAAAATTGTAAAGTCAATTTCTTGTTCTAAAATAAGGAAAGAAACATATAAAAGATAAGAGCCTATAACTATTAAGAAATACTGATAATACTCATAAGAAATGTAAGTCACAATTAAGGAAATCTTGATTTTCTGCGCAAAGTCCTGCGCTTTAGCACAATAATGTTTGATCCCATGTTGATGGTATTATATGAATTTTTCGTGATATATCTATCTATCTATCTATCTATCTATCTATCTATATATATATATATATATATATATATATATATATATATATATATATATATATATATATATATATATATATATATATATATATATATATATATATATATATATATATATATATATATATATATATATATATATATAAAAGTTATGGTTAATATTATCACCAACTTTTTTATCAGTTTAGAACGTCTGATAAATGATTGCCAAGTAATTGAATTGTCAGTATACACCAGTCATTACAATCTTTAAATTATATCATCCTGTTAAAGCTGCATTTGCTGCTGTTCTGTACATGTAATACAATATCTTTAAACTTGGGCACAATATTCAAGCTCGTAAATGTTGTTATAGTTCCAGAAGACGGTCATATTTGCTTAGAATGTTCTAGGATATAGGCACCTAAATTTATTAAACAAATAATCACTTAGTGTTTACGAAATAATCCCTTCGTATGTCAACAAATATCATTTTATTATTCACATTTCTTCCTGGTGTAAAAAATCTAATTATAAATAATGTATATGAAAATTTTTCTATATATAACTGGGTGCAAACATATTCATGTATAACTGTTTTTTTCTAAGTATACCACTAAGTTTGATGATTTTATTCATAATTGTTTAAAATAATTGGATTAATTTAACCATGTAATTTCTTTAAATGACTGTTTCATAAAATTAATTAATTTTTATTCTTTAAACTTGAAAATTAATTCATTTTTCCAGAAGACTATAAAGATCTGACTGTAAAGATGTATCAAAATTTATCGACAAAATGTGACGATAAATTTTGCTATACGGTTTCAAATACAACCGAAATAGTTCACAAACTTCTAATTTTAAAATTTAAGTAAACAATTTATTCTTTTTTACCAAAGTTCTGGATGTTGCTAAATGTCAGTAGAAAGAGACATGCTACTCTAAATTATAAAATTAATTACAAAATCTCATTTTAATTGGGAAATATGAAATATTTTATTTAGAAATGCATATCTTAGGTTCACTATAAATGTATTCCTTAATTTTGGTAAAAACAAATTATGTACACAGATTTGAAGTGAAATATATGATCAATTCCCCTTCAAATTTACTAATTCAGTTAATTTTCTTAATGTAAAATAATAAAATCTGTAAATAAAATGTTTCACATTTCCACCATTTATACTGGAATTTGTGTTTACTTCCATAATTTACAGTAATTTGATTCTTTTTACAGACATTCATCAATGTCCAGAACTTACAAGGAACGGGAGCAAATTTTTATTTATTTTTCAAAGTATTTTTTCCGTGGTTGTCGATGGTTACGTTGGAAACTAAATACTCAATTCGCAAAGTAAATATTCGTCCAGTAATTGAATAAATACATCAGAGTTGTATCGCAGGCGATAAATATTACATCTTCAGAACGAAATATTTCCCCTTAATTCGATTCTGATGTGACAAAGGTAACTTGAAATATAAAAAATATTCTCTATCTGTCAGAAGTAAGCATGTAACCCACGCGATGATTAAATATAGTTAATGAGATTATCATTCCTCTCGATTAGATTTCGGGAAATTTTATTAACTATGCTTGTTGCGAAAAATAGAGCCTATATCTTTCATTACAATTAATTTTGTAGATATTATTATTTTCCTATTTAGATGCCATGGGCTATGTCAAAGTTTACACTTCATGTCTTAAAAACATTTTTCAATAAAATTCTTCAGTAGGACTTATATTTAGTCTTTTTTTAGGTATGTTCAAAATAATTTTCAATCGATTTCAAATAAAAGAATAAAAACATACTTGAGGATCTTTTTAACATTATCACCTCTCTCTCAATCTAAAACTCACAATTTATCAACACAAAATATTCTTTAATTTGCAATACAGTGGTTTAAATATTAGTTAGTAAGATATTCGTACACTTTGTGTGAATCATGCGTCTTAGTTGGAAATCTTTTCTCATTGACAAATGATGTAGTTTAAATTTTAATTTTTACTTAACATTTTAAAACTTGTTACAAAAATATAGTCCATGTGAATCGAGAATCTAGTACGAAAATCAAAACTTAAAACTAATTCCTGTAAGGAAATGTACAAAGGTATTTCTAAAAGTGCATGTAAATTTAATCAGTATCATAATACCACAAGTCCTACTTAACCCCAGAATTCAAATTATATAAATATATGTAAAGAGATAGTAAAATACTAATGTCGAGTACATGTACCCAATATGAAAGAGAAAGAATCGCTAAAATATGCCGTAAGTAGCATAATTGTTTATGCATTATAAATTACAGCCAGGAAAACTGTAAGAATTCTAAAAATAAAATATTTTTCTTTGTTAGATAAAAGCAAAATATTATATTTTCCTACAGAGAAGTAGATGAAATTCTAAATTCCAATGCAAAATATATCTTCTTAATCTGAAAAAAAAATGAAAAAAATTAGATTAACTTCGGAGTAAACTCTAAAAATGCTCTTGTGTAACATAAGATAAAAAGAAACCTTTCAAATATAATGGTTATTCTTATTGTGAAGAAAATTACTTTTCAAAATCCCTTGTTATTACAACAGGAGGGAACAATGAAACTTGTCACTCTTTTCTTAAAGGTGAGAACTTCATTCCACTGGAGTGAAAAGGTTAGTGGATTAGATCCCACCCTTATTGGACAAACAAGACAAGGAAGAAGCACATCTGCTTTTCTGCTTCGTTAATCAAGATAGTTCTTTGAAACATACGGGATATTTTCCCCACAACATATGAATTTTCCATTAAAAAATCACTTTTCGATAAAAAAAAAATCACTATATCATTAAATCAATAAGAGTGTATTTCTTCCAACTAAAGGCTTACTTGATGAATTAAATTGACAATATTTCTCTTGATTAAAAATAACTCATGTTTTCGGTTGATCAAATAATTTACCATTAGATCTCCTTTAAGAATATTTCTTTGTGTTTTTCTTCTGGCCAGTAGTTGAATAATCTGGTGTTAAGTGATCCGTTACAAAGTCTACGGTTTCATGCTACATCTCTTTTTAGTGCCACACTGGAAATGAACCTTAAAGTGAACACTGGAAATTGTAACTTCTTTAAGTTACTTTAAAATTGTTATTCCTGATGAAATCAATTCTTTTTTAACATAAATCTGCAATTGTAAAAAATGAATCTAAAAGCATTTCGATTTATTAATATTAGTAGTAATTAGTTAACAATTTATTATAATTTTTGTTAATATCTTATTTGTTAAATTTTAGATGATTTGAATGAAGTTTCAAAAAATGAAAATTGGATATGTAGTTTCATGAATGAGTGAATACAAATTACAAAAAAATAATTATCAGACATTTTTCTACAGTTTTCGCTTACACTTGTATACACTTGTAGGACTTCTTGTATACATTTCATCAAAATAAAAATCTTGCGATAAATACTGATAAATGTGTGCATTTTTTGTCAATTAAACATTTCGCTTTCAATCTACTAATAATTTTCAGTCAAGTTGCTTCCTGATTCTATTCTGATAAAAAAATTTCATTTCTTATAATCTGCGATTTTGATGGTCTGAGTGAATACTGAAGACAATTAATTAAAGTAACCCTATAATGCACACACACACACACACACACACACACACACACACATATATATATATATATATATATATATATATATATATATATATATATATATATATATATATACATATATATACATATATACACATATATATATATATATATATATATATATATATATATATATATATATATATATATATATATATATATATATATATATATATATATATATATATATATATATATATATATACAGAGAGAGTAAAATTTAAAACATTACAAATATTACAAAATTACGATGATGAATAATCAAAACACAAATAGAAAGAATCCATTATTAGTATGATGTACGACTGCCTTTGACATTTAATACAGCTTTGATTCTCTTATGTTTTGTGCATATAAATGCTGAAAATTATTTAGGGAAATATTGTGAAAGTTCTGTTAGGGATTCTGGTAAAAAATTTTGATTCTGTATTGAACACTAAAATAGATCATAATGGTTAAATTATATTACGATCGGGTGGCTGTGTGGGCCAAGGTAGAAGTTTAACTTCATCTTCGTGTTCAACAAATCATGACTGGTTAAGTCCCGCTACAGGGATAGGAGAAGTATTCTCCTTGAAGACTACATCTTATGTAAGATTTCATAGGATGGACCTGATCCACTAAACTTTCTTTATATTTTTCTTCAGTTGTCTTCACTTTCACTTTTATGATTGGTCCAGCAGAACCCCTACCTCTATTGGACTTCCTATATTTGAAAGATTCTTCTCTATCCTTGGGAGATAATCACGATCGTATGCTTATGTGGGTGTCCTTCAAATATGCCCTGTTTTAAGGTAAAGTGAGAAAGATGATTTGTCAGTCCATATTACTTTTTTCCAGTTATCAATAGAGCACATTTTGTGAAGATGACACCACTGAAGTCGACATTTAGCATTAACGTCTGTGACAAGTAGCTTCGAAATTTTTGCTCTGCTTCTAATATTCTAGTATTAGAATAATATAAAATAAAATATTATAAACATATATAAACAGTTATGAAGGTGCCTTTTGATTGCAATCATTGACACTAAAGAATCCAGATTTTGATCGAGCTCTACGGTCACTCGTTCATTTTTTAGTTTTAACAATGCACTTCTATACCTGTCGATCTCTTTCTTTGAACTTCACTTTCCATTCACTATTTCGCTCTTCCGAAACTTATATAGCCACGATGTGTTCATGCTGTCATTACTTTAGACATCACATCTCTAGAAACGTCTAGGATGTTACGATCAAAATTGCTACGCATTGATGGTCTTCTTAAATTTGGTTTCTTTGAACATCTGAGAGATCTAACATTTATAACGCTTTTGAAAAAAATACAAGATTTTAAGAACTTTGATAAGTACACCACATAGTACCATACATACATTTCTGCTTATAGAAATAATAACTATTGTTATATTTTAAAGTTTACCAACCGCATTTTAAATATTACTTTTAATCACGGGTGTTTCCATTATTTTATTTTTAACTACCTATATATATATATATATACATATATATATATATATATATATATATATATATATATATATATATATATATATATATATATATATATATATATATATATATATATATATATATATATATATATATATTAAAATAATTATAAGCAAGTGTTTCAACCTCAAATCACGTGCTTAGCTTCATTTTTTTGACAGTCAGAGTTTATATTGTAATTGATAGAGCTTTGCTTGCACGAACCATAAAAAAATCTAGAAAATCATTAAAATTTAAAGCAGCAAGTGTTATTAAAAAGAAGTCAAAATTTAATTTTTGCTCAGGTAAAAGAAAGTACAAATAAATTTTTAAAAAAGATAACTAAAAAAACTCAGAAATTTTTTCAACTAATTTCAAACATTTATCTTAGTAATTAATTCCAAATGATGGATTAAAATTAGGATAAATTAATGGAAATGTAATGCTTAAAATTTTATTTTATGTAAAACAAATTATTTTAAACTCGATTTTCAAATAAAAAATAATATCAATTCACATAAGATCATTTGAGAATTTAATTAGATATTATTCGAATAATATGATCAATTGAGAGTTATTAAAATCATACAGTGAATAAAATGTGTAAAAATGTAATTTAAAATAAGTACTAAATTTAAATTACAGTAATACTGAAGTTAGAGTAGCTTTTAAAATCATCTTGTTTAAAAATAAGAACAAATAGCAATGAAAAAATGATCTGCGTACTTAAAAATTGTAATGAAACAAACTTGGATTTGGACAGTATACAAAGCATCTTAATCCTTTGTAGAATTAATCGTATATATTCTCTGGCCCGCAGACATTTTCATTGTTCCTTATATTTACCTGGAACATCTGCTGACTCGCCATTTGTTCCTAATCTCTTTATTCCTATTGCTTCACACACATACACATGATTACTTGGTCAATATGAACTATAGTACAAACTATAGATTTATTGAATAAGTCTAAAGATATAGGAATGTAATAATATCGATCTACTTCAGTGGTATAATTTTGTTAACCCTTAGAATTCTGAATATCAATGATAGTTCAAGATTCGTCTGGGCCTATTTAAATTGTAACCAATGATTCTCAATTTTTGTCGATGTTTTATGGAAAACTATTCTTGACTTTTTTTTAAATTACTTTACACATTGTTTTTTTTAAGCTATGTTGTATAGAAACTCAACTCTGATCATATAATCATATGTATTGACAGCTCTTTTACAGTAATTAAATATAGTTCATACCTAAAAGATTTAACAATTTGCATTAAATATTTTATCAATGTAATTTATTTACTTTACTAGTAAAATTTCAATATATTTTATGAACAACTTAATAAATATTAGATTATATTGGAAAGTTATATGTTATTTATATTTCCAAATCAGTCATTTAAAGTTCTAATGTATATGGCGTGGATTTTAGAAATAATATTATTTCAAATCCAATATGTTGAAGAATTTACAGTTTTTTTCCCCAAACAGTAAAAATAGTTAGTTTCTACGATGAACTCTCCAGAGAAATAAATATATTGCTGATCCTTATGAAATCTAGTTTCTTTCATTGCAGTTAAAACAAAATTTGAAACTCTATAAGTAAGGTTTTCTGACACAGTTCTTTTTCAAAATAAAATAACCTGAAAACTTTATAACAAAGTTAGTAGTTTTTCGTTCAAGTGTGATAATCAAAATATATTTTATAAGTATAAAACATTTTGAATTTATTCTCATAACTTACTTTAGCAAAACATACAATTTCTTTTTCGAAATTTACTTTTGGTTATTTTTAAAACTTTACTTTCTGTTAACTTTTAAATTATCGGTGTCTACAAAAGTGGCCCTTAAAATTTGTCGATATTATCTAGAATTGAAATTTATAGTTTTTAAGAATTTTACTTTATTTTACTACATTTTAATGAAACAATTTTTATAAAAAAAACTTTCTGCCTTTCGAAACACTTCAGTTGGTGCATATTTTTATAAATAAGGATTTAAGATGTGTATAAAATATTAAATTGTGCAAATTATTTAGAAAAAATGCAAAATCAACCAAAAAAAGAAAAATGAGTTAAAAACAAAAACATTTAAAGCAAAACTATAATATAAGAAATCATTAGGATTTTTAATACTTAAGAAGAGCCTTTTTTAACTGGCAAGATTTCTTGTAAGGTAATTTTGTTTTTAAATTAAATGTAATAAATATAAATTTTAATGTGAATGATAAAATCGTTGAATGCTAAAGTAAAAGATCGCGTAAGAAACCAAAATTTAAATCAAAAATTTATTTAAATATAAGGTTTCTAACTTATCAAAATTGAATAGAGTTCAGAGACAAACTTTCATACATACTAATATATAAGAAGAAAAACTCAATTTAAATATATTTCAACAAAAAAAATTATGTTTTAATTTTAAATTGAGGGAAAAAGAGCATAGTTTGAACTAAAAATTTTAGAAAATGTCTAAGGGTTTGAAAAAAAGAGCCGAAATTTTTTTTTGCAAGAGAACTAGTCATTTTTATCACAAAAGATGTCTGCAGAACAGCCATTAATATAACGTTTATTTGTTTTCCATATTGCGTCCCTATAACACCCCATAACTTAACAACCGTAAATGTAATTAAAATATAATAATTCTAAATTTGTTTGCAAAGATGCTGAGTCTTCTCAGACGAAAATTTTAAAATTATAAATTTCTTTCTTTGTTAAACTATTTAAAAAGAATAATTATTTTTCAATTTCATAAAAAATTATTGAATATACTTCCGTAAAAAACATCGACATTCAAATAAATGACTAAATTTGCTACAAAAAATTCGATTTTAACAAATGACAAAGTTTTTGTGTATAGATGTAAATTATGATCATGTAATAGTTGGATATTTAATTCAAAATACTGTTAATTTTGCACTGTATAAATTGCACAAAATTTCCATTTCAACATATTACAAGATATTGTCAATCAAACATAAATTTTTACACTCAAGGTCATAGTAAAATTTGCAAAAATTATATGCTCTAACATAACAAAAACAGCGTAAAAACATTTACTTATACCTTTTACTTTATAAATCTAAAATAGTATATATGTTTTGTAAAATTATGTGTAAAGAATACATAATATATTCTTTGATATATTTCTATTATATTGTTTGGAAGTTTAATTAAAACAATTAAAAGTAAATTTTTATAATTAAAAATCAGGGTATTTCTAAGTTAATAATTCTAAATTAAATATTTTCAAACTTTTTAACAATTATTTACACTAATAATATACTTAATTCAATATATTTTTACGTATTAAAAATAGCCATTTATAAAATTATTAAATTCATTTAAGAGTTTTTAATATGATATTGAATATTTAGTTGATAAAAGATTTGCATTTTTTTAAAAATTTAATCTATGATTTTTCAGAATAATTTTTTGTTAATTTATGAAGCTTAAAAGCATGATCTCGATTCACAGTAAATAATTTGTCAATGATTTTGAAGTAAATAGAATTTTAAGGGTTTTTTCTTTTCTTATTTATTTCTGTTAGATTATTTAAATGTTAACCGCAAAAATAAGATAAACTTTTTCACAACAATTTTTAAAACTTTGAGCAATGAATTTTAGAGCTAACCTTCTTCAAAAATTTATATCTGATAAAAAAAAATTGGTACAAAACTATTACGTAAATGAATAAAAAACCATTGCAAATGCATTCGCAGTTTATATATTTACAGGGTATTTCAACATAATTTACAAATATATATTCAAACTTACTTTTATATGAAAAACAAAATTTAATTATTATATTAAAAAGTTCTACGATATAATTTTTTTAATAAATTGCAAAATTAATAGAAAGTAAATACAAGTTAGTTTCTCATTTTTATTCTGAGGTTAATCTCGATGTAATACTTTTTAGGAAAAGTGAAACAGTATTTATTTGTCTTATATAATAAAAGAATACGATGAATGTAAAAGGATTTCTTATATAAGTCGTCAAGAAAAGTGTCACTTGGGATATATTCATTTAATTCTTCTTTATTCTTTGACCTTTTTACATTACTTTTATTTGCATTCTTCTCACTTGAATTATTTTCAGAAATATAAAGACTAAATTTAAACTCCAATTAACTAAACTAAATTATTTTGCAAAGTAAAATTACCTTGTGTTTTAAAAATATTCTAATTTGCTGTTTGAATTCATTTTTGATTTGTTCATTTTTCAAATTACGTTTCTCTAAAGATTCTTAATGTCGAAATGTTACTTCACAACGTAAAAATCTACTTTGTTTAACTTTTTTTTAAAATACGTTTTATTGATTTTCAAAAAATATAATTAAAACAATTTCATGGTAATTCTTTAAATTGTTATTAGTTCCTTATAAGTTTAAATAAAGCAATTACTTTAAGAACTTTTATTTCCTATTTGCTATCATATTGGAGAAGGTTTTCATAAAGTAATTTGTACTTAGAAAAATGTCCTATAAAAATAAACAACTATAATAAATTTTAACAAACAAACATGTGTTTGTCACTCAAAATTACCCAATAAGAATCAATATAGATCAAAATTTTTCCTTACTTTAAAAATATTTATAAAGTATGTAGTTCATAGTCACCCGTGTAGTTTAGAAGACAATTGTTGATATCATTACTCAGATAGCATAAAATGTGGTAATGTCATTTTTCGTTAGACTGTGAGAAATTTTCTCATAAGAAATCAAACGCAAAATAAAGAGTTAAATCAAAGCAATACCCAGATGCGCTTCCTCTATGGGATCTGTTTCTCAAAAATTGCCATATGTGATAAGGCTTGAAATCTCTTCCTACTATCCGAAATTGGTTTTTGGAGAGAATCGCGTTTCTTTCGTCTTTGTTTTTCTTTCAATTTCCAAAAACAACACTAGAGGGAATCGTTCGTCATTTGCGACTCAAATATTTGAAAAAGAACGAGTTTTTTTTAGAATCTTCGCCATTGAACAAAAATTTGATCACTCAATAGTTTGTTCTATAAATGTTTATTCTTATAAAAAAGTTTTGTGAAAAACATCTTGCAGACAGAGAGTTTAAAAAATTCTTAGAGCAAATATAGGGTAAAGTATATTATATATAAAATATAACACACAAAAAACACACACATATATATAAAATGTGTGTGTGTCATAAAAACGTATGAATAATGTTGTTTACATATTAAAGTTTAAATTCCGTATGTTGAAAATTCATTTAATATAAAAATGCTTATTGCCTTATTAACCCAAGTGAAATGTTTAAAATATATTCTCTATTCTTCGCTTAATTTATATAAGATCTTATATCAAATAATCGCGATGACATATTCATAATTTTGCTATTTGTTATAATGATGCTTTTCATTTCATGGTGTTTATGAAAAATAATTGCCACTGTACATACTTAAATATTCAAAAATTATCATTTCATATTACATTGATTTTTTTAACATTTAGGAAATTAAGTATATAAGAAAAAAATTTGCATAATTTACACAAGTACAAAAAGATTATTCAGTGTAATTTTGTCGATTGAACTTTATGCGTAAATACATTTATACATTCACATGTTTTTCTATGCAATTAGATTTAACCTTACTTTAAGGTACTTCTTATTCTAAACATGCTGTATCTGTCCTATAAAAATAGCTCCCAGGGACAAGACTATATTCAAAGACACTGAAAATGTTTCCTCAACAGTTTAGATTTAGTTGTTTCAACAACAAACAATTGTTTGTAATAGAAGTTATATAAATATATTAATATTTATATCATCAATAATGTCATTACGAATTACAAATGCTTTTTAAAGGGTAGTTTTGAGCGTGATATTCACACACACAAATTTAGAATGATACCGATAACTAGAACATATATATATGTATATATATTGACTTATTTACGTTAAATAGAAAAATATTTATTAATATATAACATACTGTAATAAATATAAATCTTTTTATTCCTCATATATCATAATCCCCGTTATAAGCAATATTATGTACACACAGAAAGTGAACAATAATTGCATTCGGAATTATTTATTTAAATATTTTTAATAGAAAATATGAATGCAGCTATGAGTAATAATTATAATACAAAATACTTAACTAAATAGATTTATTGTTTAAAGGAAAACAATTGTTAAAAAAGAAGTCGTTCGAATAATTTATATTTTTTTAAGAGTGATATTTGAACCTTGAAACAGAGTGATCACTTTTACAATTTGTATTTAATTAATCGCAATATGTTAAACGAAATAAATCTCTAAGTAAGATCTTTATAAAAATTTTCAGAAATCATAAACTTTGTATATTTCATCCAAGAAGGTTCCTAAGAATATTATTTTTCAGAAAATGAGCGTTACTCAAATTGCTCTTATAAAAACTTTTGAACTTATTATCATTTCACACATTATTAATATGCTTGCAGATGAATTTATTGCTTGTTATTTATACCAAGCATTGTTTCCTAGTTGCTGTAATATATTTCTGACAATTATCTTCCTTGCTTAATATATCAGACAAACCAAAACCATAAATATTCATCTATTATTAAATAGAAAACTTCATTTATTATAATTTCATTCTTTATAGAAATTAATTCAAGAGCATAGCGACATCAAAGTACATCAGCCAGGAGAAATAAATGAATATATCATGTGTTGCTTACCTGTGCTGTTTGGGGAGACGAAATTTTATGGCGTGATCATTTACTTATAATTAATGATTTTCATGTGAATCTTCGTTGTTATGGGTGAGATGAACAATTCGATTTGATATTGAATTGATAACAAAATTTGAAGTCGTTTTCCCATCTTTTCTCTTTTTAATGAATTTAAATGCATCAACGTTTCAGGGGTTGAAATATATTTCGGTTCGGCTTTCATTTCAACGAGAAGATCACCTCACTGAAGGCAATGCAAATTAGTTTCAAGAAAACTGAGATCGGAATGTCAGTTCCTGTTCTCTCTCGACTTTGAGCGAGGAATGATGTTAGGCTTCTACTTTTAATTCAAATTCGCCTGCTTCTGTTCCAGCTCTGTTGTCAAAATCATGAAATTTGTTCCATGACATGTTTCTGGAGTTATGTGAGTGTAGTAGGTAAACATAAAATTTTAAAGTAGGGTAAAAGGATAATAATGAAAATTTGTGTATAAATCTTTCTTAAAAATATAGAATTTAAAACAACTGAAATTGTTTACTGTGTATGAATTCATAATGAAATTCAAAATATCATTAAAATCAAAATATGAATGAAAGTAAAATATTGCTCAGTTTGAAATTTTAAATTAAAAAAATTTTAGTATCTTGTGGGAAATGGTATAAATAGGTAAACAAATTATTTATAGTTCTTAAAATGTTTGGAAAATTAAAAATTGGGTTTGTTTATTCTGCTTCAAGTAATATTTTGATGTTTGTATGAGAATTATAGAATTTAATGACCATTAGGATCACGTAATTTTTTGTTCATTAAAATAGATAGAAAATTAATATCAAATTGTTTTTAATATAAATACATTTCTAAAAATGAGTAGCGGCACGTTATAATTACGAATCAGCGTTTAGAGTTCTTAGATAATTATGTTTTCACAGAAAGTATAGTACATCTTTTCTATTAATTTATTAATTCAAATCTAAACTGATTCTGACACTTAAAATTCACATCATGATAGTTTATTATGATAGGAGTTTAATTATTGTTATTGCTCTGTAACAATCGGAAATGAAGTTTCGTGCTATTGATCATAATAGAGTTGTGTAATCAGACTACACACACCTCCGATTTTATTAGTTACCCTATATGTACTTTCTTTTTGTGGTGAAATTAACTCTGTTTACTAAATTATTTATATAACACTAACTTCCATAATTTTAATCTTTAAGGTTAAGTTACCTTTCGACATCACATTTCATACTCAGTGGAGTGTATTTATATGTTACAAATGAAGAATGTCGACATATTCCCAAAATGTTTACACTTACAAATATACACGTTGTAAACAGAAATACAACTCTTGTTTCCCATTGTTCATCAGTGAATGGAATAGAACACAAACTTTATGTACTTAATTTAATAAAATCTAAAATTATTTAAATATCTCTGCGTAATCATATTACTAATAAGATAGTATTTGCTGATAATGATATTCTTAAAACCACTACTTCAACTTATCAGAAATATGGTCTTAAAATACCATATTTCTGAATTCCAAAGGAAAGTTCTATTTTTGATCATGCTTAAATACATTTATTTTCTTATTGATAATTTCAGTTGAGTGTCACCGGTGTTTTAGAGCAGCTTTAATCTGTTGAGCATTGAAACCATTGGATATTTTTTATTGAAATATAAAATGAAAAAATGCAATTTCATATGGGAATCAAACGAAGTTGTTCTATTTTTATTAATTTCTAATAATGTTAAAATATTGAAAATTATTGGGTTGTTAAATTTGATGAACTAACAAAATATCAGCCAATATTATAAATCTAAAATATTTTGAGAAATAAATTGTTATAAATTGTATTTTCTTCGTGATAGTTATTTTGGCTCTGAATGAAAAAGATCTGAAAATATTAAATACTTAAATTCACACTGCTTTGCGTTACATTTTTGAATCGGTTTATATTTTACGTATTAATATGATTGGGAAGTAATAAGTATTCTTTTCTTATAACATATATTTTTTAATCTTTTCCTCTGGTAGCATTTGGGAAATTCATATTAAAAAAGTAACAAAGTTTTGCGATTATTTCTTCGATTACTTTGTACCAAATCTGCATAAAAGTCAGCATTATTTTAATATAGTTAAACTATTTGCGTGCAAAATCTTTAAAAAAAATTGACATCGTTCTTCATCAAATTATATACTATTTATATATTTTACATAATTTTTAAATGTAATAAGGAAATTTAAAGTGTTATGTTTCATAGCACAAAACAGTCACTAGCACAAAAGATTCACTAATTCACTAGCATAAAATAGTCAAACCTGAAGCAATTTCTAATACTCTTACAGCAGAAAAATTAAGTATTTTATAAATTAAAAAAATTGCATTACAAAAACTAAAATTTAAAAAGAATTTTTTAAAGATTTGTGTTTGTGGTCAAATTTGAAAGTTTTTCATGTAAGTTTGTACAATAGAGAGGAGATCTTACTCTTGAACTCATTTGATTTCTTTCCCTAGGATAAATTTTGCTCTCAAAAGTAAAGGGTAATTACATTAAAAGTAAATTTCTTAACTTTTTAGGAAAGCTGTGCTTTGATTTACCTTTGTTTAAACGATTTAGTTCATCTAGAGACTAAATATTGAAGAAAAAATATTGGTAAAGTAGTACATTTAGAAGTTAGCACTAATCATTCAACTGAAATACACTGCTGGACAATTGCTAAGGACGGATAACACTATCATGCATAGCAACCACAAAATGAAAGGAAGCAAAATGTGGAAAATTAGAATAAGTGCAGTATATAGTAAGAAGAAGTTTGCGTATGCAAATTTTTTTCCACGTCTGTTCATCATGTGATAGCGTTCATAAGAGATTTAAAAATTTTGACGCGTTTGGACAGTTGTTGTTTCAAGTCAAAGTTTTACAAGAAAGATTTAATAGTCGAACTTGAAATTTTTGGCATGTCTTCCCGACATCACTTAGATGATTTTATGCGTGGCCAAATTATTGGAAAGATCAAAGACGGGCGAAAAATAACAGATGTTTTTAGGGAGTTCTACATCGCTCACAGCGTTGTTTCACGGCTATGGAAGTCATTTAAAACTACTGGAATGTGTAGTAGGCGGGACGGGGGAGGTCGTGTTAGAAGTACGACGCCTGCAGAAGACAGATAGATTGTTCTATCAGCAAAAAGGAACAGGTGCACCACAGCTCAGCAGGTGGCAAATCAGTTTTTTGCTGGATCAGGAAAGCAGATCTCCCGAAAAACTGTTGCCAGACGTTTGAAAGGAGGAGGACTTTACGCCCGCAGGCCTGTTGTGTGTGTCCCATTAACCAGACAGCACTGTACTGCCCGTTTGCAATGGTGTCGTGAGCATCGCAATTGGACTGAACAGGACTGGGCATGCGTACTATTCTCAGATGAGAGTAGGTACAGTCTGTCATCGGATTGCAGACGCCAACTGATCTGGCGCAAGAGTAGTATTGCTTATCGTCCAGAAAATATACAGGAAAGGAACCGATATCCGACATGCAGTGTGAGGGTGTGGGCCGGCATCATGATCAATGGCCGCACCCCCATACATGTGGTTGCGAATGGGACTATGACGAGCCAACGATACATTAATGAAGTTCTACTTCCTTATGTTCGTCTTTTCCGTGGTAGTGTCGGTGATAAATTTGTTTTTATGGACGACAACGCAACATGTCATCGAACACTCGCTGTTCAGGATTGTCTAGACAGCGAGGGTATTCAACGCCTAGTATGGTCATCACGTTCTCTAGATCTAAGCCCCATTGAAAATGTGTGGGATGTTTTGGGGAGGCAAGTTGCTGGTCGAAACTATCCTCCGACAAACAAGAACACCCTCATCCGTGCACTCCCAGAGGAGCGGGATAAATTGCCTCAACAGCTGCTGGATAATGTTGTGCAAAGTATGATACAACGTGTGGAATGTTGCATCACACTTCACGGGGGACAAATCCCGTACTGATACCTTTCTTCAAGGTGCCTATTAACTTTTTGATGCATTGTTACATTTTTCTGTATGCAGCATCAAATGAACCTTTTTTCTTGCAGATGTTTCACAGCTTTTGTACTTTCCAGAACAATAAATATTCTTTATTCTAATGTCTGAACAGTGTGGCAACTATATTTTATCCTACTAGGCCTCATGTCTCGCTTAATGTTATGCTACATTGCAATTTGGGATCCGTCCTTAGCAATTGTCCAGCAGTGTATATTTAGTGTTTTTAAATTAAAGAATCGGTAAATATATCATAATACATCTAACATATAATATGTTTACATTATATATAAAGCAAAGGATGTACTTATTTCTTCAAATCTAACAAGATAATGCTCAAGTGATTATTTGAAAGAGACTTTCATTCATGGTTTGCATTCATGATTGCTATTGTTCTAAAATCAAAAATTTTCTTCGTACTTTGTTATCCAATAAATATGTATAGCAAATTTTTATTAATTAACTTTATTATGAAGTTATCGAAAGCAAGTGCTTGAGAAAAACATATGATAGTCGATTATTTTTGGAATGTTAAATGTATAGAACACTATTATGTTTTAAAATTTTCATAATAGTAGTAACCGAGTCGGTTACGTCATTTTCGAATCACACCCAAACTATTATTTAGAATATTAGAAGGAAATATTTTGTTTTTAATTGTTTTATTTAATATTCAGCATGCACAAAATGCGATTTCACTAATACATGAAGAGTTTTTAGCAAAGAAACCCCAATTAAAGTCTAGGTGTTTTAGTTTGTTTAGTGTTTGATTCTCTTCTTCTAGAATTTAGAATTTAACATACATAATTCGCTTTGTTAAACTGATTGGGTTTGTCTACACATCTTATAAATTTTAAAATAGTTTAAAAAGAATAATGACAGATATCTCATGTAAGAAATTCCACGAGTTTATCTCTGTCTTATGCCAAGTAGTTGTTATTTCTAAATATTGTGCTCTTCTTAATGAACACGATGTATACTCGATAATCATACTGTGTTATTCTTCAATCAATAATCATTCATTAACATTAATACATCCAAATATTCTTTTTTGATTGATTTTTATTACTTACACCTGCTTAACTCTCTACATGCAAATTCTTACGTTGTTAGCATACTTACGATCAGAATAAGTTGCGAATGGCATTATTTAAGGAACTTGAAGTGATAGAAAGTATTTAAATGCAGTAGATAATCTGAATTCATTCATTCTGGAAAATAATACAGTACCAACTAATGAGGTTAATGAATGCCTTCTCGAAAATCTCATTTTGAGAAGGTTATACGCTTTTAACTTTCATACTCATTTATTGCACGTCACAAACTCAGTGATTCAACTTCAAAATCCAAAACAAGAGCGGGTTGAATAATCATTTTCTAATATTGAGATTGTGTGATATAATTATTAATGAATGGTGCACCAAAGGAGTTAATTTATGCACTAATCAAGTTGATAGCAAATATCGATAATGTAGATGGCTCCCCATTGTAAGGGAAGGAATATTTATTGATACCTCTTCATCAATGGGTTGTACTTAAGGGAGTGTTTTGGATAAACAATAGGCCTCTTTTGTGGAATCGTACGTTGATCCCAAACTGTTCATTCCACTGGCAAGATAACGTCATTGGGAGACGTAAGTTGCCTCTCTTTTTGAAATTTTTAATCACGCCATCGAATTTGTGATGGTTCCGTAAACTGGCTTTCTGCCAGTCTGTTGAAAGTATTACGATCATTACTTATGGACTTAGAAATGGTTATTCTTTGCTGAACCATTTCTCAAGAATAAAAGCTTACTTCATCTGTAATGATACCAGAAGGTAAGATTATGTAGAATGAACTTTAAATTACTCCAAGAGATTAAAGAAGAAAATGAAATCTCACGAGGGAGTTAACTGGTTACTTACTCAAAAAAGATTTACGGTAATGGATGTATGTTATGCGTGGAACTTATACTTGTATAAATCTAAGTAATTATCAGTGAAATCACTTCTATTAGTGTTATCGTGGAATTTATTCTTAAACCCTTAGCTTTGTGGATGAGCCATGATATCAAGGAATTAATTTCCTGGCATTTAATCAAAAAATAAACTTTGTAAGATATGCATGACATTAAAGGAAATGCTATCATTTTCATAAATAAAATTAAGTTCAGTTTATTTGTCATCACAGTACTTATATCAATACGATCAGCAAATTATACATTTGGCATTAATTTATGCATTCAACTCAATAGCACTTAAAAATTGTTTATCATAAAATCAGTGCTTCAATTATGATTTAATTGTTTGCACTTAATTTATTTTCATCATTTATCTTTTTAATTTCTTTCCAATAAATCTCTTTGTATGGGCACAAAAGAGCATAAGAAAAATTTTAATAAGCTCTTATAAAAGTTACCTTTAAAGTTTAAATTAATATAATTTCAGATAGTACCATTAACATTTAGAAATTGCATTTCAGTAAAAGCTTACAGCAAACTAAGACTGGATTGAATTGATTATCATAAGATAATGAATGTATAATGATTTATATATTTTACTTCTCATATAGATATTAAATTATGAAGTTAAACGACATTTCAAATACTTGTGTACAATCATATTTTAAAACATTAAAAATTTTCATCTTTGATGAAAATAAATGTGAAACACAAATGCATGTGAATAAATAAAAATTATTTGAAAAACAAAACTTTAAATTTATATTTGCAGTTCAAAAGTAAAAAATATATATATTGTTGTAATTAATTCAGTGTAAACATAAAAAATTATTCTTGAAATATTTCAAAAATATATTCATAACTTTGTTTCAATCGGGTATTTTTCAACAATTAAAATAAATTAATTATATACGCCATGTTATTAATATTATTATTAATCTAAATTAAGAATCTAATGAAATTAATACAAAATATGAATTTTCTGGAAATTAAAAAGATTAATTTGAGTTAATTTAAATATAAAAATTCTAGAAATTTCTCATCATATTTTAAGTTTAAAATAGATATTTCTGCTGATACACTTTGTTACAAGAAATTGACACACCCAGAAAAATACTCCGATAAATACAAAAATTAGTGAGTAAAAAGATTATGTGTAGAATATAAGCTGATTAAAATTTCAGAATAATTGAAGGATTTATTTCCAAGTTACATTGCTACAAATTAACGAGCTCAATAAGGTGTTGCTGACAAGTTTCAAGCAGTCACACAGCTTTGCATAGACAAATAAAGCCCCCGGATGGTCTCCAGTGGTATTTCGTGCCAAATTTGCTCCAGTTGTTGGGCTAGATTATCAATATTCCATTATGGATCCCTTGCCATCGAATCACAGATATTCTTGATTGAAGGGAGTGCTAGTGATCTGGCTGGGAAGGAACCGTTCACTATCTGTAAAACAGTTGATAGCAACACGTGCTCTATGTGGTATGTCATCATCTTGCAGAAAAAAAATAACTCGACACTATAAAAGGAAGGCTAGCAAAATAGGTCTCAAAATGTCGTCGAGGTACCCCTGTGATGTAAGTGTACCTCTAATGACGACTAAAGGGATTCGGCTATCAGAGAAATGCACTCCAGATCAAACCTCCTGGTTGAGGGCCTGTGTTACATGAAATAGTGAAAGCAGGATTGGCGTACTGCCCTGGGCGTCACCAAACACGTCATAGATGATCGTCAAGACGCACTTCGATGCGAGATTTATCACTAAATACTATACGTCTTCATTCAGTAGCATTCCAGCCTGATAGAGACAAGCACTATTGTAATCTGACAGGACAGTATTGTGTTGTTGTACCAGCGTGTTTCCCTGTACTTCGTCCTAAGTTCGGTTATAACAGTTAGAATCAGCCTGATGGAGTCATTATGATTTTAAAGCAGGGATCAAGTTGAAGACTACTAATACTTGGCGTGTTACACTCAGAGGTATTACACTTGAAGGACATTGAGACCAAGACATATTTAACGTGCCCCAGTCAATTTTAGTGAACATGAGGGATTTTTAGTTAATCGGGGATTGAAGATCACTACATTCCGATTATAAGAACGGCACCCTAAAAAACCAAACCACCACGGCTTGATTCGACAGAGTGCAGTCGTGAGTATTAGGTGGCTTAACAGTCGGTATGAGCTCAGATTTTGCTCTGTCAGCCATCTGTGAATGACTATAGTGGACACTCATGTGCAGGTCGCAAGCTAGAAAACTAATAGTGATGAATCAAGTGTTGCGAAAGAGTTGATCTGACAATACCCTATCTCCCCCAATCTGTTGTGACCCTTGGTCTACCAATACCATCAAGATGTCGAAATCTGCTATTGTCAACCCATTCTTACCAACATCTTTTAATTGCTGCATCTCTTCGACCCATACGATGAGAGATTCTTCGGATTACATAACCTGCCACTTTCAATCTAATGATAAGACCTCAGTTAATCTCTGACATTTGCTCGTAATGATCTAGAATCATGTAGCTATGCATTCTTTCAGTCGTTGAAGGGTATCCTAAGCAGCATTCCAAAGAAAATTTTAACAGTTCAAGAACAACTCCTTATGTACATTTGCTGGATGCATAGTTCCGATGTCCTGTAGATTGCACTATTAATATATTGGAGTCCAAATTTCAGTCATTTGCATACTTGGTCAAAATATTTATGCATACAAAATTTTAAATCGGATAAATTCTTCTTGATACGTAGATTTTTATATTATCGAGTCTATTTAATTATTTTTCAATTCAAATTAATTACTAGTTTTCTTTTTACACTTAAGTATTGATTACAACCAATTATTTGGTTATTGGATCATATTTGTTAATTATTTATTTTATTAAATTAAAAATAAATTCAAAGGTTTAATACACGAATAATAAAAATTATTATTTTCGCTTCAGTATAAAATAGCGAGACTGAAGTTATCCAAAATACATCAATACAATTTAGACAATTGGATATAAATGGAAACTGAACTGATGAATTCTACCAATCATCGTACATACTGCTACTAATATTTTTCCATGAGATCATACGGCTTTCTCTCATGAATACTTATTGATAGCGATGTGTAAGATATTTTTATAAATATATTTGGTTATCACTGCTTATAAAGCAGATAAAAAGCTCATATTTTCAATTTGGCTTAGTAAAGTGAATAAATCATTCAACACATTCCTACTTGAAGTAGTTTTAATTACTTTTTTCTATTCACTAAGATCATAAAATTAAAATTTTCATCAGAGTCAGATTTCTAAAAATATTTCAAATGATTTGTTTTTCTTTATTTCTTATTTAGCATAGAAACAAAATTTCAATCAAAAATCCTTAATTTACTTAAAAATCTGACGATGATATTAAATTATTTCTAATCTCGTTGTGTATTCCATTAAAAATAAAATTTACTAAAATTCATTTTATTCATAAAGTTATTTTTTTCAGTTACCAATAATTACAAATATCACTACCATTTTCTTTATTAAATAAATATGAAAATAAAAATATGGCTTTTGATGTTATTGATATGAAGATAAATATTATCTAAAATAATTATTTTCCTAGAGAAATTTAATCTTATTCTTAAGTAAGCAGAGTTATATTACAAATATAATTAATGCGTTCGTAGAATACTATTATCGATGACTGATGAGGAAAAGAATTCACTGTAATTAATTTAAAATTTTGAAATTAGTTTTTATTAACATCTGCCTATGCAAACAAAGTTCTAGAGTTTCTATAAGTTGCAGCGTAATTTCTATTAAAGACCTTTACTAATTATTTTATTTCGATAATTTTTACTAAACATAATTGCATTCCTTGCTTTGTTTTCATATTTATTGCAAATTCTGCCTCTTTCACTTTAAATACTATAAAAACCAATGATATTTTACAGTATAATTTTTTTTATTCTTCATTACATTTCTTTCCTTCTTTATTATTTATGTAATAAATGAATTCAGAGTCGTTATTCTTTATTTAAATAGTACAGAGAGAGAATATATCATTTATTTTATACCTTTCAAATAACTTTATACATTTCAATATTATTCTTAGTATCAAAACTCACAAGAACAGTAGGTTTTATATCTGCTTTATACTAATATAAATAGTTTGAAAATTAATATCATGTGTCTGTAATATATATCTAAAATAGTATAACAAAGTCCACAGTTATTTTTGAAATAGCTCACAGAAACGTTACTATACTAGAAAAAATATCAGTTTAAAATTTTATAGATTCAATATTACCGTACTTATTTTCATGTGCTTGCTTCTGTATATTGAAATGAACATATGCTAAAGAAATAAAGAGGGATATTTTAATTCTTATCTTAGATACATATTTTTTGGGAAAGTAAATATATTTATTCGAAATTATATGATTGCTTTCTTATGTTATCTTTCTCCCTCTGTGTGTATATATATATATATATATATATATATATATATATATATATATATATATATATATATATATATATATATATATATATATATATATATATATATATATATATATATATATATATATATATATATTCATTCTCAGGTATTTCGGAATACAACGTAAAATGTCACTTATTTGTTATGCATTCACCTTTTTTATAAGGTCTGTAAAGCGTTATAAAATATTTATTAAAACAAAATCCACACATGCCAATCTTCTTTTCCAGCTGTTGTTACAATATTTTATGGGAAATGATTTTATTATCTTTGAAAAAAATATATTCATTTTATAAAAATAGGAAATCTCTCTTAGCTTTAAATTCAACAAAATGCAATTCTTTAATAAAAAATTTGCTTGATTTTTCCTATCCTAAAATAGGCATGAATAAATTATAAATGGGTATTAGAAGTACAAGATAACCTCATTCATAATCTACACTTTGTTTTCCTTATATAGATTTACTCGTATATGTGTGTGTGTGTATATTCCCTCATAGATATTATTAAAACCTATATAATAGGTTATATTAAACGATAAAACAAAAAAGACATTTTTGTGTTTCATTAAATATATTAAATCTTGAATTTTAAATTCTTATTATGGTTTTCCTACAAATCATCCTTTTTCCTGCCCATACAGGACTTTATAAATTAATTTAGGAGCATCAAATATAAATTGTCCAAAGAATAAATGATAAAAACATAATGAAACTGATTGAGACACTGACACTATAAGATGCATATTCAAAAACTATTTTGTTTTAATATTTTAGGTAAAAATCATATCTTTATATAAGTGATTAGTGTTGTTTAAAAAAGTAAAAACTAAAAAAATTTTATAGTACAATATTTATTAAATAATAATATAATACATTCGATATTTCCAATTATCTCAAGGTTGTTTTTAGTAGAATTTTATTTTTGGTAATTTATGCTGTGGTGAAGGTTATAGTATATAGTATTAATGCGTTTGGATTTCTTTTTAATGCTTCAAAGACTTCAAAAATATAAATGCTTAAAACTACTCTATTTATTGTCAATTAATTGTAACTTCCTTAATTATGTTCGTTTTTTTCTATTTTTAGAATTGAAATCTTTTGAGATCTCCCTGTATACGTTTCAGCATCTAAATGTTCTTATAATAAAATGAATTCTCTGAATATTTGATTTAACATTTTTAAAGTTTATGTACTTAATCCTTTTCTCAGACTTTGAAATTCATGTATTTGCCTACCTTTTTTCATTGTTAGAATGTTGAATTCTTAAGAGCGTGTTATAAAATTGAGATTTCAAATTCTAATTTCGTTACCATCTGTTTCTAAATGAAATATAAGAGCGAGGTATTTAAATTTTTGTCCCAATGATTTTTTAATACCTGCTTTATTTTGCTATTAAAATTGAAGTTAAAATTTATTTTCTTAATAATCATACTAATAATAACGTATTCATTAAAAAGTGCTATGTTTTATTTATATATTCACATAATTTTATATTTTGCAAAAATTACAAACATTTTATAAGTCACTGCTATATTGAATAAAAATTGTTATATTAAGTAACAGCTAAATCACACTGATTTTCTATGTCATACCAATAAGTTTCAACGTGATTCATTCAATAAATGCATAAATTAAAATATTATATACTGCATTATAGTTATTTTATAATGTAATACATACTTAGTAAATAATATGAAACCCAAATAAAGACATTTAGGTTTTACACTAGGAAAAGTATGTTATAAGCGTTTACAATGTGCTTACAATTTTTTTAGATTGGAAACGTTAACAGTATTTTTTTTAAAACTGTAATAGTAATTTAAATTACAGACTGAATACAACTCTTAAGAAATCCTAATTCTGTGTACTAAACAAGTAACATTTATTGATGAAAGATGGCAAACATGCTATTATATCGAAGCAAAGAGTTACACATTTGCACACACTGACTCTTCAAACAATTAATTTTTCTTTGGTCTCATTTATTACAATATGAGTGTCGACATTCAAAAGCTGGTTTTATGAAAAGTTTGGAAAGTTTTTTCTTCCCACCCCTATCTAGGAAACTGTTCTTATAAATCTAAGCTCTGTTCTTAAGGAACGACCACTTAAAGATCGTGCGACATTTGGTGAGAAAATATTACCTGTCTTCCAACTTCTTCCAGAAAACGGGCTCTGATAAATTGCCCTTCAGCGAGTCTGTCAAATAAAAGATCTTAAGGCGGAACGGTAACAAATCTAGTGGCCGTCAGTCGACCATTTTCTTTACGCCTATTGTATGCTTTGGTCTGGTGGTCTTATTTATTTCCCAATCTTACATAGGGATTATGAAATATTTTCTCTCTTTCATGCGTTGACACCAGCGTTATCGAATGAGAGATCACTAAATCTCTCCATCAATATTGGTCTATTCGATATTTAATACTTAAAGCAAGTGACAGCTTGGAGTCTTCCTTCAGTTAATGATCCTCGTCTAATGCAGAAGTATGTTCAAATGATGAATGAGCCTCATCAAGAGGAAACAATTTGATTACTGGTAGCAATTATCTGCTACTCTAGCTAGCGAAAAATCTAAACAACACATTACTAAGTCACTAATTATGAGTTAATGCACTCATTAACTGAAGCTACTGACAATTAATTTAAGCCCAATAATTAGCTATAAATATCTTGAGGATGCTTTAAATATTTTATGTTATTATTTATCATGGGGATTTTACTTTTTAAAGGTATTTTTTCTGTTCTTATTATTTCAATAAAACTCTTGTTAAACATATTGGATAAAGAAAATTATCTGAACTCTATATATAGTATAATTGTATGGTTCTTGGTTTTAAAAAGGAGTATTTTCATAAGTTGCCTTAATTTTACATAAGAATTTGAGCTACAATTGGAATAAGGTAATAGAAGGAAATGCAAAATTTTAATTAAATTTTATTACAGTGTACTATGTTTACAGTTTGGGAAAAATATTTTATTTGGACAAACAAACTTAACAATAGTTGAAAAAGAACATGTTAGACAAGAAATCAAAAATATACAATAGAATTTATTAATATGTAAAAATTTCATTTTCTTGAAGTCGATCCTTATATTTTGAAATACAAAAATATTTCTCAAAATATTCTTTTAATTCTGATCTGATCAAAATAGTATTTCTTTGGTTAGATAATAGTAAGTTTATTTATTAAGTTTTCGGATCTTAAAATTTTGCTAAACTCTTCAAAAAGCATACCATGAAAACAGTATATAATTTTTTCTATCACCATTTTTGTCCCAATTTAAAAACAGTAATCCTTAAAAGAAGACATTTAAGAAACATTAGGGAAAATGTGTCCAAAATTTATTCAGAAATAAATATTTTTCAATAATTTCTAAATGACAGAAAGTGGTACATTAATAACTAAAAAGTTTAATAATTTTCATATAGTTAGAAGAACAAAGCAACATTTTGTAACTTAAGTCATTTTATTACAATTGATAATTAGATACTTAAATAAACTTTTTCATTTATATGAAATTGTAAAAACGTTAATAACGTATTATTAGAAGTAATTTTTGCAGCTATTATGATTTATTTTTTTAAGTTGTTCTTTAAAAATTTACTAACAAAATTTAATTTTATACATTTTTATTTTAATTTAAGACATGTATACAGCATAATATAATATATAATCCTACAATATATATATATTTGTTTTGATTAGTTTATAAAAGCGTTTTCACGAGTTAAACAATTCTTTGACAGTTTGATTTTATTTTGTTGTACAGCTTATTTCAACAATTGTAAAATTTTTAGAACATAATAAGACTATAATAGTTGTGACAATATTCTTATTATGTTCTAGTTCATCAGTGTGACTTTTCAATTGAAATTTTAGTTAATAAAATTTCCAAATATTAATTTATATTTAATTTTAAATTTATAAGGATATGCATATTTGGATTAATTTGATACTATGTACTAAGGCTATTTAAATCTCAAGATATACTGTTAAGATTTATTTTGATATTTTACAAAGATTTACGAGATATCTTCCAATCATGTATCTTATTTAAAAATCATCAAAGAAATAAACAAATTCACGAATTGTTGAACAAAAGTTAAATGTGAATTCGCGTACAGTTAAAATAATGCCATATAACAGTATATTTTCTTATAAAAATAAATTAGGAAGTCGCTTGCTGGGCAATCATTTTTTACTATATTTTTAATTGAGATTTTCTTTGTATAAAAATTATTTGGGATTTTTGAAATCCCTTTCATATATTCTTACTTTACACTTAATTACACAGATTTAAATTTTTAATGATGTTTAATGTTAGTTGACTTGATATTAATGTTGAAAAATAATTATTACTTATTCAATTTGTATACATTCCTTATAGATTTAGTAAAACTTTTTCCGCTTCTATGTAAAATAATAACATGCATGTTAAAAGCAAGACAAATATTGATAAAAGAAGAAGCATAAACATAAAACAGAAGTATTTGGCGTTAAAATATTCTTTATACACACATCTTGATGAACTAACATTTCATATTTAAATTGAAGTGTAGAAAACGTGTCATATGATTCTTTTGCTTAAAATCGCATATTTTTTACCCATTTAAACCAAACAATTTCCCTTATCCAACATATATATTTTAAGTCAAGTTTTCTTTTATACGAAGACAAAAAAAGAAAGTTTTTCTCTATTGTTCACTATGATATCTTTATTTGTTTTATGCTCCATCCTTTGTCTGTGGTGTTTTTATCTCTTTTTCATTTGTTATAATGGCTTTAAGACAAGTTTTCTTAAAGTTTTTATGCCTTTACTCTAAACTATTCGTTTCTTTCAATGGAACCATTTTAGTTCTGTTGAACAAACTGGGATTCAATCTTGTTTTTTTATTTAAAAAAGACAGTATGAAGTTTATTCTTGGCAACAGTTTTAATCTTAAATTTAAATATGTGCTCAGAATTCTTCGTTCTCAATTTTTCATGGAGAATAAAAAAAAATCACTCAATTTTCTTATGAACAAATCTTTCTACATCACATTTCAAAAATGATTTAGGATAAAAGTAAAAGAAGTTTGGTAAAATTCAAGGGATGATTAAGCATATTTTAAAGTAAATTCTCCGAAAATGCTGCAATCAAAACATAAGAATAATGTTTTTGTTATTCTTCGAACATTTTAGGTTGCAGTTATTTGGAATAAAATGTTAGAAAAATATTTACATACATTTGTGTTGTTATGTGAAAAGAGAAATTATTTTACATTATTTCCTCCTGGAAAGACGTTTTAAATATGATGTCAAGAGCTTATTAAATTATCAAATCCTTCGTGCACGAATGAGGAAAAGTAAAAAAGAAACGAATATAAACATTTAAAAAATCAGTGGGATGAAAAATACATCATGAATTAATTTAGTTTGAATGATTTTAAAAAAAATATTTAAATATTTTTTCTTATTTTTTATTTAAGAAAAAAAAATATATATATATATATCTTTTTGCCTATTTATATAATTAGGAATATATTTTTAACTCATAGCCCATTTCTAAGCACTTATATGTCTTTTTATTTTTGTAAAATTCCACATATAGGAAAAATATTTTAATGTCATTAAAATTTTACATCAAGAAATCTTATGGGGTTAAATAATTGCGAAATGTTCTGATGAAGAGATGTAAAACTGTATAAATCCATTTATAAAGGGAAAAAATGGCATGTTTATATGCGTTCATAAAATATTTTCATAACCACTTTGCTTATTAGATTAGAAATACAGAGAAAAGTTTAGAAGCTGAAAAGTTGAAACTTCTTTCACCAAATGTGCTTTAAGTAAAATGATTGTAAACGAGCATGATTGTATTTGTTTATATTTATACATGATTTCCCTTTTGCGTCGGAACCTTTATCACTTGTGAGTGAAATAATATGTTCTATCAAAAAAAGCTGTAAATATTGGAGATTTTTAAGACCTAATTTGCTTTCAAAATTTATTCGTTCATTCTTTATGAACGAAATTTTATTTCTTTTTATAAAATAAAGCGTGTTCTTTGCACCAATTTATGTGTTCTTTGCATGCATTTATCATAGTTCAGTTAATCTTTCAGGAAATAGGTGCTACACGAAAAACCTTTTTATGAAATCAAACAATATAATTTTGAGCATTCCTAATGTTTTCCGATATTTGAGAGATATAAAGTTCACTGAATAGTCTCATAAAAACTTTTTTCGCAAATAAATTGTAAAGGAAACTTGTGTTATATTACTTATTTAAAATCCAGAGATTTTAATGACGACAGTTATGGGGCATTAAAATAACATTAAACATATTTTTCTAACTCGGTCGTGTTGCTATATTACTTAAAAAGATCTTTATTTAGAATAAACATATTCTTAGAATAAACAATAAGATAAATGAAATTAACTTCATTCCTAAAATATTTTTTTAAAAATTTAGAATGTCATGCATGAGGTGAAATATATAATTTTTTAACTTTATTAAAATTGCTACTCAAAATAAATAATTAGTTTAAAAAAGGCCTTCACATAGTTTACTGTGCAATTACTTTTATTTTCAAAATGCCTAAGCTTAATAAATGCCAGTATTTTTACCTACAGAATTTAAAAACATATTTTTAGCAGAAAATTATTTATAAATATTTAAAATTGAAAATATATATTCAGAGATTCAATTATACCTTTTTTATAATTATGTCTTAAACATGGCATGTAAATTTTAATTGTGGCTTAGTTAATTATTACAAAATGTTAAATCTATTTTTCTTTATTTAAATATAATATATATATATATATATATGTGTGTGTGTGTGTGTGCGTGTGTGTGTGTGTGTGTATTATAATTGAAAATAATAAAAATCTTTGGAAAGCAATATATATATATATATATATATATATATATATATATATATATATATATATATATATATATATATATATATATATATATATATATATATATATATATATATATATATATATATATATATATATATATATATATATATATATATATATATATATATATATATATACTAAATGTAAGATGGATATATCCTTTATTGAAGCCTAAAAATTATTTATCCTTTTGTTGAGTTAATGATACCAATTCATTCGTAATGTTGGAAATAATCTCAACAACACTGAAACTTCTTAACTAGTTTAACTATATAAAATCATGTTTCATTAAAAATTTATACCATACCATTTATAAATCAAACACTTGCATCATTTGATTAAAATACTATATTTTTTATTTAATTAGATTTTGAAATAAGTTCTCAGGATGATATACAATGCTAAAAGAAGTTAAAACATTTTTGTAGATTAATATAAATTTTCAATTACCAAATTCTTTAATGTAATCTTTCGAACAGAACGTTACTGATGATTCATAGTAATCAACCCTGGTTATAGCATTTAACTTGTCATTTACCTTCATTTATTTTTAACGTTATTAATGTTACAGTATCTGATAATCCTACTAATTTCTTATAATTCAAAGAATAATATTTTTAATCATTTAAATAATTAATTCATATATTTTTTCTTCTTCATAATATAAATAATATATGTTGCATTGATAAATAAAAAAAGTTGTGGATTCTTTAATTACATATAGCTGTGATTTTGGCTATTCTTGTACATAAAATTATTTTAATTGAAAGTATGCAACATAACTAAACTCTTTCAAAAAACATACAAATACATTTTTAAATAATCATTTTATTTAATTTTTTCACAAAATTACGCTAAAATTTGAAGTGAAATCGATATTTTGAGTAGAGGGAAACAAAAAGGGAACAAATTAGATGGTTAAAAATAAAAATCAATTTTTAATCATTAACAAATTTTCATTTTAAAAATGTTAGATAGAACCACATAACCGGTTATTAAAAATTAATATCATGCTAGGAAAAGTGATGAAATAAAAATTGAAATTATTTAGGAGAAACCCTTTCATGTAAGAAAACTGCAATGAGCCCTTAAAAGTTATTAAAGCTTTGCCCCCTTCTCATTTTCAATCACTAAAAGTTTTCCCAAAATAGTTCTTTCTTTCTTTGGATAAATGAATTAAAATTCCATTCCTTCATTTTCCCGTTTTTCTTGCAGGTTTTTATGCTATTAATTGCAGATACTTTGAGAACCGAAGGACTCCGCTTTAATTCTTAAAGATTTTTTTTCTGAATTTCAAAAAGTGTCTTCTTCAAAAATGGATGGCAACCCCCGCCTCAATTTGCATAATGAGAGACAAAAGGGATAAATGTTCGTAGATTCTTATTTGCTTAAACCATTTGGGTGAAGTCTTAAGATCTTGTTCCTGATTACAAAAGATTCTCGAAGTATGTAAAATTCCACCAGTCTCTAAAGTAATAGAAGGAGAGTCAAATTAAAATTCTAAATTTACACTCATTTTATATACTTATGGAAAAAATAGTCATTTTTAGTGACTAATTACTTTTAATGTATTCAGCACTGAACTTAAAATATTCTCTTTTCTTTATATTGTGCTGGTTATTATGCAAAATAGACTTTTTTCGGAATTATTTGAATACAGGTGCTATAGCTTAAAAACTACAAATTTAGTTGGGAAAATTTTTACTTCCATTAAAAGAGACTCGTTTTTCTAATAAGCTATCTTTTTTGAATGATTCATAGGAACTTTCAAAATTACTTCGGAGAGATTAAATTGATATCAACTTTGTATAGAAATTCTTTTGCTAATTTAGTGGAAGACAATTAACTTTATTTATCTCTAGAATATGGAATTAATTATTATGTGACCTTTATAATCCTTCTTTGATATCTTACGAAGGTTATATTTAAATTGGAGGACGTTTATAAAAGAATTCAAGTTTTAAAAATTCCTTTTATAATTAGTGATTTAAGATTAATAATTTCAATACCCTTGTATTATAGTGCTTTTCAATTAAAATATTTTCTTCGTTTGAAATTTGATAATGTATTGATCTGAGTTTACTATGAAGCGTATACATTTAGAAAAAATGATTTTTAGAATTATCTTTTCTCACTCTTATATAAAAAGAAATGAAAAAATCCTTATAAGGATTTATAATTGTACAAGAAAGGAACATTTAATATGAAAAAATTCTGATAAAAGCAATATTTGCTTTATCTACCAAAAATGAATTATATACCATGCATCTGAAATGACACATCAACTGCAAAATCTAAGGGGAATTCTTTTAGACCATTAAGCAACAAATAAAACTTGGATGGGAAAATGTTTATCGTTCAAGATTTTCCTATAAGCTTTGAATGGGATCTTACAGAAGCAATGAAACCAGACCAACTAAGTCAATTTGTAATAAACACGCCCAGATAAAAAGATTGGGACAACTACCAAAGAAGCCACTGACATACGCTGGAAAGAATTATTGATAAAACGCACAACACAGTAATACAACAGAGAGTAAATCCTTATAATAAGGGAATGTTTCCAATGCGGGTGAGTTACAGAAAGAAAGAGAAAACGCTAGAACATTTTCCTGAATGAATTACTAAACTTACTTTGATAAGTCCTGTGATAAAAGAAAGTATGCTATGATACTTAGCAATGATCATTATTAAAGATTTGATCATTTATTCACTTTTCACTTTTATAAACATAAAATTTAAAATATTTTTAGATGAGAATTACTATTTTAAAAATAAATAGTATAAAAAAATTGGAGAGACTTTATTTCTATGAAAATAAAACTGGAACATCACAAATAATATCTCAATAGGAATTGTTCCATGAATTAATGCAGCAATATCATTTTTATTGTTTTTACCATCTAATTTCTCACACCACTGAAAATAAATTTAAAATCTACTGTCAAAAATTCTAATATTAATAAATGCAAGAGTATTTAAATGTTAATATATTTTCTTATTTTCTCGTGATATTATATTAAAAATTCATTAAAACAGCGAAAATTCATTGAGTTATGTTTTGAATTTAAACTTAGAATTACCATATTTTTATTATATACTGCATATTTCATAAACATTTTTTTACTCTTCCATTAAAGGAGAATTTCTACCTGAGAAATATCTTTTTTTCCAATGACAAGCGGTTTACTTTAGAGAGTTTTTACAGTTTATGAAATATATTTGGTTGATTAACGAAAAAATATGAACTCAAAATATTTACGATTCAAATTTCATTGGTTCTAAATATTCAATAATAAATAGTTTGACTTTTAGATTTTGCAGGAAGTACCATAATTTTTTGGGTTTTCGTTTGCACTTCAGTTCAGATGTGTTATTTTTCAAAAATGAAAATCCAAAATATTCATAACTGACTCAACTTTATTAAGTAAATATAAAGTAGTTTCGGATATAAAAATGAAATCAAAATGTATTTGAAACCAGTTGTCAATGCTAATAAGGCATTCACATTTTTGCCAGACATAGAACAAAAATTTGACGCTTCATTTTTGACAAAAGAAAGGAAAATAATTTTCAACGTTAAAAAAAAAACGTTCCCTTATGAGCATGCCTCATAAAGTCTAACTTTAGGACTCATTTCGGATGTGTGTGTCCTAATATTTCTTCATCTTCAAAATGTCCCTGTTTTCTCGTGAGACGTTAAATATTTGTGCTCAGAAAAGCAATTAGTCCTTCAGACATCAACTGTTTCAACGTCATTTATCAATTTTCAAAAAGAAGAATATATTTGTTTCTGCATTTCAAACAACGAAGTTTGTTTAGTTGTTTTAAACTTGGGACTAAAAATCTTCCATCATGTAGACAATAAATGGGTTTTCAATTTTAAATTGTCAAGCGTCAGAGAGATTTTAAAATAAAAAGAACAACGACTTACAATTTATAGATGGTTTCTAAGAATATTAGGAGGAAAAACATCTAAAATATCTATGGGAGTAAATTAGATGTAAATCATGAGGTAAAAATAATTTACCAATGGTTGGGAAATAAATTATTTAAGTGGACGTTTAATTATACTTGAACGTATATGTTGTTTTATATAAATGAGAAATATAAATAATTTATCACTTCCAAATTTTAAATTTTATTTAAAATTTAAATTACATATTACAAAAATTAATTTTGATAATAATGGAATGCTTATAACCAGATAAGATATACTAACAAAATCACAGATCCAATCAACACCTCTAATTAAAATCTACAATAAAATTGACTAAGTTTTAATTATTTATTGGTATATTATTAATTGGCATTTGGTATATATTAAAAAAAATTTGAATAAACAAACTTAAATACAGTACATTTTAATAATTTAATATCAATAATTTTTTTGAATTTTTAATTTGAACATTTTTTGAAGTTATTCATTCTGTACACATTTAATATTATTCATACAAATCTGCTAGCCAATGTATTAATAGTAAACTTCAAATTCCAAATCTAATTTTATTCAATATGTATAACGTGTTTTATATTTAATATTGTATATGTGATTCTTAAGATTCCATTAAAATTTCAGAGTTTTACAACTAAAAAAACATTGAAATATCTACTGAATAAAAATCATGTCTTATTTTTAAATTTTTATGAGTATTTGAAAACTATGTTTTATTGTCATTACACAATGTTGGTAAATTTACTACTTTGAATTAAAATAAAATCCTTTATAATGTTTATCGCAAAAATGCTTATGCTAAAGTCTGTAGCTGACCTCTAAGTCAGTGAGTATTGATTTCAGATTTTTGTTGTCATCAACCAACTATATTTCACAATTTCTTAAATTTTCTCTGGTACTTTCTCTCTACTTCCAATAAACCTAGTAAGAGAATCGATGAAAGATACTGAAGACAAGTTTCAAATGATTTTAAGATTAACAGTTCTTTTAGTGAACTAAATGAGATGGGGTTTCTGTGGAAAACAACATATAAATTTTGTTCTCTTACTATTTACTCTCTTAATTAAATTAGAAACAACTCATTTAGTGGACATCACATCTAAAATATCTCTATTTTCCACAAGTTCTTTCCGTTTTGATATTTATTTATTTTTACATCGTAAGTCTTTGCATTTTTACTCTAAATGGAGTTTTTGGTTCATATATTGGAAAATAAGTGTATATATGAATGTTATATCAATAGATAAGAAATGAGTTTTAATTTTTAGTTAAAGAACACTTATATAAACTATTTCTACATTATGATTCTAATATAGTATAATCTACGTATCGAATTTCAATAATTCAATATACATATTTCTTATAATTAACATTTTATAAGTGATAAAATAATTTATTGACTAAAAATAAATAGTAAAGTAAAAAGTAAAACGATGTAAATTTATTGTTACATAATTGATTTAGTGTTTGATTATTTTTATTCTTAAGAAATGTGGTACTGAGTATTTTTAGGGGGTTTTGTTAACAAAATTCGTATAGAATTCCCCATTATTTGACATTTTTAACTTAGATATTCTTGCTAAAATCATCTAGTCTTCTTAATTAGGATAGATGAAAAAATTTAAAGTATTGATCATCCATCCTAATTAATATTAGGGAATATATTTTTCTAGGAATCAAATTTTTTATAATTCAATGTTTTACCTTAAATTCTTCATCATTGGTATTATACAAATCAAATTTCTTTGTAAAATTTCATTCTTCAAATCACAAGTTAATTGGCTTTGCAAACTAATTTCCCTTATTACTTTACATAAACTAGTATGTCTGATCCACAACTTTCTCTAAATAGATCAGAAATGTTTTGTCGTATATGCGGTCCTACTAATGAAAATCTTAGCTATTCTCCAATTACTTATTAATTTCAAACCCAAATAATTTTCCATGTGCTTTTAATAAAAGTACTGGAAAGCAGTCATTATAACACTATGAAACAGCTGTGCAGTATTAAATTATGTAATGTATAGCTACTAATTATTTATTGCTTATCTCAAAACTAAAACAAATATCTCAGTCAGCCATGAAATTACTTAAATAAGTGGGCACATAACGTTATAAATAATTTATATTGTTTCATTGATTTTGTTTCATTTTGAACTTATTTTTATCATAAAATGAAGTACAATTTTCTTATATGAATTAAATATTCGTATTTATTTTAATTACGAAATCTTTAACATACAATTTACATTAAAAATAAATACCTTGAATTTTCAACATCAAGAAATGAAACCCAGAACTTATTTTGATGTCAATATTTATAGTATTTTATGTACCTTCTTTGTAAATTTAGATTTGAAGCACAAATGACTTATATATTGATTACATACATATCATATGAGTTTTTGAGTGGGAAAAATGATAATTTTCTGGTATAAAATTTAAGAAAAAAATATTCAGAGGCCATTATCCGACACATTTGAAAAGTGCGAAATATATATATATATATATATATATATATATATATATATATATATATATATATATATATATATATATATATATATATATAAATATATTATATCTTTTCTGTAACAAAAAAACAAAAAGGAAGAAATAGAGAAGTAAAAATTAACCATTATACCATATTTGTGAATTGAATTTCACTAATATGGCATAATAGTTAATTTTTTGCACCAATAATCCATAATGCACTTCATTTATACTTAATGTGCAAAATTACAATTTTCATCATTAGTTTCTCTTAATTTCAAAATGTTTGACTCTGCTATTAGAAAAATATCACTGTCAGGACTTCACAATTTAATATGTGTTCCATCTTCATATGCCCTGCCACTGTTTAGAAATATTTCTATAAAATTACCGCTGCTCTAATGATGAGAAAGTATGAAGTCAAAAGAAGTTGTAGTATACAGGGAATAATATCAATATAAAAAACATAAACTTTTTAAATAATACCAGATTTTTTTTATAATTTTGCTAAAATTGTAAGCAATACTAGAAATTTCCACATTTTATTAAGAATTATTTAACATTTAAATAACTTATGCTATGCTCTACAAACAGTTTTCTGTTTTGTATAACTTTAATATGAATTTTGTGCTTCAAATAATTTTATACAAGTTAATTTATTATTACGAAATATTATCTGTTCACTTCTATTTTTATTCAGAATAGAAATCAAATACTTTCCTCGACAATTTAACATTTGAGTACACTATTTTAAAGGCAATTTTTTGATAATATTTATGTTTCATTCTTCATTTAAGTAATGAACTGCGGTTTCAGGTAAGTAGCTAACTTTTCATGAATTTAGTTGAATGTTTTAAAAGTTCTTTTTCATTAACTTCAATCATGTCAAAATCAATTAAGAATTCAATAAAATGGTTGGTTAACTTACTTGAAACTACTTTTCTCCCATTGATTTTATTTTATCAAAAATTTATTATGGTCCTTAGATTTTTTGCAGTGATACTTATACTATTTGACACATATCAGACCTTTAAAATGCATATTGTTTGATTTTTATGTATTGAGTGATTTTACTTGCCTATTTATTTATCCTTGAATTCAAAGAACCATTAAAAATGGGAACCATCAAATATTTCTTAAACTTTTGTAATTCAAAATCATGCTAAAATCTGTACAATTGTGGGACATATAACAGAATTTATAAGAGGAATGATGTTTGAAAAGACTACTGGATAAAGAGGTGATATCAATCCTCTAATCCGACTGCCTCTGTGTGTGACATGTTACTAAGAGGATAAGCATGAATTGGGAATTTCTATCTGCTGTTATCAGAATACTCCATTGAAATAATGTTTCATAGCGTTTGTATGAAAAAGTAGTATTCATTTATTCATGATGAACTCATTCATACTGTTATAGCATATTGTTTTCAGAAACATTTGAGCTTTAAGTCTACTGCTTTTGAAGTTATAATTTGGAATACCATTGGAAATGAGACATAATCTGAATCATGCCTTTTATTTAGCAACTGTTTTAAATTTATTGGAACTATAGTCACAATTTATTATTTGTTTATTCCTTTAAATTGTTTTTAGTCAATTTTTCAAGTTATGTTAAAAAGGACAGTGTTTGAAACATTTGATTGCACAACAGGGTGTTAAATGTGTTTTGTAGTATTTTATAATCTGAAATCACAAAATAGATGCATTTATCATTAAACTTTTAGGTTCATTTCATTGAAACTTTATTATCAGGCAGATGATACCATGACTGACACTTCAAATAAAAGTAATCTTCGTTATAATTGTAGTAATAAAATAGGATATAAATTTTAAAGTTTAATAAAGCTAATATTTTAAAATTTCAGTTAATTTTGACTTAATAATTCTAGAACTTTTATTAAATCTATAATCTGATGCAATTTTGATAGCAGCAACATTGTAGCAGAAAAGGTAGGAAGCGTGAGTCTTTTAATTTCAATAGAGGCCCCTCAAAAATTCGCTGTATATTCTTTCTTAACAATAAAGTATATTGTATTAGAAAATAGTTAATTTGTTGAATTTTTCTTTTTTTAATTAAGGATTTTATATTCTGCATTATGGATTCTAAAGTTATAAATTCTAAGTAAACTTACGTTCTATACGTTATTGCCTTAAATTACTATTAAAATATTATCTGAAATTGTATCTGTTACAATAATACGATCATTCCCTAAGCAATTTCTGTAAAAAAGTAATTTCATGAATTATTGTTATTGAGCGTCTCATATATAAGAGATATATATTAAAATCTGTGAATGTATAACCACCATATCAAAAATATTATGAAAAATAATATACAGCCACTTTTGAAATAAAATGACTCATTTCACATAATTATTTACCTCAATATTCATTTGAAGTGATTTATGCCAAAAGTAAGGTAAGTGAAAGAAAAAAGAGAATACTTGTAAACGTATGCATAATATATATATATATATATATATATATATATATATATATATATGTGTGTGTGTGTGTGTGTGTGTGTGTGTGTGTGTGTGTGTGTGTGTGTGTGTGTGTGTGTGTGTGTGTGTGTGTGTGTGTGTGTGTGTGTGTGTGTGTGTGTGTGTGTGTGTGTGTGTGTGTGTGTGTGTGTGTGTGTGTGTGTGTGTGTGTGTGTGTGTGTGTGTGTGTGTGTGTTAAAAATATTTTTCCTCAAATAACCTCCATTTAAATGCATTCAACAATAATATAGCATTTTAGAAATTAATAGCATCTTCGATTGTAATAATTGTAATGATTAGAAAATATGTTAAGCTAAAAATCCATTTTAAGTTTTTGAATTAATAATACGCAATTGATAATGACAAAAATTTTACATCATAAAGGATTCATTTCATAAAAAAATATGTATAAATTATACTTGAATAAATAATAACATATTTACCTTGTTAATTATATTTTCTTAATTTTAAGACAATAACCTTAAAATTCTGTCAACTTTTGGACACATTACTTACTTTATAATTTATTTCGTTAATTTTAGGAAAGACTCATTCATAATTGTTTCGAAGAGCCTTATCTTTTAGGAATTTTGCCACAAAATCTGAGTTATCTTTTACTTTTTACTTAAGTAGCTATCATTGGAAAGATAATAGTTGGAATTTATTAATTACTCAGCGAATGATGCTCATTTTTCATTTAAATGATTAATATATATTTCAATCCGATTAATTTAAAGTAAAATTTTATTCTCTTTCATTAATCTATTTCAATTACCTAATTCAGAGGAAATTTTGACAAATAATTAACAAATGCAAGATGTATCATTCTTTTAAAAAAGTATTGTTAAAAGATTTGCAAATTGATTTCATTGGAGGAGTTAATTCCCTTACGAACAAGCTATCATATAAATTATTAGAAATGCAGAATTAAAATATAGTGAATTTGGGGAAATTCGACTTTAATGCTTGCATTTCATCATTAATTTATTCGAATTCAACCTTTGAAATAAGATTATGTTGGATTCTTTGAAGTGCTTTATATTAATGTTTCGCAGAAAATTCTTGAATGCTTTGCTTGGAATTTAAATTTAATATGAATACATTTGTATTTCATGATGGAATAATAGAGGAATAAATAAAGATTTACTTTATTGAATATTCACTGAGGAAAAGTTTTAAAGGAAATTAATTTGTGATGTATTTGTATTTGCATATATACTATTTATTTCATAAAATTTTATGCGTGGCATTTATTTTAAGAAATATTCTAATAATTTAATATGTGTACATGATTTTTAGAAAAGTTCCATCTAAAATATTTTGTAAATTTTGGTTTTGAATTCGGAATGCTATTGATCAATGAATCAAAAATAATTTATGAATGAAATTTTAAAAATAATACTCTTCATAAAATAGAATTATGTTAAAATTAAAATAAAATACTGATACATATAAGTACACCAATAAAGATTCAGACTCTAAGTACAGTACAAAGTACAGTGATCGAGGTAAATGAAAGGTTTTCAATTACATTTAACCCTTTTAAAATAAATAATCCATAAAATAAGTTTATGTTTTATTTTTATCAGTATACTGTATCTAAAATTATATGATGTATAATTTTGTATGTTTTGTTTCACTCTTCTTAACACCACATGGTTATTCGTAATTAGATGTTTATAATAATTAGCTATTTTTTGTAGTTAATTATACTATAAAGAAATCAAAGGCTATTAATTCATTGTATATAATATTAAGATAAACATGATGAATTAATAGAATTTATAGATTAAAATTTCGTGTTAAAATTTGAAACTTGAAGCTTTGATTTTAGATCAATAGATAACTGAATGCTTGAGCTAACTTTTAAGTATATATATACTTAACTAGTATATATATATATATATATATATATATATATATATATATATATATATATATATATATATATATATATATATATATATATATATATATATATATATATATATATATATATATATATATATATATATATATATATATATATATATATATATATATATATATATAGTTAGTTAGTTAGAAATTTTTTTCTTTTAATTGTTTAACATTGGCGAAAAGTACTAAAAATTATAATAATGAGAGTACTTACAAAAAACTATACTGTAATATTTAAAATAAATATAAAAAATTGATCCTTTCAATTTTGAATACTTTTATTAAAAAATTTGATTAGTATATAACTTTAGTTGCATTGAACTCTTAACACTATTAAACAATTTTTTCAAGTTATTATTGAACAAGTTGTTTCTTCCTTTAAACAGACAAATACTGCGTAATATCATTTAAAATTCCCTTTCAATGCAGCATTGGATTAAATTACAAAAAATTCTTACGTCCAATATTAACTTCAAGTCTACTCTTTATGAAAATTAATTTCTCGTTTTACGTGAGATATTTTTTATTTTAAATTGTGTTGAGTAAAATTTTAATTAGTTTAATGATCCGTTTTGCATAAATTTTTTTTAATATTATTAAACCATAAAATTAAATTTTTTTATGGTAATTCTATATTGTGTTACTGAAAGTTAGTTTCTTGTTTTTATTTATTTCTAAATCTTATTTATCGTATATTACATTCAATGATTTTATAGTGTCCTTAAGATTTATGAAAATATGAGTATAAAAGTATGAATAAAGGTAAGTTGTCTTAGTCTTAATAAAAAAAATGGAAATTGTTATATATTTGAGAAATATTGTTATTCATAAGGTTCAATGCCCTTGATTAACTTTTTATAAACTGGTAAGAGAAATAACAGCACAGTTTTCATAATGTCATTAGAATGAAAAATTAAAAGTAAGTCCTGAGTAATAAATTGAAAATAACAATAAGCATTAATTTTGGAATAGTAGGGATTTTATTATTTTATATTAGTTCTGTAAAGAAATATTCAGAACTCAATGTACTCAGCAAGCATTGTGGTATTTAGCCTAAAGTTTTATGTAATTTAATTAAGCATGCATCATTTGTTTCTTCACTACAAAGATGAAACATATTTATTGTAAATGAATTAGCAAATACAAAAATATGTAAAAACGGAAAATAAACCTTTACTAAAATAAAAATATTTCGTGAAATTATTTTGTTGGCAACACATCTCTCATAAATTGAATCAATAAATGATTTGTGTGTAAAATTTTGTAAATAATTCCCTCAGTTTATATTTATTATATGTAAATATGTTTACTATCATTAATAAACTTATTTCTAAAAACTATACTTATTGCAATCTCATTTTTAAAAGCAAATACTTTTAAAATGTTTAAGATTTAAAACAACAACAAAACAATAAAAAATTATAAACCTTATAATTTTCTCATTTTATTTTAACATTGTTGGAAAGTTTAGGAAACTTAGATAAATTTATTTTAAAAATTCCCGTAGAAAATATTTTTAGAAATTTACGAAACATTTAAATAGTTACGGAATGCCATGTAAAATTATTGTATTCTTCTTAAAGCGAATGAAAAATAAGTATATAATATAAATCTGTTTTAATATGTTTATTAATACTTTACTTAAAATGTGCCTTAGGATTTTATAATTTGAATTATTCTGAGAAATACAGCTAAATAGAGAGCCTAAAATATATAACTGAGAAATCAAATTTCATTAGAATTTAGCTGTTGATTAAAAGAAATTTTACGAATACATTTTAACTTTCATTAATATGAAATTAATTTCTTTTAATTTAATAAAATTTGTCCTTATGCATGCTATAAAGGAAATCAAATCAGTTTCTATCCACATATGTTATTAATATGCTCATTTATATTATTTACAAATAAAGTATTAATTGGAAATTAATTTTATCTACATGTTTCTTTGGATCTGTTTTCTTTCCTCTTATTTTTTGCTGTACCTTACAAAACATACCCCAACAAAGCATATAGTAACCTCAAAAGTTATGTTAAGATTTACAAAAAAATACTATTCATTATAGCATTATTATTATTTTGACAATACATTTACAAATTTGAAATCATTATACAATTTTTACAAATGCCCAAATGTATTATGAAGAATACTTGTTAACAATTTATAAAGAAAGTTGCTTGGATAAGTATAAAGTAATAAATATTTATATCCATTTCCATATGTTTTTACACAGATTCGATATCATCAAGTGCTTTGTATCTAACATGCTTACTTGCATTATAATTTTATTACAACTTTCTTTTACATTGAACGAAAAATTTCTAAGGTTCCGCTTGGAGTTATATGTATAGTAATAAGCTTCTTTTTGTAAATATTCACTAATATTCGATGATTAGGACTAATTTTGAAAAATGGTTGAGGAAATAAATAACTAACACATTAAAACATGCAGACATATTTCATTACAACTATGTAAGCAAATTTTTTATAATGTCTGTCTCTAAATGATGTTTTCATAAAGACCAAATATCAATAAAAACAATTCTTACCAAGCACTTTATATGCATGTATAAAGTATAATAGAAAAGCTACCGATTTTTTTAAATAACCACGCTCTAAGCTTTCAGCAATTTTTTATGGGGCATAAAATTACTCTAAAATGATAAGACCTATTCTATAGTTTTTAATGGAATTTAACTACTAAGAAAAATGATTGCACACAGTTTTATTCAAATTCTGAAGTCATATTTTACTTTAATACATTAATTCTAGCTGGATCACCTTTCATATTCTGCAAAAAATCAATTGAAAACTGGAAATTCTTAACTCTACGTGTCATGTTCTGTGTTTGAAGGAATATAAATATATTTATCAACCAAGTTTAATATCAGTGAAATTGAAACTATTCAATTTTGTCTTTGATACTTTGTATAGTATATAGCCGGATGCGGGTCAGAGAAAAATGGGAAAAGGAAAATAGCCTTAAAAGCTTTAACTTCTAAAGAATCCATAAACGCCGGAAGAATACTGAAAACGAATGAATGAATAAGTAATAAATCTAAATTCTTACAATATTCTGGACTTTAAAATTGAATAAAACTGTATTTTAAGTAAATTTAGTCTTAAGTTAAATCAAATTTTTTTATTTTACTTTGAATTTTCGGTTGTAACTGTTACATGCCTGCATAATATAGTTACAACACAGTATTAAACTTTATAGGATCATCGATAAATTTTGCTTGAATTCTCTCCTATTGTTCAATGCATGATATGACTTATCATATATTGATTCTGTATGAAATTCAAGTAAAAACTTAAAATATATTGGAATATAAAGTAATGCAAAAAGGATGTAAAAATATTACATTTTTAGTTTAATTCCCATAAAATTTTACATTTTACATTAAAATATAACAATTCAATACATCTTTTATAATTATAAAACTAATAAAAGCATGTTTTAATTTATATTTAAAAATTTCATTTTGTAAGAGCCCTGTAACGGTCATAAACGATATAGTTACACAGAATCCTATAAGCTCTAACCCTAGAGAATGTTGCTGCTCGATTATGACTGTCAGAGCTTATATATTTTAAGGTTCTAATGTGTGTTTTCGTTTTTGTGTTGTGTGTGCAATTTCTCAGTGTTGCATAGATACTGTTTAGTAAATATAAAAAGCTAGCCGTTTGGATTATTCCCCATACCTATGCCACAATATTACTTAAACTACATACTTGTAATTTATTAATGTACATTTGGTTGTTATTATGCTTAATTATAGCAGTGGCCATTATTTCATATGAGACAAAACTGAACTAATTAAATAAAAAATTATATATATCATAATAACAACATGTAATTATTATATATTGTTTGGGTGTAAAGAAATCATTGGTGAAATTATTATAAAATGATTTAATGGTAAAAAAACTATTGAGTATGAACAGTTATATGAACAGTTCAAATTTGATAATAATATCCTTTTTCATAGAAGTTGTAAAACTTTGTAAAAATATTTTAATTTACTACAAAGCGATAATTTTTACAATAACAAAATTTTTATTCTACAGATTTTTCTTGAAAGAATTTTTATTATATTGCACAATAACAAAAAATATGTAAACATAAATAAAATACCGTTAATTTCTAAAGAAATAATAGCTCGAAAAACATTTAATATACAAGTCAGAAAACTATGAACATTTACTGGAAATATTACAGATTTTTGTTATAATTAACAGATACTAATTTTAAATATTTTTATTACTTGATACGGATTTTTATATGCTGATGATTAGTGTTTCTCTATATAATTTATATATATTAAAAAATGTGACTTATGTCTAATGATTTTACGATTAGTTAAATGTTAATATTTATTATGGTTACATTATATGAAATACAAATATATTTCGTTAATATTATTAATTAGAAATATGAGTGCCATTATTATTAAATGATATCTATGGTGATTATATTAATGAAAATTAATATTATCATTTCCATCAATTCATATGATTTTACATGTAACTTATATGAATTTCCAGATTATAACTTATTTTTATGAAGTAATGCTATAAGAAGTCTATTTCAGACATACAAGTTTATAAAATTTCATAAATTTGTAATAACTTAATCACGAGACCAAAAACAAATATTAAATTTACGAATTATACTTTTATTTTCAAGATATCTATATTAACTTTCTTAAGAAATAAAAATTTTTCGTACCACATTTTAAAAATTTTACATATTAAGATTAAAGCAAAAAGATTATGTCTCTATTACCCAATTTTATGCCATCAATAATTAAAGGCTTTTGTTATTTATTTTTTCCTATAAATTATTAATTATTTAAATTTCCACTCGTCCCTTTTTAACTATTTATATTTTTTGATTATCCTTAATATATAGACCTAAAATTCCTAAATTTGTTAAGTAAGAATCACTTGACTTAAAATTCACCAAATTAGAAGTGAAGTTCAAAAGAAATTGATTTTGGTAATACATAGAAAAAGTTTGAAGTTTTACCCCTTCTTTGAAGATTTTACTTCACGAAATACTATAAAAGCTGTTGATTCAAAAAAAATTCTTTGATAAAATAGATAAATAAATCTTATCTCTGAAAACGTTACTAAAGAATAAAGATGTTCCTTTTCATCAAAGACGACCTTTCTGAAAAAGCTAATGTTCATAAAGGAAAGTAAATTTGGAAAAAAGGACAAATTTTTGAGACCCTTCTGTTAATGAAGGTTCGACCAAAAATATTCATTTCTATGGCTGAAGAAAGTAAAATTTGTTCCATTTTTGTTATATTTTTTGTTAGTAATTAACTTTAAAAAAAGAAGATAGGTCACTGGGAGGAAAATGAGGTTCTAAAGAGTCTTTCAAGATTAACATCAAGGATCCCCATTATCGAACATTCTTCCTCTCTTTTCACCTCTTCCAACTTCTAAATGAAATTCACAAATAATTGATTTCGTACGATCGATGGGTTTTACCTTATTTTCCCTTTTCATTAATTTTACTTCTGGACTTGTGGTGGTATTTGTTTGCAACCTTCAACAGAATAAACTACAACATGTTAGCAATTTCCTGGTGGAATTAATTTAAATTTTCACTTTAGGATGAAAGGAAGCACACTGTTGATTTACACTAATAATGGAATTAATTATATAAAGTAAACTTCATTAGTAAATCTCTAAATTTATTTATGTTCGATTTCTTAATGTTTGAAATTTTAAATATAATAAATGATAATGTTCATCAGTAACTTTGTTTATTCGTTTTCTGTGCTTTAGGTATTACCCAAGTTGAGAAATATTTTTTTGCCATCGTTGCTGCTAATTGTTCTGAAACATTACAGAAATCATTATTATAATTGTTTTCTGTTTATTTGACATTTAATAATTTAAAGTATATTTCATTGTTTAGTCTTAAAAATTTTTTAATTCAGTTCAATAAAAATCCCACCATTAGCACAAAACATAAATGTAAAAAATTTTGAAATTTGATTTTGCTTATAAAGGCAATGTGTCAAGTTCATTCATTTATAATTTTAATCGTTTAATTTTTCTTTATTTAAGACTCAACAGCTTTTAAGGATTAAAAACAATGACTCAATCACATTTGATAACAGTTGTACTATTGATATAATCTGAAGAAAACCTTTTGAAAAACCGCAATATGAGGTAAAGCATATACTCTTATGTTTATAGCATATTGGTTTAAAATGATTTTTTTAATTATCAATAGTATGAATGTTATGAAACACATATTTCGTATTAAGAACACATTATGTAAATGTAAAAAACTTTTATTTTAGTAATCATACAATAGAACTTGTTGCTAATGAATAATTACCCAAAATTTTATTTTATTATTTGCTAGAACTGATGCTTTTTTTCTCATAAAGTGGCAAAATTTTCATTTTATTAAAGTTATACCTTAAAATATCTCAGAAAAAGATTAGTATATTCATATTCACAAAATTTAATACATTTATCATTTAATAATTTCATGCATTTTTCATTTATGTGCTTAATTGTGGAACGAGGAATTAACTTATTGAAATATACACTATTTTGTTCTATAAATTATACCAAATTTTAAGAAATTAAGCATTTCTTAAATTTAATTAAATTTTCTCGGTATTTACAAAAATATATAAACTAATTTAACAGAATAACAAAAATTGAAATACATAGAATAACGAAAATTGAAATAAATGTAAGACGGATAAATTTTAATTACGTGATGAATCAGCTTAATTTATCTTTTCTATGAAATTAATATTAAACGAAAGTTTTCGGTGTTCCTAAAAAAATTTACGATTAAATTTTAATTTTACAATTGATAAGAGTAATTAGGATTATTTTCAGGCGATTATTTACAGAGATGGAGCTATTTAAATTTAGTAGGAAACCATTGATATATAATTTAATTTTAAGCAGCTGAACCATGTTTAATGAACATTAGAAGTTCAAAATAATAAATTACAATAAGAACATAATGTACATGTAAAAACATTTAGTGTGCATGCAATTTATAAGCTACATTAGAACTGCTTATGAAATTCATATTTAAACAGGACCTACATAGAATATAAATTATGAATGATAAAAATTATCAGTATAATGTTTCTAAATTATTTTTGTATTTAACCATCCAAATAATTCTTGTCAATCTTCAATAATTAATTCTAAATTTCTTATTTTAATTGGTATTTTTTCGATTTTAAGATTATTTTTTATCCTAAATGAAGTTAATAATTTTCTAAGAAAAACATCTATTAAACGTTTTTAAAGAAAATTAATTTTAATTTATTGTTATTGATTTGAAAAAATTATGTTACATTGAAAAGGAATGCACAATAAATCAAACAACGAAAATTTTTATCACATTTTTAGAGTTTATCCTATACAGAATACTACAAAAATATCAAAAACATTGCTCCTTGAAATCTGCTTATTCTTCCAAAAATTAAACAAATAGCTTAATTAAATAAAGCAATTGAAGAAAATGGATAATTTTATACCATTTCTAATATAATTTTTATAAAATGCTTATCCTTTTTTGATTAGTGCTTATCATTACAAATATATCTTTCATTCTTATTACTTTTCTATTTCTTTACTTAAAGAGAAATGAAAAATTATACAGCAAAATAGAAATGAAACAAAAATAAAGAATATTAAATTTTATATCATTTTTAAGCCAGTTTCAATGTTACGCCAAGCCATACTGCTGCCTGTTTTACATCGGTGATAACAATATTTCCTTCTATAATTCAAATGAAAATTAAAATAATTTGTTTTGTTTTATTTTAACAGATTTTTTATTAATGTTTATTTTAATATGCTTCATAAATTTATCATATTAGGTCATTGGAATAGAAAAACGAGTATTCTACGTTATTAATATTCGCAATATGAATTTCGTTAAATAATTCAAATCATGCTAGTCATAAATAAATTTAAGCTAAAATATTTAGTTGAAATTTTGATACCCATCTAAATACTTAAATAAAATATATTTAACATTAGCAGTCAAATTAAATTTCCAAATAAACGTGAACTTCAACTATATATAAGTTGGTAAAGAGGAAACTCTAAAATTTCTTTTAATTTTGTGAACATTTCTTAAACATTAGCTTGGAAGAATCAATTTTATAAAACTGGGGAGTCTATATACCAGAAAAACAACAACAAATGTATTTCCTGTATTCATCTTTCATCATCGATTTTAATAATGCAGGATTTCAGGGCGATTTTGTTTCACACTTCTGAATAGCAAAAAACAGCTTATCTGTACATAAAAGTGCTACACTGAAGCACTTCATTTCCATAAAAAAATGTTGGAACTGAAAATAAATGTACTTTTTTGAAAAAAAAAAATTGTACTCCAAGGAATTGAAACGCTTTCCCTTTCAACGAAAGAGAATTCTGAGGAACCAGAAAAAAAAGTCAAATGAAAATGAAAATCTTGAAGTATAAGAACTATAATGGACACATTTGCGTAAAGGAGGGAACTGTCAAAAAGTGGGAGCTGCAAAGGCGAAGAAAGAAGGGGAAATGTCGACCAAAACTACACTAATATCTTTTATAATTTTAGACTCTTTCTTGAAGATGACTTCCATTTGAATCCACCATCAGGCTTTATTTTTAAACTTATCAATTTTATGTTAGATGCAAAAAGATTTATCACAAAACTAAATGTGTCACAAAATGTATAGCAGATAAAACAGCAAAGTATTAGAAATTTTTTTATGTATTTACAAACTCAAATATATTAATATTCAATAATCATAATTCAAATTTTGAATTAAAATAGGATAGGTATGTATGAATTAAACAATATTAAAATTGAAAACTTCATGTATAAAAATATTTATTTAAATCAATAAGTTCTTCATGTTCGGATAACCCAGAGATGTTTCTGGTAGACACACACAAAATTCTCTTTTTGTGAATTGGAAAATCCTTATAGAAAATTACAATGCTGATTTAGTGAAACGACATTTCTTGTTAACAAATTGATAATCTGAAGATTGAAGATTAGCGTGTTTCTTCACATTATTTGTCAATAAATTTTGAGAATCATAGAAATAAAAGAGTATATCCACTTTTCAATCATACTCTTAGCAATGTAAGACAACAATGTAAGCAATGTAAGAAAAATTTTTTTAAAAAATCCAGCCTAAGGCTAAATCACAAAGTAATAACAAATTTGTGCACAACTATATCGTTAACATGGATAGACTTCTGGAAGAATTAAAATTTTGCTATAATAATTAATAAAAATGTTAAAACAAAGGAACGGCAATACTAGATTTCCAGAAAAATGATAAGATTTTTAGAGAAAGACAATTACTGTATAAATAAATTTCACCCTTCACCTTAATAATTCTTATTACAGTATTCATTAGGCTTATTTTCATGTATAACGTCAACGTTACAGCAAACTGATTTATCATTGCAGTAACGTTTTGTGTAAATCAGCTAACCCATTGACAAATGTACAGATATAAGACACACTTTGGTATTCTAAAAATATTAGTAAGTGCATAAATATTCGCTTTCCTTACTGAACATTAATTCAAATACACAGCACAACTTGTATACATTCTATGTTTCTTAAAAAATGCAAAAATTATATCGATAAAAAAATCCTAGTTTATCATTTGTGTATTAAAATTTCCATAACTCGTTAAAATTAATTTAGATTAGGATTACTAAATTAAATGTTGATAACTGTCTGCAGGGAAAGGTGAAAAAGGTCTTTAATAAAGTTATGATGAAAATGTTTTGCTTATTTGATATGAAGCTTCATTTTATCCTGAATCACTAATTTAATTGAATTTATTATTTCTTTTTAATTACATGGCATAATAATTTTAAATTACATGGGGATATATATATATATATATATATATATATATATATATATATATATATATATATATATATATATATATATATATATATATGTATGTATTTATTTATACATAAATATATGTTTGCATTGAACATTGGTTACTTACTTAGGTATTGATTAAAATAAAGCATAAAAATGTTTTATTTTTATATATGAGAATTGAATGGTTATAAAATATATATATTACTATCATACAGCCATATTGATAAAAACACATAAAAAAATCTTGAGGAATATCGCGTAAACACATTACAGAGACATTTAAAAATATTCATTGAATATCATTTATAAATATATTGTTTTTCAGTAACATTAAATTTTAAACTTAGATCCTATATAGGATTTAAGCACAATTACTCTCAATGCTGTTATGCTGTTGCGCTGCTTATTAACGAAATATGAATTGGAAGATTTAAGTGAAATGAAACTTTCTTAAAAAACATTATGTGACTAAATTTGCACTTCCGTGGAATAACTTTTTATTTAGGTTGTGCTTCTTTGGCAGCCTACTTTCAAAGCTACAAATGATGTTCTATAATCTGATGTCATTTACTGATTTTTCATTTTTTCTTACTTTAAATAAATAGAACAAATTTAGTCGAAAATAAATATTAATTTTTTTACAAGTATTTAAAACATTAGTTCATCTTCTATTTAAATTTTTGATTTAATTTTGCAGTGTTATTTGTTCTTTTGTCAAAAATGGAAACTTTTTTATTCCAAATACAATAATGTTCTTAGTTCTAGTTCTTACAATTATATTTAATTAGACTTCTGGAATATCTATGATTTGCGCAATTTTAAAGCATCAGTTTCTGGTGCAATTTTGACTGTAAATTGTAAATTCTTTAATTCAGTATTAATTATTTGCTTATAAAATATCTTGCTCTGATCATCACATTATCTGATTAAAAATTTTAGAAAAATATTTTCGAAGATAATCTTGTCTAGAAACTGACTTAGTTTCTATCATATTAATATAATCTTAAATTCGAAAGGCTCTAAGTTTCAACAAAATGTCCCAAGTATGTGTGTTGGAATTATTTTAAAAAAATAGAACAAAGGTTATTTCCGATTAATGTTGTAATGCACATAATAATTTCAAAGTAACATGATAAATAAATATTATGCATAGTAGAACGAAGTTCACAGTTAAGTAAATAACTTAAAAAAACAATAACATACAAATTGTACGAGTGATTTTTAACGAAATGCGCGCTTAAGTAATCCATAGAGTCACTAGATTCACTTATTTAATCAAATGTTTGAAAAATAAATCAATATTTTTTCAAGTGCATTGTGAGAGGAAAAATTTCATTTAAGAAAAAGCAATAAGTAAAAACGAAAGTTCAATTAAGGGAAAATGCTTTTCTGATATCGAGCGGTGGATAAATACGGTTCTCAATATTGGGAGTTTCATAAAGAAACATTGTAGAAATGTATAAAATAATGAAATATTTCGTTTTTTCTAGTCGAGAGAAACGCTGTAAACTAAGTAAATTAATTTGTTTTATTCTTTGAATAAAGTTCTAGTTTTAATTATTCATTAAGCTTATTTAAAAGGAAAGTTAGATTGAAATAACTAAATGACATGTTTTATTCATTATCATTTAATACAGAGGGAAAAGATATGCTAATGTATCTACACAAAATTTGATTAAAATACTGAAATTTTTATTAAAAGAGTTTTATTCTATAATTATTGCCTCAATAAAATTGCCTTTTTTATTTCATTTGAATGTCTTTTAGAATTCTGTTTGAAAATTTGTTCTTATTCAAGAAAATTGTTATGCATTATTACGAAAGAAAATATTTAGTAAGGCAAATTTAAGAATGCATTTAGATATAAATTTATTATATCTTCATTTAAAAGGTTGCCATTGTAAAAGTAATAACATATTTAGAAAGCTGTAAAAGATAAATAAATGAGATAAAATGTCAGAAATATTACTTCAAGTATTAGTTATAAAAGAATCACTCTTTAAACCAAGTATGAGCTTCAAAATGTTTTTCTGTAGCGTATTAGAAATTACTTAAATCATTTTATATAGTTTTTTCAAAAATAAATATAACTTAGAAAAATAATTAATTTTTAAATGAAAACTGTAAAAATGTATTTTTATGAATGTTTTAAGATTTAATAAGTAGTTGAGGAATCTGCTAAACTAACATAATTTAATTAGCAAATTTTCTCAAAATGTTGGAAAGTACATATTTTTTGTGGATAGTAATAAATAATGAAATTTTTGAAATACATGATTACTGCTTTAATTCTTTATGCAATCATGCTCCTTAAACTATTAACGAATTCTGCATTTCTTTTTATCAATAGCTTTATGTGTCTTTGATAAATCTGGGTCAAATATTTATACATTGAGAAATGTAGTTTAAATGTGTATAATAATATATCCCTTAAGGTTTAATATATATCAGTCAAACATTTATTTTGTGTGTGTTTTCAGCTATATTTAACAACTGCCAAACAATTTGTAGCCTTCAAGGTTTCCTTTCATGGTATGAATGTGAATAAAAATCATTTCAAATTCTTTTCCCTACATTGGAAAACATAATTTATTTTATTAAATTGATTAATGTTACTGTAAAAATGAAATATTCCATATAATTTATGCATGGTTATTAATTAAAAATATCAGCGAATACTTATAATTCATGTACACTTTCTTATCAAAGATGATTTTTTTCCATTCTATGAATGTCTTTAAATACTACAGTCATTATCTTTTCCAAATATCAGTGAAGTTTTGTTACTTTGTAAGTTATTATATTAACTGAAGCTACCAATTTTGTGAAGAAAATAATTGACATGTCATATATAATACACGGGCTTATTTGAAAAATATATGTGTACAAAAAAAGAAATTATGTTTGAATTAATTTAAAAGAAAATAATCTGTAGAAATCCAAGCAAAATATTTTTAAAGTGTTTTCAATTTCATTTTAATTAAAACAATATCTTAAATGTTCCTATATTTATGGACTAAAAGTTAAATATTGTATAAAAAAGTGAGCTTTAAATTTATTATGCCCTTTAAGTACAGATGTAATATATTACGGGAAATTTCCTCATCCTTATTTACTTCAATGTTTTAAGATATTTAATATACATATATTTTCTTCTTTTATAGTAATTAAATGGAAAACAATTTTAAAAACAAAATAATTGATAAGTTAATAAATAAGACGTATATTAAATATTGCTCATGCCGACAGTTCTCTTTTTATATAAGACAGTGTTTTGATTTGGTAAGCTGATTTATAAATGGAAATGAAAAGAAAGTAATACAGAATATTTTTCTGTCGCCGTACTAACTATTTTAAAATATTTATGTAATAAGAACCTTTCATGTTAATATATTAACTTCTTCGTAAAATTAAATATTCAACATTCAGAAATTTTTGCTGATGTATTCAAAAATTCAGTTAAGGGAATTAAATAATTGTTTATTCAAGAATAAATTTCGATACTAAACGTTTAGGGATGCGTTTAAATTATATTATTACAAGTGCTATAGTATTTCGCTTTTTTTTATATAACACACACACACTTCTAAACATGTCTCAAATAGTAATTATTTTATGATTCTGATATTAAATATATTTTTACTAATTAAATATTCTCTCTGGCATCAATGCAACTTGTTACAGAGAATAAATAATATTTTTAAACACTCATCAAAACATAATTAAAATTTCGAGACGTGATAAAATTAAGTTAATCAAAAGATTTTAAGTCAGAAATTTAAAGGATTATTATCTTTATGTAAAGTAGGAAATTTTATGGAAGACATTAGCTGATAAGCATTGCTTGTTTTTTGTTATATATTACAAGCTAAAAATATTTATTAAATCTTTTTTAATTAAAATTTGCTGAAAAATTAAGAATACTCGAAATAAATATTAAATTTTCCAGACTAGGTAGATATTGTTGTTGAAATCATATATGTATATATATATATATATATATATATATATATATATATATATATATATATATATATATATATATATATATATATATATATATATATATATATATATATATATATATATATATATATATATATATATATATATATATATAGCAACTCTCTTAAGAGAAATATTTATCTGATCATCTTATGTGAATTAAGAGTGTTTGAATAATATTTGTATGGAGATAATATATATTATATTAAAAGTTAATTATTAAAAAATTAACAGATATGATTACCTATTTTATTCCATTTTACGCATAATTAAATGAAAAATAAATATAAAACTCATTACCTGTATTTAAAAATTTATTTTTGTGTTTAAAAATTATCATAGAGTTTAAGTCATAAGGAGTCACGTAAGTAAGGAAATAATAATTAAAATATCTTAAGCATAAATTTAAAAAATATTTGGATAATTAAAATATCATATTAAATATAATACCAAAAAGTTGATCTCTTATTTCAATATATCTTTCGAATTTAAAGTGATTTACACAATAATTATAAAGAAATAACTTTTTCCTGAAATCATTATACTTTAAGTTTTCATTTAAGAAAATGAGAAAACTACTTAGATTTACATAAACAATATTTAAGAATTCTTTTTTATAACTAAAATAAGCATTTTGCTGCATAAAAATACTTTAACTCTGAGAGAAATAAATGTGAAGACTATTTCAAATTAGAATAATAAATTTAAAATTATTCCGATTTAAGATTAAAAATTTTTCAGTAAAGTTTTTCAGATATAAATTATTCAAAAAAGTTATAATTCACTCTCTACGAACAGAAATAATTAGCAATTAGTATTTTCATTATTTTAATTTGCGTTTGACTGTAATATATGGTCTAAAATAAATATCTTATTATTATAAACGTCTTAATTTTTAAAGATACCTTAAAATCGTGAGTGTGTATATATAATTATGTGTATGTTCATAATATATATATACATATCATAAATCTTAATTATTTTTCCTCTATAAGCAATATTATTATGTGTAAATTATTTTCTAAATAAAGCGCAGGTCCCTGTATTTCTTATTTCACTGGGAATAAAATCATATGTTACTTTAAAAACAATATTTTTTCACAGATATGTAAGAAAACAAACTACATATAAAATAACAAACTATATCCAACATTCGACTTACTTCTGTAAAAAATTTATGTACTTTAAACAAGATTATGAATTCTATATACCCTCATGTTTGAGCTTGTAAAATACTACCTTCGAAATGCCAGCTTCAAATACAAATTCACCTTATCAGAATTCCTTGCATTTCCATTTCTCCAAGCAATGCTTTTCAATTCTTGGAGAAATAATTCAAAAAGCACTTTCAAGATGAACGCGTATGAATTACATTTCTTTTGAACATAAAAAGAAAGATGGCCATGCCCTTTTATATTTACTTAGATTTCCAGTTCCTCACTTAGAAAAGGTTACACAGCTTATGTAAGGGATATTGGACTAAAATAGCACATTCACGAATTTCTCTTCCTGGAACTCATTAGAATACGCAAACAGTATTGGGAGGCATATTCGTGACCCTGGAAGATTTTCTGGAAAATGCAATAGTAAAATATTTGCTTTAACCGCTAAACTGTGGAAATGTAATTAAAGTCTTCTCCACTTTATCGGCATTATTCCATTTGTATTGCCTCCTTTTCACGGATTTTCATTGTGTGGTGAGAAAGATTTGTATTTGAAAGAGATCTGCGGAAAGCAATTGAAATTCAGTTTGCATATCAGAATTGAAGATTTTTACTGCAGTGATTAATAAAGCAAAGACGCTTAAAATATCGAAAAATGAAGAAACCTTGCAGGAGAGTAAAATGAATTGGGATATGAATGCAATTTCAATGAATTTGTCACGCTAAAACGAATGTTTGCTGTCCTTAATATTTTAGGAAATCTTTCAGGTTGACAATGATATAGAGAACTTGATGTACAAAAACAAAATAATAAACCACAGTTTTCGCACTTGTGAACCTATCTCAGAGTTTATAATTGAAATTTCATAGTTTATCATTTACTGAACATGAATTTATTTTGAATGCATTTATTACTCTGTTGATATTTGTTTTGCTATGGTACACCCACAGATAGATTTGTATTTTCATATATATATATTCTTAAGAAAGCTTATGTTTAATGAGATTTAATTAATTTATTCAATATTTTCCATTGTGATGCTCTGTTTACTTAAAGTATTCAACATAATTTAACTTAAGGCATATATTTAAAATTATTTGTTTCATTTATATATCAAACAACGTTTTTTAATAAAAACGTGTGGCTTGGAAATACTTCTTCACAATAGTTTTATCCCTTTTCTAAGTTTTCAAAAAAATAAGAAAGGTATATTAAATTTTAACCAAAAATGAATTTATCCAGATGCTAATAAAAATTTACCCAATAAATAAACATTTTTAAATATAAATCTAAGTGAAGCTAAAACTAATACAAAAATACAATATAACATTATTCATTAATATTTCTTTGATGACTAAATAATTTTATTTGAATTTTAAATCGCTAAATTTTCTGAAAATATGTAAAAAGCTCCTTTTAAAGCAACATCTCAATTCATCCTATACAAATTTCTTTATCGTATCAATGGAATGTAAATGAGATTTTCAATCTGAGTTACAAGGGAAATAACATTAAATTGAATTCAAATTAATAATTAAAATAAATTTTGCTTAAGCTGAATTTTGAATGTATTATCATAATTAATTTGAAATTATGTGGTTAAATACTATCATAATATTTTTCTGTAAAAACATTAGCTTTGAAATATCATTTAAAAGTATGAATTAAAAAGCAAGTTTTTTGGCTTCAAAACAAAAAGAATATGTATGTTCAAATTAAAATCCATAAAAACATATATTAACATATTTTCTTAACAGAAAAATTTTAAATTTTAAAAAATTACTTAGAATAACACTGAAACTGATGTTAAAGAAATAGATATAAAACGAATTTAAAAAATTCATGAATAAATTTCACCATCTAAACAGCTTTCAAAATTATCTCCTCTGAGATAAATTTTTTATCACTTTAAATAATTCGCTATGCATTTTATGGCAATCCCAAGTGCGTTTTTATATAACTAAGAATTTAAAAGACAAATCTCTAAAGCTTAGAAACTTATCTCTTAATATCGGGTGTAATGAATTGCAAAAAACTTCAAACTACTCATATGCAAGATAGCTAAAAATAACAGAAATAAAAAAAATCACGGATCTTCAATACTTTTATTTCCAAAGAAATTTCTTTTAAGCATTTTTCCTTGAAATATCATATTATGACTAAGGCGAAAAAGGCATTAAAAAAGTCTATAATGTCTAAAATCAATATACACAAGAGATTCTTTCCATGGAAAAGACTGAAGAATTTTTTTCTTTTTTTTATTGTTTGTGCCGAAGAACTTTTACGTTAAAAAGTACAAAAATTCAGAGCAAACTTTGCAAGAATTTTCACACATTTTTAAAAAGAAAAGGAATAGAAAGTTTGAACAAAATAAAATATGATAGAGGTACAAATTTTCTATATGGTACTTCACCACTTTACTCTTATCATTAAATTAAAAATAGATCTTCATTGCTAGGAAAAGGTCAAAAGCAAATTCGAATATTTTATGCCTAGGAAAATAGATTATTTTCGAACAGAGCTTTGATCAATTGCTTTGTTATACACTAAATCTATCAAAAAAGAAACATTTTGGCATCTTAGTTTGAAAATAATATTTTCAGGAAAAAAATAAATAATTATTAAATTTTTATATTAAATTTCAATCAAACTTTATTTTAAGAGAATTGTGAGATTGTAACAGAGACAATTTGAAAAAAAAACTCTTAAATATATAAAAACCAACTTTTTGAAAATTTAGGATTTGATATTTGATTTTATCTTCAATTTTTCCCCTATGCATGTATTATGTAATACAAAATCTTTTTTTTTTTTAATGAATGCTATTATTTACTGTTGCAATAACAATTTCATAATTTGTTTTAAATTAAAATTTTGTTCAAAACTTCAGTTAACTTAAAAGTTAGTGTTTTGAAATAAAAGAAAAATCATCCTATTCCAAAATTTGATTTTAAATTAATTTTATGTTAATGATGATAACATGATAGTACAATTTCTAATAATTTTAAATTTAACATCATTCACAGAATATATTGAAGACTATTATTCTTAAAACCTAAGCAAAATAATTTTACAAATGTTATATAATGTTACAACATTAAAATGATCACTTTTTTAACGTTATTTACCAAAACTGTGTGTTATATTGCAGGAAATATTTAATTTTAGCTAAGCAGTTATTAATGTAAAATATTTAGGTGTTTATTTTAATTATAGAAAGCATCTTTCTAGCTTTTTTGTATGTATCATCACATGCACAAAGAAAACATTAAGAATCTTATGCATTAAATAATAACAGTTTTACTTATTAATTGCAAGATTACCTCGTTAAAGATAAACAATATTTTTTAATAGATGTACTTTTATACTAATTTTCCATATGAATATTAAAGTCACTAATGGAGGAATAAATTCTCATTTGTCTTCTACAAAAATTGATAAAGTTCTATAAAGTTTAATTTATATTCTTTACGCTACACTACAAAAAATAAAAATATTTAAGATAAAAGATTAATGGAAATATGCAAAGAAATAATTAATGGAAATATGCTATTTTACTTTCAACGAAATTAAATTTTGCATTTTTAAATTTAACACTAGACATTCCTTAAATATATCTCATTTTGCAAAAATAAATAATAAAAAGAATTAATGGTTACATCTAACCATTATTTTTTGTTTAATAGTTTAATTTATTTTTGTCATTTATTTAAGATGCCAGACTCTTTAAACATTCATTTAAGGATCATTTTAATATTTCATTTATTTCCTACTGACATATAATTATTTAATACTTAATGATTCATTTTTAGTGAATGAAAACATTCTTGAAAAATCAATTCAATTATTTTTCATTAATGTTTACTAAGAAAGTAATAAAATTTACTATGATTTATTAGTTTTCTACCATTAGCAGTATTTCTTTACATTTCGCATTGTAATAATTTTGTAGGTTTATCAATGTCACATTTTTGTAAAATACTAGCTTATGATGTACAGAATTCAATGCAAATTACCTATATATATTTATATGTTAAATTAATTTTTAAAATAAACCTTTGGTCTAATAAATCGAATTTTTATATTACTTAACTGCAATTAAAAACATTCATATTTAAATATGACATTTTATATTAATATGACTTTCAGGTAACTGACATGTACAAATTTGAAGGTTCTTTTCATTATTTCTATACTTTCAAAAATATGTAGAAAAATACATGAAAATATTAATACATTGACATTGCTATTAAAATAAGGAAATATATTATCATACCTATTTTTGAAACATAATCTATATCAAAACATGTATTTTCACTGCATAAATCTTGCATGTCCTATATTGATATTTATAACGTTTTTCTAATAAATTAATTTGCTTTTTTCCTTCATAAGGAAAGTTATTTTTGATTGAAAAAACTATTTTAACAACTAAAACCAGATCAGATTGTATATTGCTTCATATTTTTGCCATGAAATGAAAGCGGAAAAAGAAATTCACATTTTTATTCGAAAAATAATACACAAATTATAGTAACTTTTTTCTCATTAATACGTGTACTTAGAAGATATAATATTTTAATTTAGAAAAAATGTTTCTGTTAAAATAAAGACTAATTATTTTTATTAGGGTTTTATCGCATATGATGATATATATTTTCCTTACTAAGGTTAGTGCACCAGCTTTTGGGGATTACATATTTAGCTTCTTAAAAATTTTTCATTTGGAATAAGATAAAATGATTATGCATACAAACTACTTTGTTATTAGATATTTTTGGGTCACGTAGAAAAGATGTCTTAAATTAGATTTTTAATTGTAACAAATACCTAGCAATAAATGAAAAATCTTAAGGGAAATATAAAGTAGCTCATTTTTCAAGAAGCAATCTCCTTTAATGTAGCTGTTTTCCTCTGTATTGTTAAATAGATCAAAATTAAGTCAATGATATATTTAAGGTGAATAAAATGTATAATTATGATTGTTCAATACAAAAAATAACCCCAGTATTTAATCACTTATATATTATTCAAATGGGATTACATAAATTTCATATTTCTAAGTAGTATTTTAAACTAAATATCTTATAAATATAAAACTATATTTTTATCATTGAGTTAAAAAAGAAAAAGCTTACCTTTTACTCGCAACTCTTCCAAAACGCTCGTAGAAAAAGATTAAGAAAGCATGTTTAACCATCTTCTCTCCCATATATCCTGGACTACTCTGTATACAAAATTTCCCTTGAGAGCAAACAGAACCTTTCTGACATTTATGTTTTGATTATATACGGAATGATATGTATATTTGAAATGTAATAATTCGTCTTCTGGGTTGAGAATGACAAGAAAATCATAAAACGATGCAGCAAGCGAACTATAGCGTGTGAGAAATACAAAATAGAAACTCCGAAAAAGGAAAAAAATGAAATACGTTCGGAGCGAATGCTGGAAAAATATTTTTCAAGCATAAAAGTAGGGGGAAAACAAATTTCCTTATTAAATTTGCATGAAAATTTTGCATTTATGATATAACACCGTCTTTTCCAATGTGCATGTTTTGAATAAGATTTTTCTCATCACGTACATCACACACACATGCATCCAGTATTCATAGCTATCGACTCACGAGTGTTAGCTGGTTGACATGATTTTTGTGCATGTTAGGGGTTGATACGACATAGCAAATCGTAGCCAATACAAAAGGAAGGAAACAGTAGGTGTTGTATACTTAGAATCCAGATGAGAATCTAAAAGACGTTTGCACCCACAAAGCAACTTAGTTTCAATGATTTTTTAGGTATCAACTCATTATTTTCTCTTTCATTATTCTCAATTCCACTCATCAGCAGGCCAACTTTAGTTGCTCTAAATCAATATTTTTGTGTGGCACTATTTTCTTAAGAAATGTATTATTTTTATGACTCTAAAATATAATTCTTAAGTAATAAGTTCACTTGAAGTGGCATAAAATATTGATATTACTTTAATACAGATTCTGACTCTCCTTTAAGAAAAACACTTCTTCAATGCTACAAATTTAGACTGTACACAAAATATCTGAGAAAAAAAATGCTAATTTATTAGTATAATATCACTTAAAAGTATTGATATTTTATCCTACGTATTAAAAAGGATTTATTTCAAAAAAGGTAATCATTTATTTTCCAAATGGATATTTAGTAACCTAATGTGGTTCTCTTGAAACAGTTAATGTAATTATAACTGTAGCTACCACAGAAATAGAAAATTTTACAAATTTTATAACTCCTTAAAAGAAAATTTGGTGACAAAATTAGATTCACTTTGTATGATATTGAAGATAACATTAAATTTTCTCACAAAAGACACATATTAATTATATTTATTTTTAATGCGTTTGTTTGAATTAACGAAATTAGTGAGAAATGTTAATTAAATTGTAGATAGCAAACTAAACGATATCCTGCATGCTGAGGGAATTCATTCCCAAGAATTATATAATTTAAGAAAAATGGTAGATGATAATGCAGGAACATATTTGTTAAATTCAACAGCAACAAAGCTTAAATTCACAGCCAGCATGTAAGTAATTAACTTCCATGTATGTGAATTAAGTAGCTTTAATCTCATATACTAATCAGGCAATTTTGTCCGGATAAACAAGCACTAATTATAATACTGTGAAGCATTTTGCCTAACAATTCCCCTCTCCAATTAAATGTTTGAAATGCTCATAAGGAAGAAGATGCATACTCTGAATTTGTGAAAATGATTACCATTTTACAGAGTTTATTTTCTTTATCACTTGGTAATGAACATGATCATTATCTAGAAGCTTTCGCCACATCATGTTGGGAATCTTATTTACATTTTACGAATTACCACGGTTCATTCAGACAAAGTGCCTTACCAAAACAAAATGGTGTGTATGAAAAAATCAAAACAAGTTTCTTTTTAAATACATTCATAAAATTTGACAAAGGTAAGTGAATCAAGTATAAATAATGAGATATACTCTTTTGCAACTATACTTGATAAAATAAGTTAAAAAAACAAACATTTCTGATAAATTAAACAATATCGTGTGATATACGTCTATATAAAAATATCTCTTGCATTCTACAGCTGTCCTTATTTAAAAATATAAAATTTCTATTGAAAAAAGTAATTTTTTTAAAGTAAAGCAAAAGTGTATAATTTGGTATGATACTATCTGCAGAGCCGAATATTTTCATTTAAATTCTAAAATTATGAAAACAACTGAATAAAATGTTTAATAATACAAATCAAATACATTGTTCTTGAAAAAATTCTTTGCAATTTTAAATAAATTGAAATATATTTTATGTTCCTATAATATTTTTCCAAAATTAATATTCAAGGCATATATTGAATCACATTTTTTCTCCAATTGACACAGAAATTTACCTAATAATTTTAAAATTTAATTCTGGGTCTATATATATTTATAATTTAAAAACATAAAATATAAACTGAGTTTGTTCGTAAGATTTTCATAAACTCCACTTATCAAAAAATCGTATTAATTTCTTGATTTTGAACAACTGTTTAAAAAACTTTTATAAAAGAAAGAAATGACAGTGGCTTGGTTTCGAAAGCAGTTTACTCAAATATTTCAGCTTAATACCCGTACCTGAATACATAATTATAGTTGTAACCAAAATACAAAATTATATTTAAAATAAAATATTTATTGTAGTCTAATATTGAAGTAGGTATTCGTCACTGTAAACTTATATTACTTTTGAATTTCAATAAAATATATACTTTCCCTTACCTAAGCAATACAGTTACAGTGTACTTCTGTAAACAAACGCTTATTTTGGCTTTGGAACTATTGTAATAAAAATTTCTTTTAACTAATGAAAGAGTAAATTCATTTGTTTAACTTAAGCTAAAGTTAATTCATGATTGTATGCATTCAATTGCATAGCAATATAAATCAGAATAATATTTTTATTTAATAATATTAAATAATAAATACATATATACATAGCGGTGCAGGCGAACCCCTGACTGTACCATAAGGTTAACGGGTTTTTGAATATTCATCAATCACCAAGTACCTTGTAATTTAGAGCTACGGTCTGGTGACGAGATCACACCTGAGATGGCACCTTTCTCTCTACATCTACTCCACACCAGCGGAAAGACTTTGGACGTCATATATTAAGTCCCACGGAGCTCCATCTACCCCTAATGAGGGACAATACGCGCGTTCACCCTCCCAATCACTGCCCATGGCAAATAATGCCTCACTTTGCTGATCTTAGCGAGAAACGGAGTGAAGTTACTGAGCCACTGGAGCACAAAGTTAATGCTGAACAGTCTTACTTCAATTTCTGTGTTAGCCTTATTAAAATATTCTGATAAATAGAAACTTGTATTTGACTATTCATTATAAATTTAATGAGAGTACTTTTTAAGACTAATGATCCTTTTAATGATTTAATATTGTCTAATAATATTGTAAAAAAATTTTAATTTTAATTAAACGTATACATATTCCATGAGCCATATTTAAATAAATGCATAAAAATTCATTTTAAAAATTTTCTTTAATTTTATTTTGACAAATAATTACAAACGAATATTTTAGACATTTCTTGATTCTTATTGATTACAAATTTTTCAAAATTATCTGAAACTGAAAATCTATAATCACTGACAAATTTTACATTTATCAGCTACCATAGAATAGATATTAAGCCATGATATTGTTGTGAAACAAAAAAATTTTGTTAAATATATAGAAAATTCTTAATAAGCATACAACTAATGTAACTATTTTGAATTTTTATTAGATCTGTTTCCCAAACACTTGAAACACACATTTACAACAAAAACCAATTTAACTCCCACAATGCCACTTTATTTCTGAAAGGCCATCACTGCACTTAATGTTTGTTCATAAATTTTATGTACCATTTTAAGCAAAAATTGTTTACCCATCCAGTTACCTCTCACTTACAATTCTGTATATGTGTATAAAGGAACATAAATCAGTATCCACTGAAGTGTAATATCCACAAATTGCTAGTAGAAGCAGAATTTATGGCACTTTGACGAAACAAAGTATCACAAACGTTTACACTTCTTCCAAAACTTGGGTACACCTCCAACAGATCTCACAAGCATCAAAACAGTTTCTGATTTGATGTTCCAAAAACAAAAAGTTTATTTATTTTATTACCCTAGATCAAAATGTTTTACACCAAATAAGTCGTAAGAGAGAATTTTTAAGACAAATGATAAAAGCAATGTAAGTGAAGATGTTAGAACTCGTAAATGATTTTGCATCTTTTGTATAAATAGAAATAGCTTCGGTAATAAATTTTTAGCCTTACATATTATTCTTGTCTCATATATATTGTTCATCTTAAATATTTTGTATTTCGAGGTTTGATTTCTTATGTTGTAATATTTAATTTGGCTAATTTTGTATTTTCGTGCGCTTTCTCATTTCTGAAAAAAGAGAAGCCTTTAAAATTATATAATATTATTATATTTATATAGTTAAAAAGATTCTTGGAAAAATTTTAAATTTATCTAAAAAGTAAATTTATCCTGTTCTTTTTTAACCCTTTAATTCTACATTTTATACTCAAATAATGCGTTTATATTTCAAGTAAAGTTTCTTTTCCATTTTGTGTTTTGTGTAGAAGCATTCAATTATATTTTCAGCGTAAAATCTAGCATTTTTGGAAATCTTATTTACATTGTATTTTAATTCTTAAATAAAACCAAGATTACAATATTCAACTGAACTTTTGAAACAGTTAAAGTGCATATTTAGAAACAAATAAGAGTAAATAAGTGTGGTATTAAATTAATATCGAAATAAATTTTTCTCTTGTTAAGAACATAAGGACGCTAAAAATAAATATGAATTTGATCTATTTGAAAACATCTTTAAATACTTCAATCTTTTTTCACAAAGATTTCAATTAGCTTAATAAGTAATTAGATTATTGTATTTTTATGGAAAAGATATTTTCAGTAACCTTGCAACCATTAAGTGACAGCAAATAAATATTAAGAAATATAAATATTCTTGTCTTTTCTATTGTTATTAGGTCGAATGTAAATGCTACATGCCGAGTTAAATTATTACTACAAAATTTATAGTTCTATATGATGAATAATTTATAAAGTAATCAAGAAATTTTGGCTTCGTGTTTACTTTAGTTTTTCAAGCAATTAATTTCAATATTTTGTTGCTTATTATCTTTTAAGAAAACTAAAAACTATTTTCTTTAAAAATTTAACTAAGCTTAAAACTTTAAAATTGATCTTTATTGCTTTTCAAACGACTATCATTTCAATAAACAAGAGTTAAATAAATTTATTATGTAAAATTAAATAAATCTGTTTTCATGAAACTGAAACTTATGTGTCTCGATTCTAATTTCAAACCCAATTTTAACTAAAAAATTTAAAATATTCATGTGGTATAGAAGTAATCACATTTTTTAAAACTAATTTTATAAAAAATTTGTATTTCTTTTTTTAATCATATCAATCCATTAAGTATCTAGTATAAATGAAAGAAAAACCTCGCTTTAACTTAACGTTATAATCATTGGTATTTTTCAAATCCTAAATTTTTATTGGAAGAATTTAGCTAGTTTTATTAATAATCAGTTTTAAAATAGAATTTAATTTTTAAAGAGATTTTTGGGTCAATTTTATACAAAAATATATGAAAATTTAGATAAACCTTAAAAGTAAAGAAATCGTTGCTCTCCCAATTTTTTCTGTGTGAAATACTTTTCTGAAATGTTATATTTCAATACTTAGTGAAGAAAAAACTGACATCAAATATATGAAAATACATTCTATTTTTCTTTCTTTTTAGCACTAAAGCTTATAAACAAAATTTTTATTGAAAAATAAACTTTTTCTTCACTTACGCACCCTGACCTATGGACCTTTTTCCCCCATTTGCAGAGCGCGTAAAAACATTTTGAAGCTCTTCGACTCATGCAGAATTGAATTTTTCATCTGAGGAAGCTTGCAAATTGGATAAAAAAATTGCTTTTTATCCTAAAGGGTATTCAGTATTCATAAAACAAATCTCAAGGCATTTTTTTCCTCGAATGAAAGTTAAAAGTGGGAACACGTATTCAATGGAAATTTATTATGAATAAATTTTCCTGTGTTTTCTTCTTATAAATTAATTTTCAAAATTTATTATGTATGAATACTTATAAACTATTTATGCATACAATACATACCGAATGAAAATCAAAGGTAATTTGAGCGCTCAATGAATTTTTTAATATATACTTTTCATTATTCTAATGTGACATAAATATTTATGAAAAAATTTTAATTTATGTTAGGACAAAAATATGACGTTTATTAAAATAATTGTTTTCTATGAAGCAGTTTGCATTTGTAAAGCATAAATCAGCTACGCGGTGTTACAATTAAATTATTTTCAATGTAGGAATTTTTTTACTTGTTTTAGAAATTATTTTTCATGGAAAAAGAATTGTCTAAAATTCTAAAAGAGTATAATATATTTTAATTGTGTTTCTTATGATCGTATATTAGTTATTACGCTTTTAATTTTACTTTAAAAATTTTATATCAATTGTCTCTTTAAAATATTTTCTCAGTTTTAGTATCATAATATTTCCTTTGTAAAACAGTCTGATCATTTTTAATCAAAGTATAAGTAAAATATAGCTTTAACGAAGATTTAAAGAAAATGAATTTAATTATTTTAAACTTCTAGGAATTTGATTTTGTTTAATCATGTGAAGAGTATCTACATTAATATAAATACAATACCTTTAAACTGCGTTCTTTTATTTTAAGCAAGTATTAATATGCACAACTTTTAAACAGAAGGGTTTTTCAATAAAATTAATAAGATTTTCAGGATACTGCTGTCTTATTATTAACTACACAATGGATAAAAATATATTATAATTATTATTGATGGCTTGCATTCTAATTGTTCAACGGTACCTATAAATGTACCAGAAAAATAGAATAGATTAGAAAACACCATATAGATGCTTACATCTGAGGGTACGAAATGCCGTCTAACACAATGACAAAATGCAGAAATCACATTGAAATGCAGCATATTTACTTACGAAATAAACTTGCACAAATAGGTGTTCTATATAAGTCTTTCTCCTTATATATATATATATATATATATATATATATATATATATATATATATATATATATATACATATATATATATATATATATATATATATATATATATATATATATATATATATATATATATATATATATATATATATATATATATATATATATATATATAAAGATGGAGAGAGAGAGAGAGATTTATAGATAGATATAATAAAAGCAATATAAAGGTAGGGAAAATAATCGAATTTAAGTATTATTATAAGTAATTTTAATAACTTTTGAGATTTTTTTAATATTGATAATAAGATTCTTCATAAATAACCATGCTTTTAATCCACAGATAAAACGTATTTGTTTACTTAACGATATATAATGCTTATGCAATTAATTTTTAAGGTGAAACTTTGAGTATGGGTCTGTCTTTTTTCATTAAAATCTTTTTTTTAAAAAGTAAATTATATGGGAAATATTTCTAGAAAATTACAGAATATTTTAAGTATTTCTGATCATTTTTATATCACAGCAGTAATTTCTGATTTGTCTTTAAGTTAATTTATGAGTGTCCTTTTAATACGTGTGTTTATATTGTTATTTAATAAGCATGATTTTGTTAAATTTTTCCATAAAATCTAATTAATCACTTATTTTATTTAATATAAACGTGTATAGTTTTGTATAACTACTACTTTAAATTATCATTTTAAAATTAATTGTTGCTTCATGAACATATTATTTTTCTTTCAGTTCTACAGCAAGGTTGGTCTGGAAACAGTGTTAGTTACCCTACTTGACAGCCGTACGGTCACTGTTTTTGCTCCAACTAACGAAGCTTTTCGAAAATTTCGAGCAAGAAAATCAGATGAATTCAAAAGTGATGACACTGCATTGGCACCTCGAATTTATGTCAGTAAGTAAATTTTAGTAGCATTGTATATGAAACTATTCCCTGAGCGAATTGTAACTTCCAAGAAATCTTACACCATTTCATTTTGTTTCCGTTTAATTCAATAACTTCAAGTATGCGTAAATTTTACTTATATATATATAATTTATCTTTCTGGATGGGACTGCTTCAGAGATTTATATTATCTGGTTTTTTCTTTGTAAATATATACATTTGCAAATCTTTTGCAACACAACGAGAGTAACAAACAACCATCTGTAGATTCATGGACCCATGTCAGTCTAAAATGAACTTAAAAAATTATTGAATAGAATATATTCACCTCAGATGACATCTTTATTGCCATACACTATGTAATAAATTATCATAGATAATCATATATTCCAGATGATGACTTAAAAGTTTAACACACGTCACAGTGATCTTCTGTTGTATTAAAATTATATTCACTGGAATAATATGTATGGCATTTGACACTGTCTTTAGATTAATCATATTATATTTAAGTTGCGATAATGTTTGTTCAGTTGCGTTATATTTTTAGGAACTTCTCCGGTTTTGTTGTTGTCCCAGCATATTTCTATATCTTATATCTAGCCCAAAGTTTATCTGTACCAGTTATGTTGAAACAGCCGTATTGGACTCTTCCTAATTTAGAAGCAGGGACCAAGCAAAAAACCCTAATACTTAACCTTCCACCTTTATTATTTCACTTGGAGTACATTGCGACTACAATCTTTTTAACAGGCTCTAACCACTTTTAACGACAGATCTTCAAAACAGTCTCAGACTTTGAACTCACTACCTTCCAACAATAAGGATGCCCTAATTAACCAATCCACCGCGGTCGCCATGAACGTCACCTTTCAGAACTTACCCGAGAACTACACACCAGCCTGATCCATATATGCAAAATATCACTGGATCACAAGTTGTTAAGTTCTTTATAAATCTGAATCAAAAATGTATAACCTCAAAGTAAGTGTAATCTTATTTATATATTATTCATTATATTCACCTATCAGCCTAAAAATAAAGAAATATCTTCATTATTAAAAAGTAAGTATTTTAATTTATAATTTTATACTTATTACAGGGAAATTATTCAACTAAGCACCGTTAAGTAAATAATAAATTTCCTAATTCTTATGGCAGGATTGAAACTTTAATGCCCTGGTGCAGTATCTTTTAAAATGAGTGCGAATAATTCAAGTTAAGGAGCTACAGACTTTTGTATAATTTATGAGATAACCTAAATTTAAAGAGTAATGAACAAAGGGAAAGATAATTATAAAATGCTAAAAAATATTCTTGTACATTTTATCGACTTTATGCATCTCTAAAACACAAAAGACTAAATTAATTTCAGCATATAAATCATTATTGGAAAACTCAATGTACATTTAATTAAAATTAATCTGAAGAATAGTTTCAAATGATGATTGTATAGCATTTCATGGCAGAAGACATTTAAAGAAATACAAAATTGTTTTGATTTAACTATTAAGTCTAGACACTTTTAATGAGAATTTTTTAGAGGTGTGTGCTTATAACAATAATTAAATGTCATAAATTATTAGTAAAAACTCGAAATATACTTTAAGATTTTATTTATTAGAACATAATTAAATATATTTCTTTATTATTAACAAAGCATAAAAATCCTTTAGGTATTCATTAAAATATTCGAATGTATCATTTTAATTTACAAGTACTAAATCTAATTCATAATATTTAACTTTGCATCAATACCGACAATAATATGAATTAAATTTAATTTTTTATCAAATATTTTATTTTATTAATAATTATATAAATAATTTTTAATAAAATCTACTAATTTTCTGAAACGTTCAAGAAGAGAAACAGTTGTAAGCAATAATTATTAATTTTTAGAAACATTTTTGTTTACCACTAAAAAGGCATCAAAAGAGAAACATTAAAAAAATATTGAAGAATTTTTCAAAATAATTCAAACACATTTTTTAATAATTATAAAATTATAAAAATTAAATTTTATAACTTATACTATGTAAAAATTAAATTCTTTCATCTCACTTTGAGTAAAAATAATATTAAGCAAAACTAAAAATAATTTAAAATTAATTTAAATTTTCAACCAATTATTAATACCTATTATTCATGCTCTATAGTGTCCTGCAGTACATAGTTTTACAACTAGGCTTATATTATTTTTCTATGCTCATAGTTTTTCTTCGTATAATACTGTGGTAAAAAATTTAATTTACATAAGAATGAAATTTGAAGAAATGAATTTGCAAATAATAATTTAGTTACTATTGAGTTATACAGGATTGTTTTTTTTTATTAAACTGATAATAAATAGCTTATAACTACGCAAAAAACTTGCATTTGATAAACGTTTTACTCAATATAATGTGACTTTTTGCATCAGAGAAGTGAAGACATTATTTAATCTTAAACTAATATTATTTCAACGTTTACACCAAAGTTAGATTGAGAAATTCTACTTATAAGTTCCAGCTTTTAAAGAAAAATTATAGAGTAATATACTATCATATTTAACATTTATCAGTGGAATTTACTGGACTTAAAAGGAATTAATATTTATAGTAAAAAAATTACATTAGAGCAATACATTTACTTACAGTAGAAAATTCACATTATTTTAACAAAATGTATTTCTTGCTATTTTTTTATTTAAAAACAAATACTCTATATTTATTACAATAAAGTGAGATATTGTAATGAACGAAATTAAATTGTGAAAATCATAGAAATTTGTGGCCATTACCTTGTAAAATCATTTATCTAATAACGCCATAGAGGCAGTTAAAATAACTTTAATAATGACGTAAAATATTTGTATGTCTTGGAATAATCGATTACTGACATTTCCGCCATTTTCATAAAGCTGTTTCACTAGTAGAGGAAATTGCATAAAATCAATCATTTCGACACCGAGTTTACAATATTAGAAAGACATCTGTGTTTACCATAAGCCATTTTAATTTAATGAAATGAAAAATTGCGAATTTGTTTCTTTGATTTATTAAAGCCGACTCAAAGTGGTGGCATTAATATCGTATTATTAATAATTATATATCGTATTATTGATAAATATTATTGCTTAATTTTGGCTCATTTAGTTTTATAAACATCATTGTATTAAAAGGGAAATATCCGTATTTATTTAAATATATTATTAAACAAATTCCAATTCATTATTTCTACACAAAAATGGCTACTGCTTATTTGGAAAGATAAACATTTTATGTTTCTTTGATTCATTGTAATTTATAACAAGAGACATGACAAATAATTTTTGATTCATTTAGTACAACTAATCAACTGTTGCAGTGATTTCCTTTCTTGTTATTTTATGCAAACTTTCTATGATTTTTCATTTTGCTATATTAATCAGATAATGGACAGTTACAGCTCTAAATATAAACTATCTGTTTAAATGATCACCTATCTACAATTCAACACAATTTTTAAAATTTATCTATCTCGTTCCGAATTGGAACACTGAAACACGATCATTATTCTTTTGATGGGCACAACTAATTGATCAACATTGCATTTTAGCTGACTGTATTAAAATTGCATCGCTAGATACATCTTGACATACTAAATACATTGAAATGAAGTCTATGTTTAGAGCTGTTGTGAGTAAATATAATATTGCCCTCTAGAATCAACCAGACATTCAAAAAATGTACATTCTCTTTTTTAGTAAAAATGTATTACCTAAAATATTTCAAAATATAAGTATTTAAATAACACTGTCTAATTTTACTCATATTACAATACTATTTTACTTGTAAAAACATCACTAAATTTTTTTCAGTAACGCTCAGTCACAAGAAATATTTCTTTTTGGCACTACAAGGTCATCTTATGCTCCTACTTAAGTCATTTTGCTACTTTTATATAAGACACCCTTTCCTAATAATATGTATTCATTAGAATTATTTTGAGAGATATAATGATTCTTTAACAAAAATTATGGAAAACTTTTTCGAATTTTTGAAAGTTTTGTATATTTTTTCTAAAAAAGTATTTATTAAAAAAGCATTTTCCATCACATATAAGTTTAACTTGACATGAAAGCAATTAAATATTCTAAAAAGAAATTTAGTAGTAAAATTTTCTTTTAATACTAATTAAAAGTCACTTAATTTTTTGAATAAAATTTGCATCGTTGTATGTTGCCGAATTAACAAATTTTGTATGTACCAAATTAACGATTTTCTTGAAAAGTAAAAGTAGTTATTCATGTAACATAATTTTCGTTAAAACTGGAAATAAACAATATTTTAACACTTTTCTAAAAAAAACTGTTTTGAGTAATATACCAAAGGAAAAAATAAATTGCTACAATAAACAAAATTAGATTCTTTGTAATTTTAAATATTTTCGCTGAAAGTAATATCTTTTTAAATATAAAATGGAAAAATGGAAATTCTTTCCATTACCCTTATATAATTAATGTGAGAAAAAGAAAATATCTCATTTCTATAATAAGAAATAGTAAATTTCAAAGTACTAAAAATTAAATGAAACAATGAATGTTTGTAAATACAAAGCAGTCCTAAATGTATAAAAATACGCGTAATAAAACGAACAAAATGCACATACTGAATCGAGAAGGTAAATTTGATGTCTTGAAACATCACCGCTTTCAATTTAATGACTTAAATCTATCTGACAGATGAAACATATCACAAAATTGCTTGACATAAGGAATTTCTGAGATTTCGATAATCAGACATATCGAATTAATTTCACGTAAAATATTTTATAATAATTATATCAAGATAAAAGGCTTTATGTTATCAAACATGTACTTACACTGTATATTTCCCTATTTTTAAAATATTATTGAATATTAATATTCAAAAAATTTATTAATAATAATTAAATATAAAATTTTAGGTTAGATTAACATGATTTTAATCATTTTATTTATAGGATAAATTTTATACATTTTTAATTCAAATGTGCATCAAAACGCTAAGTAAATTTTGAATAAAGAATAAGAAAGAAAAATCAAAAAGAATAACTTCAATTTACTTAAAATATTTACTTAGAATAAAACTGAAAACAATGTCAATAGAAAATGAAGTAAAAAAAAATAGTGCTAAATTGTTTACCTTATTTGATATTCTGTTTAATTATAATCGATACACATTATTATAGATCATAAGAATCTCCTCTCACATAATTTTACATAATAATTGTTTATCATACTTTCCAAACTAAAATTGAATTCCTACAAATTTTATGTCTTGGTGAAAACTATGAAACTTTTTTTATTCTCTTTCTTTCTCTTATAGAAACTAAATTTGAGAACATTATATAAAAAAATTTAAAATTTAATTAACTGAATAAAGCAAATGTTAATTTAAAATTTAAATTTGCTGTATGTTAACTGGATTTTAAATAATAGATTATATTTTAAGAAATAATTTTATTAAATTCAAAGGTATTGCAGCTTAAGCTTTCAGTTTGACGGAAATAAATGCTGATAGGCAGTAATTGTTTAAAATTTTGAAATAAGGAGTCGATATGAAATTCAATTTCTAGTATTTTAAAGAGATGAATTTTCTTACAAATTGTCTCATCATGAATTTTTCATTTATTAAATAAATGTTACAGTTAATTTTTTATTATATAAAAATAATTTAAGGACGTGACATTCATTCAAAAATCACCAAAACACACCTTGTGGAATACTAGGAAAAATACATGACAAATTATAGTTGATTAATTTTAAACATTATGATTAGTCAGTTCATTACAAATATTTATTTATGAAAAATTACATTTTAAAGAACTTTTTTTTTCTCAGGAATAAAAAATCAGAACAATAAGGTAAAACTAGGTCACTTTCTAAATAAGTTTAAATTAGCTAAATATTCACAATATTTGTGACACAAATAGTTAATTTCCTAAAATGCTTTTCCTAGAAACTTATGAATTAATCGCACATTATATACCTCTAAAACCCTTCCTCCCACAAGATGTAAGTCGTTTCTTTGTAATCTGAACAATGACCTTAAATTTCTGTGAATTATTTTCTATCACTATATAAATCAAGATTTATGATTCTCATAAGTTATATTACATTTAAAAGTTACGAGTTCGATTTCTGTCAATGTGAAAATTTAAAATTGCGAATTTTCAATTAATGTTATGTATAATTATATCTTAAAAATATCAGGTGGGAAAAAATGATAATATTTATCAATTGTTATTTTAATAATTAATTACTTTTATAAATCTCTTAATTTCCACTATTTGCTTTATAATGCGACGCCATATTATTCATTGCCTTTTCAGTATTTCATTTTAAGATTTTACTTTATTCTTTATTTTTGAAATATTAACTAATGTAACACATCAATCAATAAAATCTGTCATATAACCAGAATAACATGTTAATAGCAATTTTTTTTCAATTAATTATTTTACTTAAAGAAGTGTTAACCATGAAATTACAAATATATCATGGTTAAAACTTCTGTATATATAAGTAAAATAATACAAACGCAATATTTGAGAAAATAGAACAAATATACGAAAATAAAAAAGTCAATTGTATAAAAAAACAATTAAAGCACATTACAGATGGAAATTGATAATACAAGTGAGGTTTTTTTTAAACAAATGTTACCGCAAATGTTAACGTATTGATCACTCTGCAAACTCTGTGTGCCAAACATATTAAAAATTATTCTTTTAAGCCTTTGTTAAGGAACGCTGTTAATAATCAATGGAGTCATTTTCTTATTATCTTTTGGCTTTGAAAATATCTTGGCTTCAATTGTTCGTTTCCTTTCAAAATAAATTCCTTTTGTTTAAATTAAAAGCTTTAAAACACCATTACATTGATTCTTTTATTCACTCATTGAAAGCGGAAGGTCTCCTGAAATTATTAAACACCACGTTGTAAAGGCAATAATGTTTGGAACTTTATGAAATTTTAAAAATTAAGAGTTATATAAAAATTTTAGTCTTGCATAAAAAAAGATTTTTGCTATGATTGATGTTTGAAATCCCTAGCAAGTTAAATCTAAGATGAGGGAAAAAGAAAATTAAATAAAGAAAGAATATTCTAAGCAACTATTTGAATAATTATATTTCTATATATAAAATTTAAATTTTTATTATTTTACATCAAAGTTTCCTTTTTTAATATCCTCTATATCAAAAATTTCTCAGCCTTCTAAATCAGGTCTATTTAAATACTTGAATTATTCCTTAAGGTAGCAGAATTTGTTGGTCGTTACTGAATTAATGTTTAACACTTCTGTGATAGAAGAAATGGCACAGTTTGATTAAAAAATCTTATTGCAAATCTAGAAAATTTTCAAGTCTCTACATGAAATGATTCTCGGGAGAGTAATGAGACTAAAAAGGATATTGTTAAGTGCAATTTGACCACGTTGCGTTTGAATTGCAAATTTCCTTTCTTAGCACATATCTCCTCTCTAGAAAGACTAGTGGGTTTTGGAAGCGAACAACTGAATACTTTTTATCAAATACGAAATGAGATTTGGATCAATTTTCCCTGCATCAATAAAATTCGAAACAAGATCTATCGGGAAATAAAATAAAAAATTTTCGATGAAAAGAAAAAGAAAGTGTAATACTTAATTCCCTTTCCGTATCGGGAAATTGCGAATGTGGCGTTAAGTTTTGAATTTTTTTTTCATAATTTTTCATTTTAACCGCTACGCTATGAATATTTTATATCATCTAATCATTTTCCTCTCTAATTTAAATCGATTGCTAGTAATCATTATGTCATTCTTAATTTGGTTTTCCTAAACCTAGAATTCTTTCATCTAGGGTAAAATTTATCTCTCAAATTGCTGAGGTTTTCTTTCATTTGCAATTTCTAACTTTTAATCTTTTTTCCGTTATATTTTGAGCTAAAAATGATGTAAATCCGCCTATAATATTTTTTACTTCTGCTATTTTTGAATCTGTATGCAATTTTATGATCATCTTCTTACTTTCTTTTCCGTTTTATTAATGATTCTAATGGCAACTCTCAAAAAGATATTGATGACAGGACTCTCAAGCTCATTTGTTGAATCCAATTAAAAGATAAAAAATAAATTAAAATTCACTTGTTTCAATTGTTCTCTTCCATTCGTTTAATGATCTTAGATAAAAGAAGAAATTACGATGGCTTGTTAAATAAAAATGTTTTATTTTTATTTTCTACTCCAAATGTACAAAAGCTATAAAGGGATATAAAAGCTTATGCAAAATACTTGGTTATTAATTGCATTGTCGAATGTCTCATTTCATAAAAAGATAATCCTAATTTATTTATTAGTTTTTATGGAATAAATTATTTTTTTAATCATTCCTGAAATTACTAATAATTTTTATTTCGTAATATTGAGAATTATTACTGCAGATCTCATTATGTAAATATAATGTAAAACAGCATTAAATAGATTTGATATCATTAAAATGAAGCATGAAATTTTCCATAGAAAACTAATTCATAAATTTATGCATGCACACATGTATATTTTTAAAATTTCAAATCTTTCTTTCTTTTACAGTAATTAGTTTCTATTTCTATGAACCAGTTTTCTTTGATTAAAATGATAACTAATGCTAAAATATAAGCTTTTTTAAATTTTTTATTTTTTTTCAATCATTCTTGATTTAAAAAATAAAAAAAAGTTTTCTTAATTTTTTATCCATTTTTATTTGTGTTTACATTTATTTAAATGATTTATCTTTATTATTTATATATTAATTGTTAAATTCAAACTATACGTTTAATAAATAATCATTTTTTAATTTTTTTGTAAATTTAAGGAAAGATTGTTGTTATTGTTACTATGTATGTTAAACATGAAAACTATTAGACAGAAATACAATATATATATATATATATATATATATATATATATATATATATATATATATATATATATATATATATATATATATATAACCCCTGTTATACATGTCATTCCTATGTTTAAAAAAATTATATAACATAAAATATATAATAGTTTTAAAATTTGTATGCTTACTATTTAAAAGAAATAAAATGCAAAATAGTAATTATTTATTTATTTAATTATTTAATGTAAAAACACAATATATGATTTAATCATTCAAAATCCAGAATTATGACGTATAAAGGGGTTAAAATTAAATATATTTATAATTCAGTAAATGAAACTATTTCTCTTTCATATTCGAAATTTTTCCTATACACTTTAATAATATGGTAATGCATGCACATGCTGTCATCGCATTATAATTTGACAAGTATCTATTGTTTTTTAAAGGCATTTTTAAGCAAATTGATGAAACTCGCTTTCAAAGACAGGTAAAAGCCTATTTGATGTAAATTCTATTTGCAGCATAACTAAATATTTTAACATTCGGTGAAAGTAAAATTCTTCTAAAAGAATTATGTGCAATTTGCATTGCTTTTTACCATGAACTTATTTTATGTATTCCTTCATATGTGTACGTCTTTGTAATGATATAACAATGTATATTTTTGAAAATCAAAGGGAATATTGAAGTTTTAGTGGAAATTTTATTTTATATAAAAACATTTTATTATAATTTTTTTCTTCAAGTCTATTAATCATAAACTTAAAATCTATTGTCTTTTATAAGATTAGTGTGTTCACTGAAATTTAGTGTAAATTATACTGTTACAGAAATATAATTTTTGTTATTAATAGGATTTAAATTATATAATATCTCACCCAAAAAAAATTAAGTAGCAAAAAATAATTATTCATCTCTTGATTCTTAAAAAAGGTAGTGTACAATGAAAAAATGAAGAAGCGTGATTATAAATTTCATTCACATTTAAATCATAGTTGACAAAAATGAAAAGAAAACTGAAGATATAATCTTGGCATGATTTAAAAAATTATTTTTCATCAAGTTTAAAGAAAAAAATGAAAGATAGTATCATGGCTGGAGCATCGTTTTTAAAATAATTTTTCATTATTTGTCACACACTTTCTTTTTTCTGTACTCTAAGAAATTAAGTCAGTTGAAAGATTAGTTTTAAAAAAATACAAATCATGAAATTTTTCTTAAAAATTCTTAGGATCATAACAAAATGACAAAACATTATTGGACTTCTACCAAATTTTAAGAGCTCATTTATCATCCTCACAAATACAGCTTCTGATTAACTAGGCTAAACTGAATTGCGAAGTGAAAATATTTTCTGGCACGATAAATTATTTTAGAATTGGTAATTTTTTATCAAAAGTGTTTTATATTAAATTATAATAGATCACTTGAAAAATTATTTAATTGCATTTTTTGTCACAATGTCCACAATAAAAATTGCAAAATTGTATTGGATACATTATTAATATTAAATATTAAGCTCATAGATATTTAAAATAAAAATTTTGGTTAAAATATTCATCTGCATTTGTGTGTATTTAAAACAATTAGAGCAAGACAATGGGCTACTGATATATACCAAAATGCATACCCAAAGAAAGTTGATAATTTTGCTTTTCAGCTTACTCTTCATTTAAACGAAATTGCAGTATGTTTAGGATAACATGAACAGGACAATTCATTTCAATCATTTAACAAGCACAATCTTGGAAACTCCCCACATCGTAACTTTAAGAGACGCTAATGCAATCGCTAGATACAAACTGAAAGAAAATATATCAAAATCGAACATCAATTATTATGTTATCAGTGCAGACAAGATTATTACCAGGACTACTTCTAGACTTAGAACCCAACACTTCTGTGGAATGACTATAAACACGTCGGCACAATATCTTACAAATTATGTAGGAACTGCCCTGAGAAGGAGCTCACCCCGGAACGTATTTTTAACTGCCTGGTCATCATAAAAAGTTTACAGGCTATTGACGAATTTCCTTTCCAGGGAAATCTCTATAATGATAAAATTGTGCCATTGCGAAGGTCGTGATTTTGGCACTTGGAGTAATTTGACCTGACATCAAATGGACACTACACCAACCAACCCTAAAGTTATTGATGAAAGCTAAAAATTTTTCAATGATCAATTAATTGCGATGCAGTTAATGTATAGATTATTGTGGTTGATAACAAATGAACAATATGGAAGTAAAATTAAAGAATAAAAATGTGCATACTTATGATTATACATACTGAAATTTATGATAACACATAGCAAATGAAGAACAACATACCAATCTATTTTATTAAATACGAATATTTGAAGCATTTCTATCGTAATGAATTAGAGAAATTTTCATGATGGCGAATTAAAATTTACAATATTAAACAAAATACATTAAAAATATTTTCTGCTCTTAAAAACTTAATGTGTGGTAAAATTTTCCGTATACAAATACTGTGTAATTTGTCAAGCTACTTTATATCTCTTAGTAATCCATTTATGTGAAATTGATATCAATGGTAACCAGATTGTATCTGGCTGATGAGAAAAAGTTAAATAAAATACTTAAAGTTATAAATTTAGCCGGTGAAAAAATTTAGCTAATGAAAATATTTTTAATACAACACGGTTTATATATATTTTATATATATAATTATAACCATCAATTTTTTGGAATTTTTCTCAGAACATGGTTTAAAGCCATCAAAAATGTTCCTAATATATCATCTTATGATAAATTGCTTGTGTTATTCTTAAGAAAGCTTTATTGCCTGTAAAATTACAAATGTTCTCAGTAAAAGCTGTAAGAAGTTAAAAAAGCACCTTGATGTCCTCATAAAAGTGTCTTTCCTTTCCTTAGGCTTATGTAAGAGGGGCACTTCGAGTATCCTTTTGAAATAAAACAAAAGCACTTAAACTCGTAACAGTAGAAATTGATCTACTTTGCTGTGATCAAGGTTGAAGTGATCTATTTTCAGACATTTAACCTTAGATAATATTGGAAAGAATATCGATTTTTTACAGAAAAGTTTCATGTCAGGTTGAACATTAGGATTAGATTTTGTTTTGTTTGACTTACATTTTAATTTTTTTTTCTGCAAGCTTGCATCATAGTTACCATGAGAATAATTAATTGAGAACTGCTATATAAATTTTAAAATAAAAACAAATTTGTTATCAGAACCACAACAGAATTATTTAACACAACGATAAAGTTCTTTATTTAATTTATATTCTGAAATAAAATAAATTCTACCATAGTTTCAGTTAAATGAGGAAATCATTTATTATTTTTCTAATATTATTATTTTCAGAATCATGTGTAAAATCACCTGTATTCCGTAAGTGTTTTCTTAATTGCATTTAATTTTTTAGCGAACACTTAATTAAAAAATCAATACATTCCTGATTTAAAGGGATATTCCTTTCTTCTTTATCAAACAACTATAATTGCAAATACTATTTGACATAATTTATTACATTTATAAACCTACATATCTAACGTCCATAGAGATAATATGGACGTTAGATTACAGTTCGGCATATCTATTCGTTGGAACAGACAAATTGCGAGCTAATCTCTACAGAAGCTCATATATTCAGTGAATTAATGTACTTATATCTGAATGATTATTGCTTCTGTATAATCCAAAGTTAAATTTTCAAACTGGTTTTACTTTCCAAAGGATATCGAATCACAAATGCTTCCAAATTAATATGAAATTAATTAACAAATTTAAATTTCTTATAAGCATTTCCAATGCAATTTAACGTTCATTGTTTTCCCCCTAATGAAACAACTCTGAATATTTAGCAGCCACTCCCAACAGCATGGAAAATAAAAGCCTTTAAATTTTAATAGAAATACACATTATTCCATTAATATAATTAAATAAATCCCATGACAGAATAAATGTCCTTAAAGTCAAAGTTGGATAGTTTTTATTTTAATTGCGTGTATATGTGTATTTAACTATATATCTTTTAACTAAAACGAATTTTTAAAACACAAATTGGAATTTTTTGAATGCATAACTTTTATTTCGTTGAGTTTAATAACATAATTTATTTAAGAAATTTTATTTTTCACTGAAAATATAATTTAACTTTATAAAATTTTTCAATACATTCAGTGTGGCAATGTTAATTTCTTAATATTCCTACAACAAATTTATGGCTTAATTTATCAGTGTAATAAGATTTTTTCATTCAGTAACGTAATTGAATTCTTAACATATGCATAAAATTAATAATCAATGTAATGAAATTTTCTTAGGATATTCTATCATTTATTACGCATCATAACTAGGAAACATGATTACATGAAGCAATGAGAAATTTGGTAGTTTTAAATCCCCATTTTCTTGTATAATGAAACTATGAACTCTAAAATTTCTCTTAATCAATTTTTAAATAACGTTCATTATTTTCATGAGAAACTAAAAAAGTAATACTTCAACAGTTAGACATAAAATGTGATTAAGATGTTTTAAATAAATAAATAAAATAATATTATTCTAATGAGATAAATGTTAGAAAATGTTTTACGTAATATATATTGCATTTATTATATATTTATATAAAATAATAAACATGTATGAAATTCTAAAGAAATTTCATAAAAGTGTTTTAAATATTTGCAATTTGAACTCATAAGTATATTCAAGAAGAGTAGTTTTAGTGTTTAGATTTTTAATCAATTTATCGTTACTTATTTCCTCTCTTTTTAACTTTAATATATAGTTTATATAACCAATTTTTTTCTCTCTTAAATTCTAAACAAGGGTATTAAAATTATAAATTAATACAGTGATACTAGTTACGGTAAGTGGAATAAAAAAGAAATTTTGCTATCTTATTATTATATAAAAATTTATTATTATACAATAATTGTTATCGTATTATTATGTAATTTAATTATTATATGAAATCAAAAGCAACAGAAGTACATTCAATTAGTAATTTGAAAGCAAATTCGAAAGAAATACAAGAAAATTATTCGTAACCAGAAAAAATAATTATTAAACAATGGAACTAAGGTAATATTGAATCTGATAATGTTATTTAAATTATACATTGGCTTATAAATGAGTGTAGCATATTAAATATCTATTACTATATTTATGTCTTAACAGAACTATACTCAATGAGTTATTCGTAGTGGCCTATGATAAAGCTAAAGGCTCATTAGAAGCAGCGTCTCTTACTTTAGAAATGAGTTCGAGTAACAAAATGGACAGAAATAAGCTGACTCCTTTCTTTTCTTATTTCAACGAGAGCTACGATGGTATTATAGAGGAATATAAAAGAACCTAATATTCACAGCAATGGTACTTTGAAGATTAGTCATGAGTTTTGTGATTAGTGACGTTTTCTAGTTGCCCCTTGATTGAACTATGATCGTCAGAAGAAAGACTTATTTCTCAATGAGATTCAGATGATTCCAAAAGAAATACAAATTAATATTTATGTGGGATATTTTGCGTAAACATAAATGAAAATAAACTAACAAAAATTTATATTTAAATTTTCAAATTACAGAAGAACACTACAATAAATTTAAATACGGAGTATATCCTTAATTATCAATAAGTAATTACAAAATTATATTTATAAAATTTTTAATTAACTATTTAATTCTTTCTTTATTAAAAAATAAATGTTTTATCAAACTAAATTAAAAATGGTGTAATATTATAATTTATAGAAACTATTCGATATCTCTCATATAATACACATTAACTTAATGAAAAAATAGAAATGATCGTTAAGTTTTTATTGTGCCATTATTTATTAAACAATGTATAGTTTGGGAAAAGATAGCTGCCATTAAAGTAACAGTTTAAATTATTTAAATATAAAATCATTAAAACAGTTGGTTGAGTCTAACAAAACGGCAGATAAAATGTTTATACATTAAGATACATTAGCAAAATTCTTAAGGAATAGGTTATGAAGAATTGGTTATTAAAAACAATTTAGTTTGAAAATCAATTAAATATTAAAGTATGTAAAAATAAATATCTGAATGTCAATGTGACATGAAAATAACTGACAACTGTGATAGTGAACCAGGATAAAAAAAATAGCAGGATATCATTCGTCAATATAAAAAAGGCATAAAGTACAGGGGCCCACGAATTTGAGATGCCTAATGACATCTACGAAGTCAGCCACTCAGAAAATAAAAAAGGTGTTTCTACATAAATACAAGTCACGTCAGTCAATGAAAAGCTTTGATGATGATGTTAAGATAATGGTGTAGATTTTAACTAGGATAACAATGACTCCTTTTTTCTTGTACAAGAAAAGAAAATATATATTCTTGGAGACGAATAAAATGGGTACATCAAAAGCTTTAAAGATGGTGAAACTATTTTTTGAAAAATATCTTACTAAATATTTTCTGTATTATGTACAGACATAAAAGTTGTATGAGAAGAGACAGAAATATTTCTGATGTAGAATCTCTTTTGCATTGAAGTTTGCATATTTCCGTAAAAAACTTTCATTTAAAAGATGAGATATCGGATTGCTTTCTTGCTCTAGATTCGAAACTGTAGTATTAAAGTAGATGAAAGAAATGTGATACATTTCTTTCATATCATTCATTTCATTTCATAGAATTATTTAAAAAAATTTTTAGTAAAATTTTGTATTTCAAAATTTAATATTTAATAAAACAGTAAATATTTTGGAAAAGCTTAGTAATATTTTTAGATACTGAAGTTTTTCATTTAGAGTAGGTGAAATGTAATATGCATATTTACTTCTAAAGTATTTTTTACTTTCATTAATTTCATATTTTTACTTTCGTCGCTTGCCAGAATGTATTTTTTTAAATATTGTAGCAACCTATGAATAGTTGTGTAGACTAGTAAATAGAAAGTGAATAATAGGATACAACGTATCATAACATATTTGTGCCTCAATAAGCATTGAACTATTATCATTGTTTTGGTTTGTTGTCATGTGAATGTAAAATGGAAACATTTCCGATCCTGTTCCTGTTGACAAAAGCCAATCTGGACAACAGATGCTCCAAAAAGTATGTCAACCATAGCAAAAACAAAATGCTTGCAGCTATTTAAGTTATAAATTTTTATCTTGTGATTATATACAAATTAATGAAATAAACAAGTCAGTAACAAGTAGAAAAACTGTAAATGTAATTTGCACAATATGTAAATGTAATTTAAATGTCATTTCCAATGTAAATGTAATTTGCACATTGATACTTATAAATATAATTAAATTTTTGAATATCGGTATTTATCAATATGTACTTTCAATTAAATATGTCATCAAGATAATTGAATAAGTAGAACAATTTCAAGTTCTAATCTTTTTAAGGTAAGCAAAATAAACTTTATGATATATCATCAGAAAGAAAATTATATGGGAAATTATATGGGAACAGTTAACTGAAATATCTTAAAATTAAGCAAATTTTTTTATAAAGTTACGAAAATTGCTTAACAATGAATCACAAAATGCTTTCTAACCAGTTGAATATCTTAGGAAATAGTTATAACTCATGTAACTAACATTGTATTAACTCATAATATTCAAGAAAGAGGGTATTATTGGCATAACTTAGCATTTATATTAATAAATATCGATTCGAAAAAAGACAGAAACTTATGTATGAATTGAATCAATCTAGAAAGAACTTAAAATTGAAAAACTTACTCGGCTACTTACATTGAATTCCGATGAAGTTTGGTTTGTTTGTCGCTCAATGGTCATTTTTGAGCACGAGGGCTAATTACATTGAATCGTTCAGTTTACAGAAGATTCCAAGTCCCTATAAATATTAAAGCCGGAGGGTGGACTCAAATTCATGAACTGTTGAATAGAAAGTCAAGGTTTTAATCATTCGGCAGCAAATTCGGTAGAATTCAGATGTGATTTCAATAATCAAAATTTTAATTTATTTTAATTACGCTTAAACATTTGGTAATTTAATCAAAACATCAATTTTTTAAATAAAATTGTTGATACTGATTTAAAATAATAATATTAAAAAATTTGCATTGATTTTCAAACATTTTACTACAGTATTTCACATAAAAATAAACTCCCGAGGAAAATTCACCTTTTAAATAATCTGTTATCGCTGATCATTTAAATAGAGAATTTTCCTTGGGAGACAACACATTAACACATTCTCGGCATAATTACAAATGTAGGAGTTTTCGAAAAATATAATGTTCCTCTACTGTCTTTTTTAAATAAAAAAATTTAGCGAAAGATTTTCCTTTGATAGATTATAGTAAATTTAAATGAACAGAGAAAGAATTATTTTATCTTTTATATATATGATTATACTTTTGAAATGAAATTTACTCATTTACCGATAGATATAACATCTGGACTTAGAAATGGCTTTGACAAAAACTGATTGAAACACTGTTGCATCTTCATCACAGAAATAATACCATTGCTAGAAGATTTCAGACTGGGACTGGCGTGTGTTCGATAATTTTCTCTTACCAAACTCTTACGTCAACTGCAGATTATATTATTCTTGATGGAAAAAATAAACAAGTATATAACTCTAAATGATCAATAAACATGCGTTCTTTATCGAAGAGAACATAAAAAAAGAAAACAGTCACAGACGCTCGCGGGCTCCTAATTTATACGAAAATCAATAACAACTAAGGAAATTATCAATTGAAAAGAGAAGAAAGCGAAGACATCCTTCATCGATTAGAGACTTTTTCTTATTGTTTCTTTAAAATAAAGACGTATTTTCGAAGATTTGCAAGGATATTTAGTATTATAATAACTAACTACTGATGCCTGAAGGAAAAGAAAAGATAAAGTTTTTAGTTTGTAGCAGTAATTATAAATATTTTTATATTAAAGTAGCAATGAGAGAAGAAATAATGTCTAGATTTCTATTCTAAGAAATAAAGTTAGGAATGTTTTTTGTTCAGTTTTTGAACATTTGTAGCAGAGTAATTCACTTAATGATACAAACTACTCATTGCATCTCTGGCAAAGAATCTATAAACTCTACAATTGTTTATTTTCATTCCCTCAGAGACAACGAAACCTTAGTTATTTTATTTTTGAATACAAAAAAATTTTACATTTTTGTTAAGAGTAAGTTTTTTCTTTAAAATATTATTATAATTCTCAGAATCATTGTAGATAAATTTATTTCACACACACACAAATAGTAATATTATATGAATATTATTTATATAGTTTTTATTAAATTAAAATTTGAGTTAAGTAACATACTCTTAATCAGAAAAAAAATTTTCTCCTTATGGAGCATATTTATTTGAGAAATTAGAATGGAATTCGTAAAAATCATTTATATCGTTGTTAAATTCAATCGTAATTGTGAAAATTTTATTACTTTAACTGTTAGCTATACAATGTCTACATATATATAAATGGTTTAGAGAAATACAAGGTATCATACATTAAGTTTGATACTTACTAATCACCTATCGCAAAAACTACACTAAACATTTATGAGAAAATCCTCAACTAGTGCAAACAGATTATATGAATCCTTGTTAGTGTAAAAATAGTTATTTCCAAAATCGCGTCGTTATTCAGATCTCATTCACCCTTGACCTTTGATTTCAAGGAAATATTATGCGTGTGGGAGTTTATACAACACATATTGCTATGTTATGCAAATAAAGGAAAGCGGAAAGTTATTGATTGTATAATGTACATATTTTGTCTACTCGAGATGGATAAATTTACCTTTCTGTTACATCCCGAATATTATATTGCGAAAGATCCTCATCAGTTTTCTACCTTTAGCATGCATGCGCATTTATTAAAAGTATCTCAACATAGAGCTTTTGATTCACTTGGGATTCAATAGTATTAATAAAATCAAATTCAAACATGTATTTGATACATTAATGCAAACAAGTTTTGTAGAAATTGTCAGCTCAACTGAACTCATTTTCAATGTTTATAACTATCTTAAGAGGTGAAATTAGATTGATAAATCAGAATATGGAGGTTTGAAACATTTCTTTGTGAAAAAAGTATTGATTCCTAAAAATGACATTAATAATTTTATAGCATTAAAATTCCCAAAAATTACTATATTCTGTTAGACTAAAATATATCTGATTTTACGTATTTCATTCTCATATAATAACCTATGAAAGCCTTATAACAACTAATAAGTAATTTGAATAAAGTTGAAACACACATCTAGTGATGGTTTTAGAAACGTATACTATTTTAAGCGATAATATTTCCACTCTATAACAACACAATATACTTTATAGTTTTTATTTCTGTTTCATTTTTGTGTTTAAATATATTTATTCAATTATAAAAAAGATACATTTTCTATAATGATAGTAAAAATTACTTTCAAAACATACTTGATAACTCTACAAAATTTCGATTATTTTTAAAATTGAAAACAATTCTGATAAAATCCATAATATTAATTTAATTTGCAAAATAATAAAATAAACTGTAATTTTACATGAATTAAATGACTTTATAACATTCTTTTAATTCTATGATGCGTATGTAAATAATATATATACACTATTTTAGTTAATAACTATTCACATTATTCTGTAGTTAGATACCATAATGCTTGAAAAGAAAGCAACTTAAATAATATAATAAATGAAATATTTTAAGCAAAAATGTTCGTTTAAAAATACTTTAAGTGAAAGTTTTGCTTGGTAAAAACAAGAAGAGTTTTCACTTTTTACACAAATATTTTCTCACGCAAAGATAATTTTCTTCCACATTAAGATAAACGCATGTAAAATAGACTAAAGAAAGAATTCTAAAATAGCTCCATATTTTATACCAAACAAAAGAAAATAATTCCTGTGCGTGTTGACTCTGCAAGGCAAAAAAATATAATAAAATACTGCATTCTACGTGTCATCGGCAATATTTTTTAAGAAGAAAAAGAAATTTAATGACTAAAGAGAACAAGCGCAAAAATATATTTTTACTCTGTCTCGATATATATAAACATATAGTCACTCCCTCTTTTCAAAGCTTCTGTCATGCGGTCAAATTATTTTCTGAAGCGGGAACAACAATTTATCGTGAATCAATAGTAGTAAAAAAATATATAAAAGTCGCCGCGAATAGTAATCATTGAACCACATACCAATCACCTAGTTCTGTACACGAATGTTCCTCTCGATTTTTCTCTTTCTATTCCATTGAGAAAAAAAAAAGAGTTCTACCTAGTAAAAATGAAGAAAAAGAAAACGCGAGAGCGAACAGCAAGAGAATTACAAAACATTTCCTCGTGAGAAGCAGGTGCCAATAAATAACTTCTATTATATTTATATAAAGAAAATACAACGTTCTCAAGTGGAACAGAGATTCAGTTAAGGGGCAGTAGTGCAGCGCCGAGATCTACCGAGAGTTCCTCACTCTTCTTAAAATGAAATCGACCCAATTTCAACTACTTTTCCCATAAATCTTTATTCTTTTCCTGAAAAGCACAGGTACTGCTCTGTTCAGATCGCAAATTATATATCGATAGAGTTTCCTTCATTATTATTCAGTTGACTCTCTACTCCTGTGATTCCTTTTATTCACAATTCTTTGAATTTCTTAGAAATTGTATAAGAATACTAAAATTATGTTTAACTCGAGTTTCTGTAAAATTACTTGTAAAATCGAACATTATGCTTAAATGGAAAAGCAAATTTTATTATTACCTTCAGCATTTTAAATATTTTTTAAGGGCAATTTTTTTCTTATTTTTAATGGTTGACAGAAAAAGTAATTAGTTAATGGATTAATCTTGATGAAGTAGACTAATCACAATATCTAGTATTATATTAAGAATTGGTGGCTATTAAACAAATACCACACTTGCGTAATCTAAAAATAAAATAATAATACTAAATAAGAAATAAATGGAAAGAATAATATTCCCGTTAATTTCAAGAAAACTGCTTAAGGGAGCTGGTTTAGTCTTTATTATGGATATTACTGATATGACTTTTCTTTATTTTACTAAGTTTATTTGTTTTTTATTTAATCTTATTTTTAATCTTGTTTTATTGTCAAACACATTAAAACTACTCAATAATGTCATTAATTGTACTTAGAACGACCATTTTTTGTGGAAGGTTTGGATGATGTGCTTATTTTGTCTAAACAATGGCAAAATGACGGTTCTCACTATTTCTAATTTTTCTATAAAAATACTGATTTTCTCAATATTTACAGTTTAAAATTATTTCAAATATGCACTCGAAATCAAATATTGTTGAAATAAAGATATGAGAATAGATTTTTTAATTATCGTCTCAACTACTTAAAGAGATACTAAAATAATAAAAGTAAAACTAGAAACAAGTAAGCAAATTTAAAAATAAAAGATTGTTAATCATTCGAGGATCCATTTTATTAAAATCGATATAAACATGCATTATTAATATGCAGTGCAGTTATATATTTTAATGAGTACACAATAAAGCCATAAATATGTACACTTAAATATGCATGCAATGCTAGTATTCCCAGTGCACAGCACAATCTCATTTTCACATTATTATATAGTTCGCAACGAAATAGTAATTTTAAATCCTCCAAACAAAGAAATTAAATTTTCTAAAAAATTATTTATTAGTTAACAATAAATTTCACCTCTAATTTCATTTTCGTGAAATCTCCAAAAAATTTTGTAATTTTTGTAGATTTTTTACTTTTTTTTATGAAGTGAAGTTTAAATTCTGTAGTTTAATTTACGATCACTAATTTAATATGATTTAATTTAATAGTGGAACTATTAATGCTAACCCTACTTTAAGGAGACTAATAGATTGGTAAAGAATGCTCAGAAGAATAATTCGCTGAAACATTTGGATCTCTTGACCTTGATTTCAATAGTTTGTTAATCCTCTTAATGAGAAAATATGGCACAAACAGTTTCATAACTATTATATCTGAGTATGTAAACTTGCTGATTCTATTTGTCGCAGGAATATTTTAAGGAGAAATTTATAAGTTTATTAATTTATTTAACTTGAGTAGAAGGTATTTTAAGCTTTGAGACTGTAAGAAACTTATAACAATTTTGATGTCAGGACTTCCTTAAATGATAAACTATGATGCATATACTTTGCTGTTCATTATAAGTTCTTTAATGAGTCACAATAGTATCATTCATTACATTGTATTCAGTGTTTTAATTCATAAATTACTATGTATAACTTTATAATATTCAGAAAGTAATCTATTTTTAAGGACATCATGTGTACCACATTTTAATATATGATACAATTTACTCGTCTATAGTTTCTTCTATGGATTGATAATTTGAAATTATTCGAATGAGATGTTTAGCTTAAAGTGAATTCTAAACTTCTACACAAGTCCATATTCCAAATAAATTTAATGTCCTCTAACTGTTGATCTAAAGGTCAAAGCATCATTAATTCAACTGTGTGTTCAGTCAATACAGTTTAAAAATTTAATTGCTTGATTGTTACATTATTGGTTTTTATTTGAATAATAACAGTTCTTTCATTTTCTTTTCAGTGAACTCACTTGCTGAAAAAAGTGACTTTCCGTTACGTAAATCTCCTTACAAATCCGATGTGGCTCCCCTTTACATGACAAAGAAAAATGAGACTCACCAACCAGTGGTAAGATTAATTTGTCTGTTAAAATATATCATACGTATGCATTTATTTATTAGCAGTTATAGCGTGCCTCAAAATATCAAACAAATATTTATCAAAATAATATTTAAAATATTTCATAAGTGATTCCTTATTTTGCAGCGGTATACAACTCTACTTAATTTATATTTTCTGCAATTTTAGGATACAGAAACAAATAAAAACATTTTATGGTAGAAGAATAGCCACACAAAAAATATTATGCTATATTTCATAACGAAATATATTGGCATATCTTTATTAAAAAGATGGTATAAATTAAAACATGCATGAATGGGCTTTTGTTCTCACAAATGGTTAATATCACATTATCATATTACTGTATTTTCTACTGTATGGTGACTCTATTGAAATGATGATTTTATTTTAATAATATATTCCAATTTATTGAATATCTGGCAAAAAAGATTTCCACAGCAAAAAAATGAGGAATATTTTTAAACAATAATTATATCTTCATATTTATTACAATAGAGATTAGTACATTACTATGCAATTAAAATCTATAGCTGGAAATGTTAATTAAGAGATAATATATTGTAAGTATCATCAAAGCTAAATGAAATGCTGTGGATATGACATGTTAAAATAATGAACAAAACAGATATACTAAAGAAAATTATGAAAAGAAAATTGTAAATTATTTTAAAAGGGTTGGCAAAACTGAGAGGACAGAGCCTAATTGAAGAAGATCTAAGCAAATTTTTATTAAAAACTGAAGAAAAAATCTCAGGTGAAAGTACCATGGAGCTCAGCAGTAGAGAAAGCCAAAAACTACCAAAAAAAATAGAGCAGATTATGAAGCAAAAAATTTAAAAAAATTTTATATTAACACTAAAATACCCTTAATGGAATTAATTAAAAGCTCTATGAAATTTTCTCAGAATATTTCAAAATTAAATAACTCTAAAAATTGTCCAACTCAAACTCAGTAGTATAGAAATTTATTTTAGAAATTATTAATAAAAGTAATTATTTATTCTGCAAATGATTTTCTTTTCATTTTCAACAAGGAAAGGGAGTGGCTTAAGTAGACTTCTAAAAAAATTAAGATAATAAATGGTTTTAAAGAAATTAAGTATATATTTATACCGATAACTGATATCAGATATAATTTAGATCTCTTAAAGAGTAGTAGAAATAAAAAACTTCATATGGAAATAAATTTCCTGAAATTAAAAACAAGAACTGATATCTGAATGCAGTGATCATGGTTTCATGGAAGTTCTTTCTAAAAGGATTGAACTTCATTACTGAGATAATCAAAAAAAGTCATCCGGATTTTATTTTTAAATTCACAAACTTGAAAATGTTAAAATAACAAGATTTTTTGTGTTTTTCTTTGTTGTCATTGATCCAATATTCAATTGGGAAAATAAAATCAGATAACAAAAAAGTGCAAAGATTGCTGTTGGAGTCATAAAAGCTATCCTTTCAAGTCTGTGGAATTGATTCCAAACAACAAAATATGTTAAACATCAACAAAGACAAGTTCATCTAAGCACTATCATAGCAAATGATGATTGATATAACCTATTAACAGTTTACCAAAACTGAACAAATAACGTTATCCAGTAGCAATAACCGTTACTTTTAGTTTGAAGACAAAGAGTATCTGGATGAACAATCTGAAACGGGATTTAAGAAAACGGACACCATAAACCATATGTTTATTTTTTGATTTTAAGATATTTTGCAAGCTGAAAAAGTGGGCTAATAAATATTGAGATTGAGCGCAAAGCGATTGGTATTATTTTCTATTTATTAACGAGTTCTGATTCAGTTTTGTGCCCCGGCAAGCAGCTAGACGGGCATGAACTTTCCTTTAACTTTCTATTTGTACTTTCATCTTGAGCTATTACATTTTGGGGCATCAACGATTGTTGAATAATTACCGTTAAATGAACATGTATTTGAACGATATGCAATTCCGAAATCTGTATGCCATCGGCATTTGCAGAGCAAACTCCGTTCTAGATGTTAATAAATTTAATTTAGATATAACATGTTTGGTTTCGTTTACTTTCTCAAGCTTCACTAACCCACCAGACCAAAAGTAGTGACCCGGACATGATTTTAGCACGCAACCTTCTGATTTGTGTTTTAGTAACAGGAAAAACGGCCACATTCTTTCCCAAAAGATCACATTACAAACGTGGTAACTAAAATAAGATCAGACTGGAACTTGCATTGGTGAAAGTAGATCCTGCCTATTATTTGGAATATCAATTTGACGAGCCAAAACCATTCACATGAGAAATGCTACAGAAATCGATAATTTCTTTTTTAAAACTTCATAATTTTAGACCGTATACATCTTATCATGGAGAAAACATAATTGAAACTGAAATAATACAGAGTATGAAATGGCCAAAATTGTTTCCTGATCATACTCCTACTGAACATTTTTGGTTGCAGTCAAATGACACATAGCTGCAAAACCTAGGCTTCTTTTTACTCTTATCAATAATCTAATCGAATCCTTTGGCGCAGCATGTCCATTTTTGGACCTTGCGCCATTAAACCCAACCAACCAACTAATCGAATCCATACAAAAATCATAGTGCTTAGTTTTCCAAGACTTAATTTTTCGAAGAGCTTAAATACCTTACTAAATATCTTCCAGAATTTCCAAACAATACTTTTATAGTAATTTATGCGTAATCATACTGTTTCACTTTAATATCCCCTTTTTTGACTTTTTTTGCATGCTCCTTCAAGTTTTTGAGCTGTGCATCTTCAAAGAAAAGAGGTGAATTTCGTAAGTTAACAACTGATTAAAAATGTTTATTTATTTACAGAAAATATTCTGAATTATTTTTGAAATGCGAATATCCTTTCTTCAGTGAATCATGTAAAAATCTTGAAGTTACAAGTTAAGTGTTTTTCTAACATGTCAACTGATGTAACTGAATTAATTACAAAGTGCGATTTTGTTTTTAGTTACTTTTCTTCCATTATTTTTAGTAATTTTATTTAAATTGCCTCAATATTCCTAAGAGCTCGTTCTCAACATTGATGTGCTTTGATTCATTAACCACATTTATGCTTTAACAATGTGTTTTATTTCATACGCAAATATTGATAGAATTGCATTATGGGTAAGAAACAAACATATTAATTCATGCAAATAATTTATAATTATCAGGAAACTTTATATGATACATATTTTAACTGAACAGTGAAATTATTTATTCCTATATTAATGCAATGTTATAATGAGCAAAGCTTCAAAATTAAGTAATGCTTTTAAGAAACTTGTCCAATAGTGATCACTTACACTCTACTTTTCTCTCTCTGTAACGTTGAAATGCCAAATCTCAAGTATATTCATTTAATATCGTAAGGGGATTTCTCTAGCTTTCTCTGCCACAAATAATTCCAAATCAAAATTACTGACCCAATGAATCTAAGAATGTCATTAGAAGAATCCCATTAGTTGGTCTGCTGAACTTTTACAATTTTGTGATTACTTAAGATACTTGATCAATCAGTCTTAAAGTTAAGGGTTATTTCTTTTAATAGTTGAAATAATATATCTCTAGTCTGATAAAGTTCTGCAACTTGACTTAGCAGAGATTCGACAAATTGGCCAAATTTATTAGAATTTAAGGAAAATGAAAGTACCAGATTCTTTTCTCAAATGGCACATTTTTTCAAGTGTCTAACATTCCCTATGGTATTCACATCGATCTGTTGAGGAGACCAGATAATTCATTAATAATTCTACATGCTCATCAAAGATATCAAGAACAATATTGATTAGATAATATGATGATTTCTTTTCATCAAACTCAATTTATTGTAAGGAACATTAGTTTTAAGAAATCAGATTAGTATATGAATCCTTTGTCAATATATTTTCTGATTTGATTTGAAAATTTAAAATGTGTCGCATAACTATAGCCCTTAAAATTAAGCCCATCACTAAATGTGCACTCTCTTATTTGACAATCTGCCTGTCATCAAATTTTATCGTGTAAAATATAATTCATTTAGTTTGGTTGTATTATTTTAGCAATCAACTGTCCAAGAGAAGTTCAGAATATTTTATAAAAGACTTGTCGTTGATGGCTTAATGTTAACAAATGAGCTCAACTGAATCTTATCAAAATGATACCAAATGATGACAAATATCACCATATCAAATAGAAGACATATTTTCTTACTGGTATAAATTTATCCTATCATTGATTAAAGTACATTACACTAAGCTCATATGTTCATTATCGTAGTACTTGTTATTAATTAATGAAGAGACATAATTTTCCAAAAGACTCCATGGGTGACATAAATTAAGAAAATGGGTAGAAGATTAATACGTCTTTATTATCAGTAATAATTATCCCCTTAATATAATACCCTCTATGTAATACTCTCAAATTGAAAAATCCCGAAAATTATTTCTACTTCTGGGCAAATATTAGAATGTAAACTTATGTAGACAATTCGTGATAGCCTAAAACGAAAACCTAACAGATAATGTTTAGATTCTATCAGATAAGTGCAATTATTACTTTTGACCGTGCTTTATTAAGACATTAAACGAGATAAATTAAGAATTTATTGGATGGTTAAGTCGCAATGAAAAATCTTAAAACAATATTACATTTTCAGTTGTTCAAGTGTTTGAAAATATGAAGCATTTTCACACCTTTTTTATAATATTATTTTCTCTAGAATTCGATTACACCAGTATTGAATAACAAAAATATTTTCAAATTCTTTCTTTACTTAAAAATGTTTGCAGTTATATGTATAAATGGACCATTATTTTTTTGATACTATTAGTTTTTCTCTTATAAGTATAGATATAAATTTTAGTAGAATCCTAAATGATTAATTTCTAAATTCTTTAGATTATTTATGCAAAGAGAAAAATAACCTAATAATAAGACCATTTATAAAACATCACCATCCACTAAACCATCTCTAAATGAGAAACCATTGCAACAATAAAAGCAACACAGCAAGAATCTTTACCCTTATTTTCAAAAATTTATTATTATCTTGTCTAACAACATTGCGTTATCTTGTCTACGACAAATAATGCAGACTTTCGACCTAGACATTTTAGAAAATAAGATTTAGCAATATCCTCATCATATTATTTACTATGTCATTTTAAATTAATGAAAACAATTAAACTGTTAGAACTCACCTAATCTGGTTCGAACCCAGTAAAGAAAGGTATCATTTTGTTTACTGAAAGGATTTGCAGTAGGTCTTCATACATTCAAAATCTATCCAGCTAAAGCTTCCAATGAATTTCTGCAGAATTATAGGCCAGTCAATCCTTCATTAAGTTCTTAAAGCCTATTTTCTACTGTGTGACGGGAAAGATGTAGAAAAAAATTCCATTCATGTTTCAGTCTTTTAACTTGAGTGTAAATGAAAAGTTAGATACATTTTCCTCATCAACATCTTTAAAGATATTACAGGAAATATTCATTTTATTTAGTCTAGGGAGATAAAAACATACACATAAAACACTTCAAGACTTAAAACTCTTTTTAATCTTTTTGAAGTCTGTCATCAAACTTCAAATGTTTTATAATGTACTTTTTTTATTCTGAGCTTCACCATACATATATTCAGGCTCTCTATAATGACATGCTGCATTAATTACAATTTTTTAGGAAAACTTTTTGGATCACTTAAATGTTTCCATAGATTCTTCTATATTTTATCAAAATATACAACAAAACATTAATTTATCAAAAACATAGAAACCATTCAAGTTGCATTAAAAATGTCAAACGATTTTATTAAATTACTCAATTATTAAAAAATAGCACAAAGTCTCTTTAAATTTGATAAAAAGGTTCAAATAGAAGATTGTCCACATTTTAGAAAAAATTTTAATAATCCTTTTACATTAATTCGCTTATAAAAAAATAATTTTGAGTAATCATGTGAGACAAATACTATTAACATCATTTTTTTTAATTTTAACATTGTTGTTACTAATGACACTTGGACAATCCAAGCTCGCTATGCCTTGGCTATGCGAATTTAAGTCAATTGGGAGTGTCTTTCGTTTAATCAGAGCACCATGAAGGTGAAAGTACGACTTTTGCTCTTCAAATCCTCCGGTAGATGCACCAGAGGATCTACTCCCTCAATTTTGGCATTGATCTGAAAGGGGAGTAAATTTCTCCAGACCATTGCACCCATGGTAACTGCTCAACGACCAACCACAGGACTTTCGATTCCACAGATTTAAAAAGCACGTAGATCGCATGTACTCGGTGGGTCTTTGGCGGCATTGGGAATCGAACCCCGTCCTTCCGTATGGAAAGCCGATACTCTAACCACTAGGCCTTACTTTAACATTAAGCTATCACATTAAATATTTGCATTAAAATCTATTTGTCAAATGTTTAACGAAATATATTTTATTCTTAGTTTTTCCAATAGGTTAATGATATTTTGCTATCTATGATATATCTATATTAAACTGGGCGTAAAAGGATCATTTTACGTTTACAAAATAATGTAACATCCAGTGACATTGTATAATCTTACTTTTGCGGTGCATTGTTATTATAAATATGAACTTAAAATATTTTGAATAATCAAACTAAAACTTAAAATATAATTCATATGAATGCTAATAATTATTTTGTAGAAATAACTCGGAAATTTTTATTAAATACAGATAGCAAAACAGAACATTTTAACTATGGGAGATTGAGAAAACATTCATTTTATAGAAAACAAAATACATCTTACATTAAAATGAAAAAAAAACAATATTAACGAGCCGAAATATTGTTCCTAACAAAATTATGTAACCACAAAAATTTCTTTTTCGGGAGAAGTTTATTCAAATTGGGAAATATGTCTGGAGATATTTTTAGAATACACTGTTTTTCTGCTTCCAAGAAATTAAATTCTTGTTACTGTTCCGCATAAACTAATTAAATATTAAGCACCCGAATTTGAGGCGATAATAAACGTCAACTACTTTCACAAGAAGTTTCAGATCGCACTCAGATACTTTAATCTACTTACAGCAATAAATGTATGCATCATTCATTCTTTATTTTCCCAAGAGTTGCTCTAAATTGTTAGTTTTTTCAGAAAATGTCAGTGGAACCCCCCCCCTCAGACTATAAGAGTTTTTAGGATATTAGCATTCGAATTTACATATTACGTTTATTTGTTTATCTCATCATTTAACGTCAAAGTATGCACTTTTGATAAAAAGGAGTTCATTTATATTTGCATTAGAACATTTTCAAGATTTATCATTAACAACATTGGTGTGATGCATTCATCTTATAAAAATTGTTTAGGTAATTTCAACATCATTTACAATGCTATAATTTATTAAAATTCTGATTCCAATAAAAAAATTATTTATTTTCTTTTAATTTTATTACTGAATCTTTTATTTTATTATAACTAAATTAAATTATCTCAAAAGTCATTCTTTCCCACTCACGTCATTTAATGCTAATTCACTAGAAGTCATCTAAAAACTGATTACTTGCAAGAAAATACCAGATGAGACGTCAAAAATACAGCGGGTTAATCCAAAAATAAATTTTTTTATCATAGATGAATTAAATAATGTAACAAGCCTATGATACATCAATTTTACATCACTTTTTCCAGCAGAAAATGTTGTGCTGGTCTCCGAATGGTTAGCGCTCTTGCCTTTGGGGCAACGGTTCGTGGGTTCGAATCCCCCTTGGGCTTGAATGTTTGTAGTGGTTCGAAATCTGCTGTAAGAAGTAGTATCAGGTCTAGTTACTTCGTGTGTAAAAAAAAATGATCGTTGAATCGTCTACCAGAAAGTGAAATTAAAAGTTCAACAGTTAAAATAAAAATTACAATTTTCTGAGATTGACTATAAGACATGTTTCACAAACAGATAAAACAAGAAAATTAAAATTCCTGATGTGTTTTTATCTATTTCATCGTGATAAATTTAACCTTTCAATAATTTTTATGAGTTGAATACATGTAAAATTGCCTAGTCTGCATTAAAGAAAGTAAGAATATCAATAAACACACAAATTAATGATTTGTGGTTAAAGCAATTTATGAAAATCCATATCTAAGTGGTTCTTTTACCCAAAATACTTAATGAAATTTAATATCATTTTCAAATCAAAAGGGGCATCAAAATACTTTTCATTTCCCTGGAAATTCAATTATACATATGTTAATGTCTTCAACAAAAGAATTTATTTCTTTTCAATTTGACGTATAAAAAGAATCATTTGATATTTTTTTAAAATTAATGCAGTCAGAATAAATGATATACAAACTTTGAGGAAATGGTCAATATCTGAATTATTGAAACTACGATACAAGTTCCAGCCACTTTACTTGTGATGTACTTTTTTAAGTGACCGTAACAAAATGTTTTAAAATGTTAACTTTAATTTTATTTTTTCGACTCTTACAATTAAGCTTTCAAACTTAAAGCTTTTATATTCTTGCCTTTAATATTTTTCAATTATGTTGTATGGGTTTTTTTTTTACTTTAAGGCTAGTATCATTTTTTAGGATTTATTTTATTCGTTATAAAACTTTCACTGCTTCTGAAGAAGATAAATAAGCATGCACACAAATCTAACTCATAATACGAAATTTTTGTAACTGTATGTTTTCAGTGATAATAATTTTTGAAGTCATAAAATTATATCAGTCAAGTAATTTAGTATGCTACATTTCTGAGTATAAATAAATAAATACATTTAATCAATAAAATAAAAGAACTAGTTATAAATAAAATGAAGAGTATTCCTGGATTAGATAGAATGGACTTTCTGCCGTAAAGCGCCATCTATTGTGATCGTCAAAAACTATTTTGAGATGATTTTTTGAAACTTAAGAAAATCACCGAATTGACTAATTGTACTATTTAAAACCAATTTTTTCAACTTTAATTCGAAAAGAATAATTTCCATATATTATTCCTTCAAAAGCTTAACTGTTGAAAGGAAAATATTGGATTCAATTTATTTACTTCAAAATAATTTCTTTAATTACTCAGTCAATTTAAAATTGGCAATGAAAGTTAGAAAACAAATCACTCAGTGGCACAAACTTTAATATCATGTGAACACATTTTTATTTTTTAATATATTCTCAGTTTTATGGAAACTCACATTAGATTGTTAAGAAGCAAATATTTGGAATCAATATTCTCATAATCTACTCACTACTATTAGACGCCATCAAATGAATTAAAAGATGAAATCGTTCTCTCTTGAAAATTCTTCTTTAACTCCAGAAATGTTTCAAGCACCTTAGATTTACAAATCAAAAAATTAAATGTTGTCTTTTCACAAATTCAATGCTATCTTATTTTATTAATGAAGACATAAAATGCATGTTACTTTTAGAATATTGATTTTAAGTGCTATAAAGAGTAGCCCTGTGTGTGTGTGGCGATAAAAAACTAATAAAATAAGGCATATTAATAAGTACTATATATAAGATATTATAATAAAAATATTGCATCAAATAAAAGCTCATAATTTGCTTATCTTCTATGTTTATCTCATATTGAAATGTTCATGCATTTTAATTTAGTGACGAAATACACAATGTTTTTATTTCAAATGTGTATGTGTTGTTTTAATACATTTCATTCATTCCTATTCATAACATCTGCTAATTTTATATGAAATTCCCAGAAATATGTAATATATAAGAAAAGTAATTTTGCTCATTTGATATTCATCAATTACCATTAAGCCACAAAAATATACCTATTTTAGTGCAATTATAGATAATTTAATTTGTATATGGTTAAGTAATTATTTAAATGATTACACTGGTAAATTAAATAACCTTATTACATAATATATAATTATTTATGGAAAATTTATTAATACATCATAATGTTTATTAGCTATTCTTGTTTTTAATGGTTCATTTTTAGAATTTTCTTTTCTCTTAAAAAATTATGATTAAATTAATTTTTAAAAAAAATAATTAACTAAATTCGTTTGTAAGAACAAATTTATAAATTTTCATTAACTATTTGAATATCTGCAGTCCTTTGCCTTTCTTGTTTCCTTCAAATTTGTTGTTTTGGTTAAACGAATCTTTTAAACTGCAAATTTCTCATTTTTTCAGATAACACGGTTTTTTTATTTAAATCTCTGGATTTTAATAAAGTTTAAAGTATCATATTTTTATGCAGACGATTGAGTTCGAAGAATTATCTTTCCTGCAATATCGAGATGTCTTCTTCTTCTTCTTCTTAGAATTGGGTTTGTATGTCATTGGGCACCTCTGCTTTTATCAGCATTTTGTACCATTAACTCCAAACCCAATGTTTCCTAGTTCCAGTTGCTCGGGTCACCCACTTTATTAATAAAGTCCGATAACCCTTTAATGGAGTCTAGGTGTAACTCTCTAGTATGGATGATGCCTAAAGAGGTTAATCTAGGGAGGGCAAGAGCCTCGCATTCATAAATGATATGCTCTGCCGTTTCCTCTTGCGTATGACATTTCCAGCAGATAGGGTCTTGCTGAAACAGTCCCATCTGGTCAGAGAGTCAGTCATACTAGGGATAGCTTCCTGACTTTCACCAGAAGATGGTTTATAGGTCATTTCTACCTCAAGTGAAGGATTCATTACTGCCCCTTTACAAGACTGCCTCTGAGTTCCCTTGTCTTTTTCAGCTAGGTCTACTTCAGAGGCATCACCTGCAGATGCAGAAAGGTTTGTTATTTCTTGTGTCTTTTCAGCCACAAGATAACAATTTATAAGCTCAGGTAATATAAGTCCACCCAGCATTGCCTGAGATACTGGGCAAGGCAAATTACTCTAGAAGTTTGCCAGGCAACTAGAGGCTCCGTTAAGACACCAATACCGCGGTGCCAATTAGCCCTAGGCACGGATCGCATAACACCAGGGTTTACGGGAGCTGGTTCGCGGCCTCTGATTCTATATTCAAGGCTATCCTGTCATTCCTGCAGGACGTTCGGTGATCCACCACCTACCGACGCGCCTGGTAGCTGCTCAGGCCCCAGGAATATCGAGATGTATAATTAAATCGTTAAAACTGTAAATAATTAAATATTTCTCTCATGATATTTCTCCACATTTCATTGTTATTTAATTCCACTGTATAAATTTGAAATAATAAAGTAAAACATATAATACTTATTTATGGAAGTGTTTGTGTTTGTTTTTATCCTAATTGGTTCCAAGTACTTTTCCAAGTATAATTATTGTGATTTAAAATGATTATTTTTAGCAAATTTAAAGTTTGCAACAAGATTAAAATTTCCTCAAATACTTTAAATTCACATATATAAATTTAAAAACTAATTATTCGATTCAAATTGTGAACACAGTGTTTGGAAAATTTTCTTTTGTCTTTGATAGAAAATTAACTTCTCACACTCTTTGAAAATTAACAGTCAAAATTATTTAAAATATTAAGCATTTAAAAAATATTGTTGATTGTTTTCAATTGGACGAGAAACACATTGATTGATTTAACAAAGGAAATATATATTATATGCAGAAATATTTGTCTGCTTTTAAGCTATACGTAGCATTAATCGATAAGCTAAAATATAGGAGCTGATTTTACCGGAACTATTCCACTAATCGACAACTAAGCAAAACGTAGGTTCGATGAGTGAACAAATATTAGACATCTTTCCATCCCACGTGATATTTTCTTTCCTCCCAACTCCTAACACCGAGGGTAGACTATTTGTTAATCTACTCACATAGTTATATTTTTATTGCTACGTTTTTATATTATTCATTTAGTAAGATTTAATATATATGGCGTGCAGTTTTTTTAAGGTAAACATAGACACTACTAGATTATTTGTTGACGTTCGAATAACAATATATTAATAAATAAAAATCCTCAATGCTCAAGTAAAACAAAATTTCAATTTCTTGATTTTGTAACATTACAAAGCCTCTAATGCTACTGACTAGAATTATGTAGTTCAATAGTTAAACACATAATGTTATTTCCTTTAGAACGCCCGAAAGATAAGACTTGTCACACATTAAAAGTTGATAACCATTTTATTAGTACTTATTAAAAACATGCTTATAATCGTATAATTCTGAGAATTAAAATGCAGAGTGCAATTAAGTGTTCGTGAACAATAAATATGGCAAACATTATGACATGCGTCCATTCATCTATTTAGAAAAAGTAAAGAATGATATCGATGGAAATATATGAGAAACCTTTTAAGTTTGCTAATTCCTATCACGTTGTAAAATTAAAATACAAAATCTATTAGCTCAAAAAATATACCAAAAACTCTTTCAAATTTTCAAAACTTATTAGCTTACTACAAGCCCTAAAACGATTATTTCAAATTTTCTGAGCCCATATCAGCCCCGTAATTTCTTGTAAATAAAGATAATTTAGTTGTATTCTGATAAAGAATGTTATATATATATACCTTTATTCAATCAATTATTAAATATAAAAATGCTGTGATTCACCCTTATAAGCAAATATTCTTTGAAGTTTATACATAACATAAATTCGATTTAATAAATTACATGCATTTTATGTCCTTTATTCTACATATTTTTTTCTCCTGACCAGTTAACTAAATCAAAAATAACCAGATTAATGATTTTTAGCTCCATACAATTCCCTTAAAACAATAGGCTTAAATCTTAAGAATTTTTATAAGTCTGATTAAATAGAATTGTCGTGCCTTTCTTTCCGTGAAACTATATTAATTACATCCACTTAAAAATCACTATTATTTATGATGATATATATAAATTTTATGTTGAATTAGAAATTTAAAAAACACTTTTATTCACGATATTATTTATTTAAATCATATTTTTAATAGCAATATTTTCATAAAAAAAAGCAGAAAAATTCTCTTAATGATCGTATAACTCAATTTTTTTTATATTGTCACAAACACATACAAAATTAATTATAATAAATAAACAAAAGTTTTAACTAAATAAAATGTTTAGATTTTAATATTTCATTTTGTCAAATAAATCTATAATGGAAATAAAATTCCATATGCGTAATGTTATTTATAATAAAAAGCTGATAAATTTAAAACCAATAATTGAATTAATTAATATATCTTCAAAAAATAAATATATTCTTAGTGAAATAAAAAAATTTTTAAATAAAATAATACTATCATATTGAATTTAATATTAATAAATTTTTAAGTTACCTTAAAGGGAAATAATTTTTATTTTTCGTGTTTTTCTTTTGTTAAAACCCTATGCGTTTCCTTTTGTTATTTGGCATAATTTTGAAGACCTTCAAAGTAATCTAATAGAATTGTTGGCTGGTATCAATAATATGCTCTCACTTTGCCAGTTGCTTTCATCATATCTGTGTTAAATCCTGTTGTTTGCAAGTAAAAATATTCAAAGATTTATCATGAGTGTATCGTGAAAATTTCTTATGGCAAAATTTATTATGCACTTTCTAAATTATCATAAATTAAATAAGAACAGCTACTTTAGCAATAACTGTAGTGCCTACAAATTATTTTCTTTCAAATAGGGTGATAGTCCGTTATTATATCAAGTTTTATTTCTGAACTTGTTTTCCCAATACGCATAAGTGGTCACCCGTAATCAAATTACGGTGATGGATAACATTCATTTTCGAAGCATTCTTCTCCCTGTTAACCCCAGCATTGTAAATAAATAATGAAATGGAATGCCTGATCTATTTATTGTTCAAGACAGAACCAACAAACTTTCTAATTCACTGAATTGTATGGTTTTCAAGAAATTCTTCGTCAATTTTGGCTATGTACACTGGTTAAAATTGCTTAAAAAATTTAATTTCAATTTTCAATTCATATGATTAATCATATATTCAGAGGATAACTTAAAAAATCAATAAAAATAATAAATAAAAATGTAATGCAGAAAAGTTCTAAATTCTAGTTTTTTCCTTTATTAATTTTATTAGTTTCCAAAATCATTCCTTGTTTGCAAAAATGTGTTTCGTTTTCTAAGCACACTCAATGATAGTAAGAATTTTAAAACATAAAATCAATTTTATCTTACATGAACGTTATAAAATGAATAATACTAATTTTAATAATTTATTAAATTAAGGTATTTATTATAAATATAGTAGCATTCGTCTCTTTTAAATAATTCTATGATATAGTTCAAAAGCTATGTAGATAGAGATAAATGTAATGTATTATTTAATAAAAATTAACTATATTAGTATAAACGATACGAAAATTCACTGTTGTACAAGACGGTTAATAAGGAATATTTAACTTTCAAGGAAATATAATGTAGAATAATTCATTTATAATATTATACAATTTTTGAGAAAGTAACTTTATATGAAACCGTGTTATTCGGAGTTAATATTTTAATAAATTCTGTACTAAAACACTCATTTTTTTGAAAAATATCTTAATTTAAAAATAAAATTATAATTCGAATAACGAATTAGTCTACAATCTTCATTGGTATTAAGGGATTATAAAAATATAGTTTTATAGCAAGTTTTTAACAATTAAATTACGTATGCTTGAGGAAATGTAGAAAAAACCCATGTAAATATTTTTATTTAAATTATAAAATATTTAGAATTTATTGGTGATAAATTTCCCCAAAAATTTAAATTGCTGGTAAATATTTCTTTTAATTTATATAAATTGCTAAGGAATGTTTGAGCATATTGAAATAGTTAAAGTAGAAAAACAAATATATATAATAATTTCGTAGCAAATACAGTTATCTATGCGCTCGAGGTTAAGCATTTTTCACGACTGCTTTCAAAAAAATGATTTGATTTGTAACAATATAACCTAAGGGAAGTTTTACTATGAATTTTTAAAACATGCAAAATCTTTTAATGTGCTGTTTCTTTTTAATATAATTTTATGCACTGTTAGATTTTAATTTCCTTACCTCATATATTTTTTTATTATAGAATGCTTTTCTACTTCATCAAAAATTGAATAGCTTTTAAAATAAAAGTAAGGCTTTTAATTCTGATAAATGAAAATAAAATAATCTTTCATTTCTTGAAAAGAATCACTTTCTTTTAAAAATGAATAAGAAGAAATAACGTTTTAATATGTGTTCTAAATTTCTGAGTAAATATGTTTTTTGTAATAAATAAAAAACCTTTCTATTTTCCATTAAATTTACAAGATAAAATATAGTGATTCTCATGACACAATTTCAAAAAAACCTTCAAAAAAATACATGTATTTTAATTTTAAAAAAGCCTTCAAAAAATACATATATTTTCTACATCTAGAATAATTGGCTGAAATGCATGATAAGTGAAAAAGAAACTCCTTCTTTCATAAAGATTTTTCCTTAAACTCTATTTTAACGTATATTGATTCTCGATAGCTTTTTTGTCGAGAATTTACATTTCGAAAACTTATTAATATTACAAGAGGCGCTTTAAACAGAATAAATTCTATCAATATTTTCCAAGATATTAACTACTGATAACCGATTACAACCTTTAAATTCAGATAAAATAAGTAAGAAATTGCTTTTAAGTGTACTAAATTATACATATAAGTTAAGAAAAATAAATCTTCAACATTGTTCTTTTTCAAAATGTATATATAATTATGTCTGGAGTATTTTTAAAATTTAAATCCACTATATTATACTCTTTACCAAAAAAAAATCTTGTGAAAAGTTATTTTCATTTAGAAGCTATTTCAAACACATTTTTTAAATAAAAGAACAGCAAAAAATATGATTGTTTAATTTTCATCGGAAAAATTCATTTTACTTGATTTTTTTATTTAAATGTATATAAAATAAGTTTTAATTGAAAGTTTTGCTTAAGTAAATATATATATGTTAGGATATGCTACATTTTTTATTATCTTAAAGTATTCACGCTTAGGTCATATATGCTTTAAGGTATACTGGTTTTTATGAATATCATGTTTCTGTTCATATATTCTGATTTCTAACTCTTTTAAAGTTTTATATATATATATATATATATATATATATATATATATATATATATATATATATATATATATATATATATATATATATATATATATATATATATATATATATATATATATATATATATATATATATATATATATATATATATATATATATATATATCAAGCATCAACTAAACTCTTCTTTTTACATTCGTCCTCTAGAGGTAATTTTACATTTCTCCCAGATATTTATAATTATAAAAAATAAAATGCATTGATTGTACATATTTTTGATAATAAGTGGTAAGTGATCGGTATTTTAACACATCCATATGAAAAAAAAAACATTTAAATTTATAAATCTAGATTTCAATTTGTACTAACAATATGATAACATTAATAGTCTATACGTCATGTATTTTAAAATTTATATTACTTTACTCTAAATTATTCATTATCAGAACATTTTTAAAAGAAATCTCTTGTACACAATGTATTCTGTTATGTTCTATATAGGTCTTAAAAATGTAAATAATTTACTGAAGAAAGAAATTAAAACAGTACATACAAACTTTCAAAATATTAGCTAAATAATCAAACCTGTTGTGAATCATAAAATTATATATTTACTGTAATTAACTGTAAAATGTAAATTTTAAATGTTTTTAAAATTAATTATAAGCAAATTTAACCTGAATTCTTCAGTTGAATGTTTTTACTTACTCTTTAATTTCAATAGTATGGTAACTATGATGTGAAAATTTATAAATTAAAATTGAAATTTAATTATGATTGTAAAAAGCATGGAATAATCAATTAATCTCAAAACAAATATAATCAGTTAAGTTTTTGGGATTAAGTTCTACGAAATTTTATTCTTAGTAATGAATTTAATATATAAAAATTCTCTTTATATTATTTCTAGTAGGAAATAGCTGATTTTAAAAGGAAGTTATTTGAGTAAAATCCTGAATTTTAATAAATTCTGAAATTAATTCTTCTTACTTATCATTTCCCACTTTTTTTGGTAATATTTCTTAAAACTTATTTTAACGTCCTGCATAAATGAAAAAGAATCTCTTGTTTATTTTGTTTTTATAAAGTAAGTTATAGAACCTGGAAGTAGATGTTTAATACAAATGGAAATGATCCCTTTTTATTTGAAAAGTGGAAAATATATTCCTACTTGTTGGAGCACAAAAACGTTATTAATCATCATTAAGGGTTCCGATTGATAACAAATACAAACGTTCATATTTTTCGATTGGTGGAATAATTAATTTCAGTCGACATTTCCCTTTCGGAGAAAAGAGAACTAATTTCTTTTTGTTCTCTGTTACTCATTAGAATGCTTTTTCAAATGTTGATGTTTCCAGTGTTTTCTTTCATTAATAACTATCCCAAAGTCTTAGAAGTTTCTGGAAGAATACGATTCAGTTATTTGATGAAAAGAAAGAAATTATCATCTTTTAAAAGTAAGCTTGAAAATGTTTTCAATTAATGATATGAGTTCATACGTTTATGAACATTTAATTTGCTGACAACTGTTGAGCTCTTCGTTCCAGTGGCCAATTAATCTACGTAATGATTTAATGCCATGTTTTCCTTATTTATAAATTTTCATTTCTCTCCCAGATATTTTACTTTTCAGTGATTTAACTTATAGAGATATATCACTAACAAATATAGATAATATAAAGGATTTTTTTTATCAGTTTCAGTAAATTTTAGAATATCTTGCTTAGTAGCAAATAAAATTTTTAAAAAATGGATAAGTTGAAAAATAAAAATTTTTCTATGAAAGAATTCAGCAAAGTAGGTTATCTGTTCTCATGTTTTGTAACTTTTTTATATTTAACTCTTTTTTAATAAGAAAAATTCAAATATCCATTTAAGTGGTCGCAAATCTTATAAAATTTCTGAGTTACCGTACAATTTTTAAATCTTTTTATGAGCTACTAACCAAAAGAATAACCATTCTTTAAAAAAATTCTTAAATTCTGCTAATTGTCTATACACTTCAATTTCTTGTAACTATGAAATTAGTTTTAACAAAATCATTCAAATACAAATAAAAAATTAAATTACATATCAGAAACTGAAATCTAATTAGTAATAAATAACAGAAGCAATAATAGATTTTTTGCGTAACTTAATACTTTTAAGGAGAAGGAGGAGCTCTCTCTTGTCAACAATATATTTCTCAACGATGGAGAAGCAGTGAGTAGCTGCATGTGTAGAAAGAATACAGTTGCTTGTGTTCATCAGTGAGTCTGCTACAGTACTTAGTTTCATAAATTTTAACATGTCAATACTGAAAACAGAAATTTCACTTAGATGTTTTGGGCTGAACATAACCTTCACTTTGAAAAAAATTTAGGGAAATCGGAAATTTTTTAGGAAAAAGTGGTCAAATATTTTTAGAGATTTAAGAAAGCTCTTTTTTTATAAAATAAAACGTTTTGAAAAACAATCGGTTCCAATTTCATTGCAGCATATTTTCTTATAAATCAAAATTTTCCATTATATAAGTACATGATTCTTTAGCATCAGTTGATGTGAAAGGCTATTTAACAAATTATGCAACAATAGAAATCTTGAAAGCGTTTGCCCCACATTGAATTCACTTCTAAAATGTGAAATAACTTCACCCTATTGCTGTGGAAGCAATTTCTAAGTATTTTGTGACCAACCGAAAATGTCCCCGTGAGTTTTTAGTAGCTCGCAATCGACAGACTGGCAATCACTGATTTATAAAATACTTAGGAAAAATAAATTCTTTATATTTGAGTTATTTTATAATTATTTAAACATGATTATACTACAACTATAAATTCTAATAAATTTATTTTTCTCATGAGTTGTCCAATTATATAAAATTAGTAAAAATAAACGTTTAATATTTATTAGTAGTATTCATATTTATCCTGAGAAAATATGTAATATATCTTTAAATATAAAAAAATTAAGAATCAAAGAATGAATGTAATATTAAAATCAAATAATGTAATTGAGACAGTTTGCAAACTTTTTTGAGCGACTACTACATAATCATTTATATAAACTTCACAATAAATTTAAATAGAAAATTTTACAAAATTTGTGCACCAGGTATTCAATAAATTATCACATGCAACACTCTCATAATACTCTATTATTCTTCTAACAGGAAAATGCATGTTTTGTTAACCTAATTCCTTGATACTGAAAATCTAATTGCTGTAAAGAAAACAAACTTTATTATCTTTCTAAATAAAAAATTTTTTATGTTTAATTAAGCGCAAATCACGTATATTTTTTGCAAATTGAATTCTTATGAGCAATAGAAAATATATTTCACAGTCAATATTTAGACTACCTATTTAAAAAATAATATATTATATTTTAGACACATTTTTGTATTCAATACATATATTAGAATTTATTTTTTCAACTGTCTTTTCACTTAAGCTCTATCTTACATGCTCATCTAATTCAAAAACAAATATGATGCCAGACATTCTTGCGTTCATTTATAAACAAGAAGAAAAATTATTCTAAGAAGTTTCTTTAAATATGTATAATATCTTATGCGACAACGATTTTTTGATGGATTGTTTCTTAAGAAAGTTATAAATATTTCGCTTTTCATTTAATAAAATATTAGCATTTCAACATGTTAAGTAATGTTCGAAACAATTAAGTCAAAATAGGAAATTTTAACTTTTTCTCATTACTTTTTAAGAGTATTTTTTTTCACTGTTTCTTTGGGCTTATATTTTTATTTACTTTTTCTGTAGAAAAAGAAAGAAATTAGATCCTCTCGAAGTGACCAAGAGTGACAACATGTCGACTTATCGGAGAATCTGCTAGCTGATTAAAGCTCGTGGGTAAATTCTTGAAAATTCCGCAAATTTGAAGTGTCTGTGAGCAGAGAGGAAAGTGTGTTTGTAGTATGTCAAGAATGTCGTGATTGATTACCTTTTGATTACGCTAGAGCCCATGGGATTTTGAGAGGTCCCCAGCACATGCAGGCGACAACAGATGGATGAGATTGGCGTCCTGGGGTTAAACAGAGTGCATGAGAACCTGTGTGTTAGGAAGCGTTTGAGCTAGCAGAATAGAGCGTTCTACTGAATTAAGGCCCGCATTTTGGGATAGTAGGGATTTTATCACTTCTGTTTGGCATGTCTCAAGTAAATTCGCATTAGCTGTTGCCCCCTCATTAATGTTAATGGCAAAAAGTTACCTGTTTAAAGGGTGATGGAAGAATTAAAAATGGAATTTAAACATATAAATGCTAAGTAATATTTTTGTATATATTATTTCTTACGTTTTTTTGAATTTGGTAAATCACTGACCAATATTAATTAGTTTTTAAGAGGTCGACAATCAGTTCACGATTAGTTCATTAAAATTTTTCTAAGGGTACATATAGAAAATTCATAAATATTTTTCAATATTTACTTTCGTGATGCATTTTAAAATTGTTTTTCTAATATTTAAACAAAAGCTTATTATGGTGAATGTGCTAATATTTCAACAAAATATTAGGATTTTTAAATTGTAAAATATTTTGTAATTTGAATTTTAATCATTTTGCTTATCAAATGTTAATACTCTATATTTAAAAGGAAAATGGATTAAAAAATTATTAAATTCAAATTAAAAATTATTAAATTTAAATCCTATTTTTGTATTTTACAAGAAATTTAATTTTTATGGTATTACTAACGAGATTAATAAATGTTTTCGTAGTCCAAGCCATCGGTAAAAATAGTTGAGAAATTTGACTCTTAGTCGATGACTATTACATTGGGAACAAACTCAAAGTGACATTTTTATTTCTGAGTTGTTTATCATCCCTTCCTTATCTCCAGAATGCATATTATCATCACATTCTTATACTATGTATGTTGTTTTGAAAATAAAATTCCCTCATTCGCGCGATACTGACTACATTTACCCTACTATAGATATTTCATTCAATTCAGGTTTATAAAATACTTTATTAACGTGTTTCTCTTATCACTATTCTTAAATTTTTTATTAATAAAATTTTGGACAGTCAAAAATTTTATTTAGGTTATAGATGTTTTTAAAAATCATTTAACATGCTAGAGATAATTTATAACATACCAACCAGAGTCAAGAATCAAGTATTTTAAGCTATCATACACAAACAAGAATGATTGAAAACAAAAAAATATATGACATTTTCTATCTTCTAAGATTATACATTCCTAGTTCATTCTTTAAAACATACATCATGCCATTTTGGTCATAAATTTCTTTTTAAAATTACTACTCCCACTCGAGGCTTATTTATTCTTGATTTATTGCTTTTCAAACAAAATTGAAGTGCTGTCAACATTTCTATGACACGTTGTCATAAAATATTTTAGTTTGGAAACTTAAATTAAGTTGACAGTTAAAATTAAAAAAAAATTACCTCGGACTCCATAACCTTTTTGAAAAGTACAAACGTTTTTGCAAAAAAGAAAATGAACAACTTCCAAACACGAGAATCTGACAGCAATTTCCTTTATAAATATACGTTTCTAAAAAAATATATGTTAAGAATATATCAATATTCCACAACTATTAAATCTTGTACATTGAAAAATCCTTGCAAGAAAATTAACTTCTAGAAATGAGACCACAAAGTCTCACTGGCAAAAGAGCCAATAAAAAAAAGAAAATATTTTCCACGATGTGATTTAAATTTTTTAGATTTAATTTTTCTTTTTAACCAAAATATGCTGTGTGATTTGCATACGAAATGTGACATAATACTCACTTGATTACCACCACGCTTATAACTCACAGGTTCATTTACTCACTCTCCTATTATCCTCTGCATTTCTTCTTTTTCGAAAAACAACTGAATAAAGCACAAATTGGTTTTCCTATGCCAGTTTAGTTGAGATTCGCATGTAATTTTACTTTCCTGATTTAAATTATGCTCTTTGGAATCCTTACCATTCTTCACTGGCTTAGAAATGCATAAGGAATTCGCTAAAACCTTTCTAGCATAGATTTGACTTTTAATATATTTGTAAGGAATACCTTATCTTAATTTGTTCTCTTTCCCTTTTTGTTTATTTTTTATTTAAAGTATCTTACATTTTTTCACCTCCTTTTTTTCTGTTCTGTCTTAAAACTTCTATCATTTTTTTATTGTTTATTTTTCACAGAAGGTTATATTCCCATAAACAGAAATTTCAATTAAGTTGGACACCGGAAATAACGATTACTCTTCCTTTCTTTGAAGTGTTTGAGGCATTTTAATGTGTTACTTTAAAATAAATATCTTCAGTGGTACTTCTAAGTAGAATGAAAGCATTTCTAATGAAACCCACTGTGTATTTTTAAAATGGAAATTAAATTCTTTTCATTTCATAATCAGTGCATTACAACATTCATAAGCAAGAATGGTAACATCTCGACATGGTTTTGAGAGTATATACACATTATTATAATATTTTAGAAATTTATTTAAAAAATTTTTATCAAAGAAATTATTATATGATATAAATTCATAGAGCAACTGTATAAAGTGTTTTGTAAATTATTGATGCTTATTTTAATTCATTACTTTTCATGCATTCAGAGAGAAATTTATAAATGAAGCTTCATTAAACATCAATATGGTATATACAGAAAACTAATTAATAAATTAGCGTTATATTTCTTTGAAGAAAGCATGTTTTCAACCAAAACAATTACTTAGAATGGATCTGGAAATTAGGTTTATTTATTTAATTAAAATCAGAAAACTCCATTCCGAAATTTCGTATATAATTCTATTAAGCAAAATTTATCATTAAAAGTATCAGTAATGACTTCCATTACGAGACCAATTATTTAGACTGCCGAGATTGCAAAATAAGAAATAAATCTTGCAATAATGATGAGTAACTGAGAAAAATGTTATTTCAAGGAAACTATTATCAGTGTATAATTCCCATATTTGCAAACATGCTTCATTACTCAAAAGAAAATTCTTTTCTAAATATAACATACGTGTTTATTTAAATGAGAATTCGGCGCTGAAAAATGTAATCGTTGAAAAGATAAATACTTCTGATAAATATTCGCAATTATGCGAGCTCCTGCTTAGATTAAATTATAAATTTTAAATATTTCATTTTTGAATTTCAGCTTCGATTTTACAATCTCACAAATTTCAAACAAATCATTCTAATGGGAAAAATGCGTCTCTTTTAAATTAATATGTAAAATTTGTTTTAAATAAATTTATTTATTTTTACACCTAATATTTTGTTAGAATCTCAAATTTCTGTTCTCAAATTATTATACCTGTAAAGTGACCTCAATGTAAAATGCAGTATTAGTTAATTAAAGGAGGCCTAGTATCATTTTTAGGAAAACTGTTTGAGGCACTTTTTAGATACGATTGACAGAAATTTAAACGTAAATAAAATCATACCTTCCATAAATTTTGAACGTATACACGCCATTGTTTATTGATAAATGTATTCTCTCTTCTTTCAATCTTAAATATAAAAGTATATGTGTGTACATATTTATATTGCATAATAGTATTTTTAAATTAAAGTATTTAAAGGATTTTACTAAATAACTAGCAGTTTGAAAAGCTCTTAGAGTACCCCTCAAAGTATTTGGAAAAATTATAAATACTCTGTTAAATTAAATTCTCAGCTCAAAACATTTAAGTTTTATTCCTATACTTTTTTCTGTTATCTTTTACTGAAAAAGTTAATTGATATTACAGAAATCTTTTAGGTGATAAATATTTGTTTGTAAAAAACAAACCTTAATTGTGTCAACAAAGTGCCTAAATTTTAAAACTAACTACTTCTTATTTTTATTAGGAACTGTATTTTAAGAGAAAAATAATTATATCATGAAAAGGAAAGCCTTTCTTTTGAAGACAAAAAATAATCAACTGCCAATTACATCTAAAATCCAATTATATAAATCCAATTTAACCATTATTTACACATTTGTGAGGAGGTAATTCATTGCATTACATTATACGAGTTTTCCTTGGGTTACGTATGTTTTTTCTATAGCTTAGATGTCTGCTCCTTCTTTAAGAAATCGGAAATAAAAGCAAAATTACCTGTGAACAAGTTTCCGCGACAGAATGATCAACCTTTATCTAAAAGGGAGAATGATCGATAAAAAAAATAAAGAACGGGAAAATTAGAGCAATAAACTTCTTTTACTTGTAAAGTTCTTTTTTCTTCCATATATAAGAAAAGAACGCAATGTAGAACTCATGCATCTATACCAATTCTATTTCTAAAGTTATTTTTTTATTCAATTTCCGATTGAAATTAGGTTTAATTTTTTTCAGCTCTTAGAAAATCAATGCCTGATCAGAAAAATAATTCTTTCTGGATATACAGTACTTAAAAATATGTATATAACTGTATTTTTGTATATTTTTTATGAAATTACATTTTGTTTTTGTTTTTGGATTCAAAATTAATTCTTTCAGAATTAATAAATCTGTTTATTTAAACTGAAGATGTGTACTGCTATTTAAACATTTATAATTTATTAAAAAAATCCTTAAAAGAAATTATGTATCGTTTATTTCTTTGATACATTAAAAATTTAATGTAAAACCATTTTTTCCAATAAAAATAATAATATTGCTTCAATTTAGTTTTAATAAAAAATAATTTTAAGTCTTTAAATGAAATGTTCATAAAGATATTATAAATTGATAATCAAAGATTTTAATTTTTGTCAATGATATTTATATTCACAAGACTACTTTAACTGTTTTCTACTTACTGTTATGTAGTAGTTTAATATTATGTAGAAATTTATTACTATTTCTATATAATATTAATATAATATAAAGAATATAAGCTGTTATGTAGTAGTTTACACTGAGAGAAGGAAACGCAAGAGAAAACAGTGAAAATAGCCACTTTAACTGTTTTCTGTTGTGTTTACTTTTCACAGTATCAATTATTACATGTATATTGAATACGTATTCAATAATTACGTAAATTCAAAGTAAAGAAGTGAAAGTAATCTATCACATATAATATATATAAAGTAATCTATCACTTGCGAATTTAATGGTATAAAACAACTACACTAAACAATGAATACTTTTTAAATTATAACATTTTATAATAAATATATTGCTAAATAGTTCGCAGGTAAAAAAGAAACATTTAAACCAGCATTACGTAAATTATGAGATTCCATGATAAGGTTACAATGCAAATTTTTGTCAGTTTTCTTTGTCGGTTTCCTGTCTAAAAACTGAGACAACTTGTTGGAAAGAAAAATATTAATATTTTTTAATATTATTAGATTTGTATTTTTTGCTAATTTTGAAAACAAATAATAAAATTTCTTGGTAGGTAAATTAATATTTTTTCATTTCTATAGATGATATGCAATATTATGGAAAATGCTATTGTGTTAAAGAGAAAAAATTCCTGAATTACTCTTTTCGTAGCTTTTTTTTACAAATTTATCATATGATTATTAGTTTTCATCTCAATTTTTCTTCTTTTTCTGTTCTGAGTCATTTATGTTATGCTTTACGAGTCATTATCATTGAACAAACGAGTTTCATCTCAGTAATTCCTTCTGTTTTCTTTCCTAATGTAATATTTATCATTAATTTTGTTCCTGACTTTAAATTTTTCATGGCGGCTGTCCTGTCGCCTGCCAGTATCGGCTGAAGGAAACAGTGAGTTTTCATAGATACTATTCGGGTAGTCACTGTTCCTTTTTAGTTCGAAGAACAGACTTCATCAATCTTAAAAGACAATTATTTTAAACTTGTTCACGGAAATGTCAATAATTTCCTGAGGATGTCGGCATTCTGTAAGATTTTTCCATATCTCGTCTCAGCTAATCATCTTTAAAACTGGATGCTTAAATTTTTATTTCTTGAAAAAGATAAGAGAAATATCAATAACGAAACATAATAGCATCATTAGAAAACATTTGCTACATACAAATACATACATCTACTAAATGTAGTTTTGTATACAGTGCCCAATAAGTTCATAAAAAGTTTGAATATTTATAAAGTTAAAGAAATCTACGTATTTGAATTTTATCTGTCAGTATGTTTAAAAGCTTTTATTATGAAGGAAGATAATTCAAAAAAATTGTTTCAAATTTTTGTTTGATGGATGGATTTATGTACATGTCTATAACCGAAAATGTGAAATTCCAAGTTGTGAGGTCTAAGTGAGAAGTGTGATAATCTTAAAGAAAAAAATACTGCGAGTAAAAAACGATGTTTTCTATGAAACTTCTTAATTTACTTCCTTCAGCATCCGAGCTCCAGTGGCTCAGTAACTTCACTCCGCTTCCAGTTAAGATCAGCAAAGTGAAGCATCATTTACTACAGACAGAGTGACTGGGAGGGTGACCACGTACCCTCCCTCACTGGGTTGCTGGAGCTCCGTGGAGGGTGTGTCAACGTTAATATGTGACTTTCAGAGTCCTTCCGCTGGTGTGGCGTGGGTGTAGAGAAGTGAGTGCCAGCTCAGGTGTGAACTCGTCACCAGATCATGGTTCAAAAGTAAGAGACACTTGGTGATGGGCGAGTATTCCAAACCCCTTAATCCAAAGATACACTCTGGGGCTCACCTGCACCTCTGTGTACATACGTCTTCAGCATATTCTAAAGATTAATATCAGAAGTAATTCTTTTCCTTACAATCAGAAATCCATTGTAATAATAGCTTAAGGTACTTTTCGATTAAACTCTAGTTAATTTGAAACGATTATCAACAGTCAATGTTTGTCTATCATTAGTTATACTGAAAAAAGGTGTTTTGTAACTTTATGCATTATTTATTTAACTAAGCAAATTTGTTAATTATTAAAATCTCAGCGAAAAATTTGATAAATTTTAAATTTCAATAAAGCCTTTTTGTTTACTTCCAAAGCCTTGCTGAACATTGATTCAAATGTTAGTCTTATATTAGTAAGCAAATTCAAAGAAAATTAAGCAAAATTTGAATTTAAGTTTGAAGTTAAAATATTCGTTAAATTAACATGAAATTAATCCAGCTGGTGGTCTAAAGAAAATTATATTTGGCACCACATAGGTCATAGTTGGGTCTTTAATTAAGAGCACAGTTAAGTAGAAAACAACATTTGCTCACTAGGCTTTATGATAAAATTTTACTCTTCTGATTGTGTAAAATCCTATAGATTTCTTTGTAATCCTTCAATGGATACTGAATATTTGGTCAGCAATTATTGTTGATGACATACTGAGGTAGAGATTTTAAAAACGAATATTTTAGAGATTTCTTGGGTTCTCATAATGTCGTAGTATGTTAATATGCATGAATATCTAAAAGAAGTACTTTTGAAAAAATCAAAGTTTGGATGCTTAAAGCTCATAAATCTGTCTTAAATAGATTTGATCTTCTATTCTAATTACTACCTTTTGTCAATATATTGTATTTATCCTATGCAAGTTGACCAACAATAATTTTGTCTAAAGAACATTTTGGAAAATTTTTTATTAATTTACTGATTTATATATACGATTTTGTCACTTAACCAACTTTATGTCCAAATTTAATTATTTCTATGCAGTGTGTACTTTTTAATTATAAAATAATTTTTCTATTTCTCTAAACATACAATGCGAAAAATGTGTGCTTGATTTAGTGTCACATAACATCACCCTTATTTACTTTTTTTGTCAAATCTTTTCTGATAACAGATGTCGTTAACTCTTTAAACTTGTGTAACTAGAGTTTTTTTTCGTAAAGAAGTGTAACTGAATCTGTATTTCCTAAGATTTAAATATATAAAAAAAACTTGTGTTTATATAGATAAATTAAATGGAATAAAAAATTATATTAAATCACAACTCAGAGACAAGTATAATTTGCGTAATGCATACAAAGGTAATAATATTTCATCACTTGAGTAAATATCAAAAGCGTAAAATACTTTTTATGCCACAACCTGTAAGAATTTGAAATGCAAATTTACTGCTTTAAAGTCTCACACAAACTTATAAAATCATTCATACTCATGGGATAAATTATCAAAAACATTAAAGTCATTCCCAGAACAAAAGAACAAAAATTATTTTCTGTCGTGAAATAAGACAATTCCGGTTTTCCTTGGAGGAATTATGATTTTCCGATGAACATAAGAATCTGGAAAGAATTTTCGCAGTCGTAATGAGGCAGCAACAGTCCCTGATTTTTCTTAGCTTGTTCAGAATTTTGATTTTCCGTTTCCTTAACTTAATTAGTTGGGGAAAAAAGAGCGAAATCAGCAAAAAGTTCATATTTTGAGAGAAACTACCTTTAAGACTTAAATCCACTTCATGAGTGAGAAGAAATATTTTCCCAATTCCCACCCCTCTAATTTAATGAAATAGATAAAAAATAATAGTTGAATGAGTTTGAATTCAAAGAATTTCTAAGTGGAATTAAAGTAGTTATTGATTCAGAACTCATTTTCAGAAAGAATTTTTTTATCCCTTTTGAAAAATATGAATTTTCTTTCTAAATATTTTAGCGTTTAACTTCTAAATTTAGAGGACACACATGGGAATACTCTAGTTGAAAATACTTGTTTTTATACAACAATGTAGATTTTTAAAAAAATTTGTAATTTTAACAAAGCATTTTGTTTACTCTGCAAATTGTTATTAATTAAAATTTTATTCAGGAAAATCTAGAAAATATGTGCGTGAAATGTTATTTGTATATCTGAATATATTTTTAAATTCTACTTGAATAATGATAAACTTTCTTAAACATGGATTAAATTTTTATCATTTTCTTAAATCAAGTATTATATTCGAAGAATTACTTTTTTATTGAACCATTTATTAATTAAAGATTAATTTAGGAATTTTAAGTTTAAAAACATTAATAGTCATTAAGTAGAATTATATCGAAATTTCCTCTTATGCATTTTTTCTTAAATTTTATTTTACACTTTGATTTAGGTTTCATAAGTAATTTTTCTTAAATCATCTGAGGAATTGGAAACCAGAAGTTGCAATTTTTAGTTTTTATGAAGTCTTAAAGTCTAATTCATTACAATTAATCTTCCTTTTTGATGAAATGAATTGATACACCTAATTTGATGTGCTAGATATTAATATGTATAACATTGAAAATAAAATGTCTAAAATAAACGAAAATTTTAAATAAAATTAGCTGTGAATTAATTGATAATGTTTATTTTATACAGTGTAAGAAATTCATTTGTATATATCGATTATATGGCTTATTTAATTAAAATTTCTATAAAAAAAAGCTTTTATAATAACAACAATAAAAAACCATATACAAAATAATGATGCCATAAAACTCGTTAATTGATGAAAGAATACCAATGATTATTAATGTAATAAACAAACATTGTAATTTAAAAATTCAATAAAATCTTTGAATACTTCAAAACATTTCGTAAATTTTGTTTAACCGTTGTTTAAAATAATTAATCAATTCTTACTTATTTGTTTTATTTTTATAAACACAAAATATCTTCTGAGAAAATATCCTTAATTTTTTACGTTTGCTTCAAGGAATAATTTTAATCGAAAAAATTCATATTTGTTTTTTTGATAATGAATATTATATACCTTTGAGTTTTGATATTATAAATTATAAATTTTTTGTTAATGAATATATTATTTTTACTTTACAGGAGTATTTCGTAAACAATGCAAAAATTATTGGAAAGGAAGAATGCCGCGGTACTCGGGGTGACAGACAAATTCTCTATATTATTGATGACATTCTGGAACAATACCTTCCTAACCATGTTGTAGCACCACATGCTTTAGAACTTCTGAAGTCTCCTGGCATCTATCCTGACATTAAGGAGCCTCTTGAGTAAGAATATTTTTAACAGCTTGAGAATATTTTTAGTAATAAATTAAGCGCTGTGCGTTTAACAGAATAGACATTAATTTGTTGATAATTTTATAATATGGCATTCTTTATTATTATATTATTCATTCTTTATTACATTATAATATATACATTCTTTTTTATATATTTATAATATGGCATTCTTTATTATATTAATAAAACAATCTTAACTATCTAAAAAATATTTTTAAATTTATGAATATTGAATGTTTTATCCTTCTATGATTGAACTTTTAATGTTGTTACTGATATTTGATTCTTATTACCTGAGTAATGTGTGATCACGGTATATTGTTTTATTTGGCTAAATTCACTAATTTCAATTGTAATAAAATATTTATAAAGGTAAATTCAGTTGAAAGTATTAAATTAGCACTGTTTCTTTATCGTGTTGTTTATTTATTTTAGAAGGATATGTTAAATTATAAATGATATGAAGAGTATTTTTTAAAGGAAAATAAGATCAATTATAGTCTTTAAGAATCCAAACTGAGATTGTTTGTTATATTTGTATTAATTTTATTACTCATTTCATTATTTCTAATCATTAGTCATTATTTTTAATAATTAAATTTGATGCTGTGCAGACAACATCAAGTTTTTGATGCTACTCATCTCGACTCATGCTCTGCACTTAAACTGTAGAGTTCAGAAATATTGGAAGGCTAGAGAAATAAAGGCGTAATAGCCAAATTTCTGGGCATTTGTAATAAATAAATAAATAATTTCTAATCAGAAAGGACAAGGATATTAATTAACTGAAAATATTCCCATTGGCATAAGATGATTCCTTGAAATTTATATTTAGATCCATTGAAAATTTTTATTAAGAATTTATTGATTCAAAGTTAAATGTTAAGTTTTTATTTCCTGTTCTAGATTTAAAATGTGTAAATATATTAACTGTCATCTCTTCATTTATGAATTTTGAGATACAGAAAAATTATCAAAGTTAATTTATAAAGAAGCAGATCATTATCTGATTCTATATCTCAGCTGAAATTATACTATGTAATGATAAAAACTGATAAAGCGAGACTTAAATTAGACATTAAGAATGTTTATAAAAATTCATATTTGAAAAATATTCTTAAGAGAGCTATGACGAAGAACTTTTAAGTTACTTCATTTCTTAAAGCGAATTCAAAACTGGAGAGAGGAGTCACTTACAAAAGAAAATTCCTTGAATAGCCTGAGGTATTTTTACCTCGACTTTGTTTTCATATAAAACTATCTCAAATTAGGTCTTATAGAAAAAGAAGCGCTTCTTTTCAGATGAGACCTAATTTGAGAACGGAAAGTTTTAGGTGATGATATCAGCAAAAAGGAAAAGCAAGAAATGTACGTAAAACATTGTCTTAGAGGTTTCGCATATGAAAAGCTTATGGATAATTTTTCAGAGAGCCAGCTGCTTAAAGATTTAAACACTTCTTCTGTAAAAATTGCAAATGAGATCCCGGCCTGCAGGGAATGTTTCTGTTCATCTGCTGCCCAAAACATGAACAAAGTATTAGCATAATTGAACGCGGGAAAATTTTGATCACTGTAGAAAAAAATTTACAAAAAGAAAATTTTTTTTCGAAGTTCAATAATATTATGACTAAAGCAGGAAATGCGATCGAAGAATGAATTCTCTCTCTGTTAGACGTTTTAATATCTTTGTTTATATTGCAAACATTTTTTCTACAAATTCGTATTTATTTTTCAGTGAAATGCATACCTACTTTTAAAACTGCTGTGCCATTATTTTTATTTCAAAATGCTTATTCAAAAGTATCATTTGTTCAATTCTTTGCACTGAAATCGATACATGGGTAAGAGAGAATCTCATGAATAATTCAACTTGTTCAATTTTAAGAAGAATAATTCAATAAAAATGCCTCGAAAATATTCATTAGTGCTTATCAGATTACAACATATTAATATCTTAGCGAAAATAAATGATTAAAGAAATTTACTGGAACAAAAAATCCTTTTTAATTTACGACTTTCTACGTCAATATAATTCATATTACAAAATATGCAAGATAGCATACATTATACATTATGACTGTTTTTCATGATAGTTTTTCACGCCTTCTTCTAAATATTAGAATTTATTACCTTAAGTAGAATAGTATCTATAAAAGTTATTAAAAAATCAGTGATAACATGTTTAGAAGGAATATAATAAATTATTAATGATATAACATGAATTGCCAAATCCAACGTTCTTTTCAGTTCTTTATATATATATATATATATATGATTTTTATAATAATAATAATATATTCCGACAATAATTTTATAAAACATTTTCTTTGTTTTATGACAAATATTAAACATTTTCATTCTTCAGTTTTTACATTTTTAGCAGATAAGAAACTTTCTTAAACGAGAAAAATCATTAAAATTGATTAATAAAATGCATTGATTAATAAAATTAATAAAATTGTGAAAGATGTCTTGAAAGCTCTTTGTTAAAAGAATGAAATGACAATTCGTCACTAATTTTTTTGATCTTATCATTGTATCAATTGATTTTCTCAAACACTATTGATATTTTAAGTACGTAAATCAGAAGGAGTCATAGCAAACAAAATAGCGCATCTACTTTGTGTTGATAATACTGGAATGAGACGAAGAAATTAGTATGTGCTAACTTTTTTATGATGAAATGTAAGAGACATACACATCGACAGTACTATCCTTCAGCATTAACTATATATACACACACTAAAACGTTTTGTTTTAACAGTTATATTTTTATATTTTGTCAATAATATGACTTTCTATTTTCTGTTAATTCAAAAATACATTCATAAATTAAAAATTTGCTTTTAGCAACTACATTTTCCAGCAACTAAAATATAAAATTTAAATCATAAATATTCATGATATATTTGAAGTTATTAATCTCCTTATTATTTTGAAATTGAAACCGGAATATCCATAAATTGTTTTCAATTTCCTTTAAATATAACTGCTTAATAATTATAAATGCTCATATGAAAATCATCTATTTTGTTTAATGGAATTACGAAGATTGAAGATGTATGTGGCGTAAATTCACATTAAATTTACAAGTTAATTATATAGCGTTATATTACTCGAAAGTTATCAGTTTAAACGTTATTTAATTTAGTTTTAATGTAGTTTCAATTAGTCATTAAGTATGCTTCATCTTTAAGCTTCACCCATATTCATAATATTTTAACTACAGATTCATCATACTATAATTTCACACATAAGCCATACATGCCTTGAACTAATTACATTTTGATCATTAAAAATTTGTTGAAGTTTTTTTCATACAGTTCAGCTACGTTTTATCCAGCTTACCTATAATATCATTCATTTGTTTGTTTGGAATACAGAGTATACAAATTAATCTGTAAAATAAAGTATTTAAAAGTATGTGATAACAATGCATTTATGCTTATCATTTTGGATTAAAAGGCAGCTATATATATTTAAAGAAATTCTGCAAGGAATGTCCCTAGAATGTGTGTGGGGAAAGGCTGTCTTACAATTATATTTTCATGAAAACTAATGACGAATCACCATAACAAATATAATTTGAATTGTATACCTTTTAAAGACATAATTTTGAAACAAATATATATATATATATATATTCCGAATAAATATAACTCAATTTAATGTATTTTTTCAAGAAAAAATTTCAGATTCATAGGAATTAATTTCTTTCCTTTTTATAAATGAATTCTTTCTTATTCTCATTCAGATATTCTTCCATAAGCAACAGAAAATTATGTTAATCAATTTCTTTATTGAATAATTATGAAAATGGTTTTTCCACTTTTGACTTTTCCAGATGTCCATGACAAGGTTTCAAAAAGTCCATATGATTTACACAATTAAAAAGAGAATTTATTTTCTTTTCGATAAAATTTTAATGAAATGTTCTCAAATCATTTCATTTTACGATAATAAACATGAAGTATATGACTTAATAGCATGATAACATCACTGATTGTTAGTAGATGTTATTAATAGAAAACCTTTCGCAATCAGTTTCCAAAGGAGTAAAATAAAATCACTCATTCTCTTTCTAATTTGTTGCTTTCAAATCAGCATTATGAAATCACAGTCTTATTTCATAAAATTTCAGTCTTAGATTTAATTCTACTATTTTTCGTATAATTCTTATTTTGTTAATTCTTATAAATCATTTGCATCATGCAAAACTATAATATATTTTTATCATTACAATACACAATATTTGAAGAACATTATTATGTACCTGATCTGCTCTTTAATAAAAAAACACAATCTTTTTTCTTCCTTGTTAATTCTAGGAAAAGGTTCTAATCGGAAAGAAAATCAAAATTGCAATTTGGGGTCAAAAATATTTACAATCTAAATATATATATATATATATATATATATATATATATATATATATATATATATATATATATATATATATATATATATATATATATATATATATATATATATATATTCACTGAAATTTAGCTTAATTTGAAAAATAAAACTTTATTTCATGCATGAAATTAGACACTTAATATGTATTCTATGTCCGTATCATGATATATATGAAATTTATCAATGAATCAATAAATAATTTTAAAAAAAAATGATTTTGAATTTCAAAAGTTAAGATTATAAAAAATTACTTTTTATCAATTAAGTTACTCTTTCCATGCTATCTTTATTTTTTAAATTAGTACTTTCATTTATTTAATATGCAGCAACAAACAGCCATCAGTTAAGAAAGGTTAAAAATTTCTTCCAATTTTATATTCGTTATTTCTTTATTAAATCCATTAACAATTGCAGATTCATTTATTCGGGGAGCTCTTTAATGGAAGACATTAAATAAATCCAAAATTAAGGGTGCATATTATTACTACTGATAAATTAAACAATTTCTTTTTTAATCAAATCAATTAACTCGAAATTGATATGCTCTAAATATCTATATTATGAGAAAAGTGATAGTCCCTATTATTTTTCATTTGAATAACCAGTACAATAAATAATACAAATTTATTTGTATGTGAATAGAAGAGAATCACTCAATAAAATATATTTAGAAATTTTTCGGCCGAAGATCGTACTATAAAATGATAAGTTTTAATTTGAAATTCGAACAAAAATTCTCTTTATGGACACTAATGTTCAAATATTTTTAAGAAAAGTCCTATACTTTCAATAGATTAATAAATATGAAAAAAACTTTCACTGATTATTTTGTAAACCGGGCATGTTGAACTGAAATGCAAAATTAGATTCCATTCTACATGCTCAATTCTCAACGAAACACTTACTTTTAAAATGAATTTACACTTGTAAAAAAACTCTAATTTTTCTTCCGCCACTTATGTTTATTATAATCAATAATTTCGTAGAAAATTGTTTTCACTTTTGTACAATAAATATCATTCTTCTATCCATCTGTTCAGTCAAAGTTTGAAATCTATACAGAATTAAGAATGTTGATTCGAATTATATATTTTCGATTTTGTCGTAGAATGACTCATTATTTAGTTTTAATAATTTCATTTGATTTATCGTAAATCTTTTATTTTGACGAATAATGGTAAATAACAACAACGAAATGAATATCAGAAAAAATATGGCTAGTTGATTAATTTCTCAATGATTGTTCTGAATTTTTTTAATGAGGTAACTACTTGAATTAGATATAGCAATTAATTTTTTTCATAAATAGACTGCCATTAAAGCTAGTACATCTAAATTATAATTTCTTAATAACCCTCAGTAACTTTTCTCTCAATAAAACTAAGTAAATATCACACTATATCTTATTCACTTATGTCTTATCTACTTAACTATGCCTGACGTTTTTTCCCTATTAACTTTATCACCTGTTTATGGCTTTGGATCAGTTTTGTTAATAAGGTAATTTTTCCAAAGCTTTTCTATCCTACTGAGACTGTTTCTTAAATCAGTTGGTATAGCATATAAATGTTTAAGTTCAAATTTTTTCGTATCGGTAATAAACTAAATGAAATTCTTAACGGAATGGAGTTCATTTTACGTTTCTTTTTTATGTATTAAATACGCTTAAAACCACAATAAGTCCGCAATTTAATAATTTTGCAACTGTTATTTTTTTACAATACATAAGCTTTGCTAACCTAAGAACATACATAAAAGAACACATATAAAAGATAAACTTATATGAACTTAAATAAGAGAAAGGACTCTTATTCACATTTCTTCCTTAGATTTGTAAATAAAATAAAGAGGAACTAATCAAAAAATTGTGGTTCTAAAACTAATATTATTGTTTTGTTAGTAAAAATCGTGTGTAATCTTTTATCCTTTCTGCAATGCTGATTACTAAAAATTGAATTATGATAAATTTTTAATAAAATTATTTTCTGTGTAGTGGTAAATAATTATTTCGTAATGGTAATAATCCTAGAAATTGATTTAGTCATGAATATCATATGTAAAGTAAATGATTTTCTTTTTTTATTTCCCAAAAAATTATTTACTGTAAATACATCAATATTGGATAGCAATGTGTTTAATTTAATTTATATATATACTTAATTTTAGAAGAGTAGTTATAAAAATTAAATAAAAAACATTTTAGAGAAAAAAAAAGCTAAAGAGTACTTCAGTTATTTTAATGGAAAGACATTTAACTTCGAATTGAAAAATTGCTAATTTCGATTACATCAAAAACAAAAATATTCAAAAAATAAACATGTAATTTTAGAAGCAATTCAACGGATTTTTTTCTGGACATTTTAAGTAGTGGTAAGTGTTACATTACATAAGTGTAAATGGATATGCACAGATCAAAAATTAATAGTTAAAAAAAAACTACATATATATATATATATATATATATATATATATATAACATTTTTTATTATTTTAATGTACTGCCTCATTAGCTAAGAAGCAGAAATATACATTTTCAGAACACAAGTAGTCCGTAAGTTTGACATACTTATTGTCGTGTTTTTAATGTGGACTCCCTAATAATAATATCAATTTAGCTTATGGTTTCCAAAAACTGTAATTATTATCTGCCACACTCTTCAGATAAGATGTTAGATTTATTTATTTTGAATAATTGGGTATAGATATTGCTCCCTGTTTTGACTTCATTTATTTTTCTGGACGTTTGCTTGAGATTTCTTCCTCCATTACACATAAATGCCGCCTAATATAGCGAAATTCCTACCATACGCACACATTTTAAGTAAAGCACACATTTTTAAAAAACTTTACAGCTGATTTTTACTGGTGCTTTTTCTTAACAATGCGATGCTAAAAACGCATCACTTTAAAAAAATAAACCTATCATTGAATCATATATATATCTGTATATATTTCATATATATATATGTTTCATTGAATCATATATATATTACATTCAAATCAATTTGAAATATTTCACAGATTCAAAGTATTCGCTTACAATTAACAGTTGAGAAATTTCAAGTCCTTCTCACGTTTACGAAACACTTAGTTCATATGGATAAAACAATATATGTATTGTTTAAAGAAATAACAATTTTATACTTCTATAAAATAATTTATTAAACTCTAACTTGTTAGTGCACTTAGTTTACATACTATCGCTTTCTTTTACGCTTAAATTTGATATTTTTACAAAATAAAACTACATAAATTACTAATTAATTTTTAAAACATTAACATCATTAGACAAAAATAACTCTAGATGGAATAATTTACAAAATTATTCTCTATCACAAAATAAATGTCAAAAGTTCTAACTCTAGATATTCCCACAGATAAACGGAAGCCAATAATCAGAACATTAGTTCAATCTACGTCGATCTACATTGTCGTGGCGCAGATTTCAACGCCAATGAGCACTTGAAATTCAAAGGCGGATGCCATTGAGAATCTAATTAAAGTTGCTTACTACCTTACGCTTTAACGAAGATATTAGCGAATAGAAAATGTGAGAGAAATGTTATCAAGAGTCTACAACCAATGCAACGCATTACACATGAAATTTGTGGTGTTGAGAGAGTTCAGTTATGGATTCAATATTTATCCAATACATTATAAAGCGAAATGGAAATGAGTTACTTTATTCATTTAATATAACTTCTTTTATATTGTTTATCCTCTATGAAAGCTTTAGTTAGCTTTAAGAACTAAAAATCCTATGTTATTTAAATTACATGATTATTTTGTGATTAATCAAATAAAAATGCATACATGCTTTATTTGATTTAAGAACTAGTTCATGGTTGGATATTGATTGTGTAAAACTATGTATTTAAATTGTGATTTAAGTTGAGACCTTCTTAGTTTATTGAGTAAAAGTTTTCACATCAATGTTAAAATTACCACGCTCTTAAGTTAGAGAGTCACATAAAATAGTCAATACAGCTAAATTACATTGGCTAAATAATTTAAGAGTTTTCACCTCTTTATTATATCATTTCTTTTGTTTATTAAACGTCAGCCTTTATTTAAACAAGACATTATACCATTTTGCTTAGTTTAGATGTAAAATATGAGATCAATAAATATACTGCTTAAAATATTAATCACTTATGTGTATAGTTTATATATTAATTTTCTTAAATTCTCGTATTTTCATTAATTAAAAAAACAATTCTAAAATTGTATAATACAATTGCACAAATTAACTACTTTGAAGGATGCGAGATTTTGATTATTTAGTCCTTTTTAACTAAATTGAACTTTGCTTCAAATATATCTTCTTCTGTGTTTTCAAGCAACATTTGAAACTCCATAATGGCAACATTTAACTAATAAAATCATACTTTATTAAAAAAATTGAAGTTTTATCAAGTTAAAAATATGAAATTTGTAAAATTACCACTTGATGCTTATTTTAAAATATTGTTGCTATTTTTATTAGGGATGCAAATATCATTTATCATAATTCAAATTTAAAGATATAAAGTATTCATTACTTGTATAAATTTTTAAATCTCTTCTAAAGCAACTTACAAGGGTTAGTAGTGTAAATTATTTGAAACAAGATTAATTGCAAAATACTATTTTGCTTACTTTGTGAAACTAAACTCACTGAAAATTAAGGATGTAATAGAACAATAAAAGTTCATTATGTACCTAAAGGGTACATATATGTACATTCATTATGTACAAATGTAGTAATATAAATTCATGATTATTTAATTAAAAAAATAGTTTTTAAAGACCATTTGTTCTACATAAACGCTTTATAATTTGAATGTCACAAAAACATTTAGCTATCGTATCACTACGTATTATCAAATATGATCAAAATATACACATATTGCATATATTTTCAAATATGTCGCTACTCTGCATTCTAATTCTTTGAATGAAGGATGTATTTATTATTTATAAAGTTTTGAATATAAATGTGACTTTGAACATGGGAACTGACATTGCAATTAACCTTCTTATTTCATTTGTGATATTTCATGATGTTTCATTTTATTTGATGGAAAATTGTGTGTTTGTGTGTAAATTCAGTGTTTTTTAAAACAATTTTTTACAGTGCTTTTGCTTCTCGAGTTACTTCTGAAAGAGAAAAGGAAATTTTCAATCGGGTTGGACAACATACATTCTTTATACCTGTAGGATCAGTGGAAGAAGCAAGCTCAGCAAAGCTTCAAGAAATCGATACTTGGGTAAGTTTACATTGCACTTCGTTTGTTTGTTGATTTGAATTTTTGAAAATTTAAATTTTCCTTTTACTGATAGTCTAACATATTGATTTTCAATAAAATGTGTCATTAAAATTTCGCAAATTTTTATACTAAGAAATAGATTTATTATGGGTAGAATTTACTGAAACATTTAAGCATCTGTGTGAACAATTAATCTAAACTAGTATAATCGAAGTTCTTTTTGTTATGAAATCAGCACAGGTTAGATACATCTGAATCTGAAATTAAATACTTTTCACAGTCAATTATATATTTCATTTCAGTGTCAATGTGTTTTCGACATTAACTTTTACAAACGAAATAAATTTGAGCAAGTGATTATTTACTTACCGAACGTATTTTTGTTACATTTATATAAGGAATCGAAAAATTCTAAGAATATAGTTTAATTTTATAATATTTTCAAATCATTTATTATGATAAGTATGTTATAGTAATGAGATGTAGTCTATTAGAAATATATATACGTTTTCCTTATGTAGAAATAATTAATTATTATATTCTAATATGGTTAAATAGAGAGCCATATTTCTAGCATTAATTACAATCATGAAACACTAGTTAAAAAAAATTCACTTTGAATTTACCACATTTACTCTTAAATATTAAGTTACATAATAAATTTTAAATTTTTTTTTTTTGCAAAATGTGACAGAATTTTACAGTAATAATAAACGTAATTTGTTTTATAATTGTACGTTTAATAACAAAATAAATATTCGCATATTTCAGCATTAGAAAAATAAAAAAATACTGAAAAATTATCACCGTTTTAGCATATTATCATCCCTTTTTAAAGAAAGAAGCACATTTTCCATTTTATTGCTTTTGACAGATTTTAAAGCATTTATCTGTGAATAAATTCCATGAAATTTCTTTTAAACGTGAAAAACTGTGAGAACTTAGGAATATATTATTATTTTTTCGTTATTTTCTATGCAAAACTGAAGAAAATCTGATAGAAAATAAAAATAACTTTTTTTAACAAATCTATTTTATCTTTTTTCTGAAGTTTCTATTTCAACAACATAAGAGCAACTTTTTTAAAAACTTATCCAAAAGGAAATTGTTTCTTAACTTAATTACTTTTTTTGCTTCTTATATTCCATTTCATGGCTATGATTCCTTCAGAATTTCTGTACTTTTGTCTTTAAACACATTCTTTGACATAGAAGCTTCTACTTGAAATATTATATTTATATTTTACATGTCTTTAATTGCTAAACTCATTAGAAGTTAACAAATATTTTTGTGAAGTATTTAAGAAAAATTTTTAAAAAATATCAATTTTTACTCCCGTTAAATTTTTTACGCATACTATAACATTTAAAAAATAAGATACTTATAACGACTCCATCAATTTTAATTGGAGGATTTTTAACTAGTTTTAGTTAAGTTATAATGATATTTTTGTGACAATTAGTAAACTTCGTTATGTTTTCCCAACCAACATTTAATTTAGTTTTCTTGAACAAATTAACATTTCTCGTAATAATATGTTTCTCTTTTAAAAACATCTTTTCGTAGCTATAATATTCATTACTTTTCATACAGATATTGAAGTTCATCACAGTAATCTTAATATAATTAGTCTTATAATTTTATCCAAATAAATTCGTATCTCAAAAGAGTAGTAATACAGTGAAGTTGATGGAAGGATTTTACTTATGTTTTTTTAAGAAAAAGAGAATTATTTTTTTACTACATGCATTATGCAGTTAATGAATAAAAGTGATGCAATTAGTATCAGCATTAGTTAAACGGTCTTATTTTTTAATATAATAATGCTTAATTACCGTTAATTAAATTATTAGATAAATTAAATTTATATAAGTTAAATTATTTTATATATTATTAATGCATTAAATGAAATAATTAATAAGTAAATTTTCCTAAATTTTAATTATTGGTTTATATTTATATGGTATAACTGCCTCAAAATTGTACAATACAATTGTTAGTTTAATTTTTTTAATATTTAATGTTACTTGATGTACATTCGTATCATATGATTGTCTTAAAATTGAGTACTACGATTGTTAGTATAATATTTTAATATTTAAGCATAGAAAAACAAAGAAGAACATTCCATCTTAGAGAACACTTTTACAAATTCTTATGCTAGAAATTTATTCATATATAAAATGTTGTATTTTAAATGTAATATTTTAAATATAATAATATATGTAAAAAAGTTAATTTCGATATTTTTTGTCTAATCATATTTATTAAGTTAGGTAATTTCAAAAATTTTTATATGCATCGAACAAAATACATATAGAAATAATATTTTTGATAAAATATATACATAAATGCGTATTTTAAAAAATGAATCTTAAAATATTAATTCGAAATATTTGCCAAAAATTATGTGCAAATACGTTATTTGATATATATATATATATATATATATATATATATATATATATATATATATATATATATATATATATATATATATATAAAATAACGTATTCCTAGAATCAAAACATCTTCCCTCAAAATGGAATATAATCTAGATATGTTTTGCTGAAACAAGAATTAAAAATAGTAATATTACAATAAATTTTATTTCTACATGTATTTATTAACTTAATTTTTTTGAATTTCATCTGAAATGTTCCTTGCATAAGCTTTCCCATGATATATATATATATATATATATATATATATATATATATATATATATATATATATATATATATATATATATATATATATATATATATATATATATATATATATATATATATATATATATATATATATATATATATATATATATATATAATAATAATAATTTAATATTATGTGTATAATAATTTTGTCTTAATTAATTTCTTTTGAAGTATTTTTATTCTTTTTGGTTAGCTTGTTAATATGCATGAAGTACTGTTTGTAAATCTTCCATACCTATTTAATGTTTTCAAGTTTTGTTAATATGTACTTTTTGTTTTAGTGATACTTGATATACTCTAATATTATTTCATATCGAATAAATGATGTTAAGTTAAATTTTCTAAATGATACTATTTTTATTGAATGTTTAGCAAATTATAAATTTATCTTTCATGCTCTAATCTTTTAACTTTATATTAGCTGCGCAGATTTTAGTTCTAATAAATGATAACTGTTAATATAAGCAGCCCTAAGTTACAATATAACAAAAAAATCTCAATAATATTTTATATAATAAATTACGAGGCATAAATATATTTTTTATGAACTCGCTAATTGTTTCTTTTTTACTCTCTTAATTTGAAAGTTATTCACTCTGCAACAGAAAATTAATTTTCAAAAGTATAGAAAAATGGGAAAATAAAAATCATTATACGATAGTTCAATTATGTATTAATTGTGTACAAAATATTTTATTTAATATAATTGCTTGGAGTCATTTTTATTGCTTTATTAAAATCATAAAGATTTGTCGATTTTGGTTATTGTAACCTATGAATATCCCATACAACTAGAGGCAAATTTTTATACAAATATCATTCTATGTTGTTTTAAAAACATTCTCCATATAGCTTTTTACATTTATTATTTAAAGTTGCATATAACAATTTCTCATCTAGTTTGATGGAAGTTCCTATTGATTTACAAAATATCTAAAACGCCTCTAAAAAATCCGATTACTTTTAGAAAGTCTTTTGTTCCACCAGGGGGGGGATAAATTATTGATTTCAGTTTATGTCTTACACCTCCTCCTGTGATGACAGTTATTTCACACACATAACACAGGCTTATCTTCGATTTTAGGTAGAAAAATGTGAAAGATTTTTCCAAAGACTCCCTTAGTATTTTCTCTTAAGGGTGATATTTTGAGGAATGAGTTCACGAAGCGCCAAGGTTATCTCAAACTTCAATATATTACTTCATTTTAGAGTAAGAAGAGTCAATAAGTAAAAAATGTATAAATCCTTTATTTGTCTGAAAGGCGTAAAATATGATTTCTGCAGCAGATTTGTCAGTTGCTAGAATCGTTCTTAAATGAAGAATACTTGTTTTTGTAAAATTTCAATATTTGTTGATAAATAGCATGGGAGCTTTTAATTTCTTTCAAACTTCTTCAAAATAAATATTAATAAAATGTCCTTACATTAATATTTTTATCATATTCAGTTTTATCACATAAAATTTTCCATTTGTTATTGGAATTAGAAAATTTAATTTGGTTTTTAAAATATAAGTTAATATATTTTATTGCTTTCACGTGAAAAAGAAGAGACAGCAGTAGATAGATATTGAGGGAGAAAAAATTTTAACACTTTCTTATATTCAGTTTTTTCCTCTTTCTAAATTTCGATACGAGTAAAAATCTAAGTCACAATTAAAAAATTAGTGAAAAATTTTCTTGTTTTTATTTATTTACTTAAAATAATTATTAATATGAAAATTGCATTAATAATTAATAATAAAATTAATGGATTATTAAGATATAAATTTTTCAGAATCACAAGTGTCGAAGAGATATTTTTTTTTCAAATATGTTTCATGAAAAGAAATCCTGATAAAAACCATTTATAAAATACAACGCTGTATTTCATGTATCCTATTTTTGTTAAATTAACAAAAACATAACAAGGCAAAATATGACCTGTCTGACAAATATATAATGCTGATTTTCTGTTGAATCTTTCTCTTTTAAAACATTTTATCATTTAAACATAAAGTGGAGCTTCTAATATATAAGGTAATGTTATTTTGATGTTTTTAAACATGATTTTATTCGTAAAAAAATATTGAAAATCTGTTCCTGTAAAAATGTTTCTTCAGTTTAAAACATATACTTATTTGAATTTATTTTACTAATTTAAAATCTGTTAAATATATATATGTACTCAAAATATAATTTTAATTATAGAAATTGCGTAATTGTTAAGCACTGAAAAAGAACTTTGGAGTTTAAATTTTGCACTCACTCGCATAAATACGATTTTAAAAACTTGGGGCATTTACATGTGTGATTCCTCTTTGAGATATGCAGTCCTAACGAACACCATCTGCTATGGTCTATTATAAAGTATTTTAAAATCTCCTTATTACCTTCGCAAAAATATTTTGTTGATGTATTCATTAGTCACAAAAAAGGAAACCATAAAATTGCCCAAGTATCCATAAACAGGATTTGCATGTAAGAATCATATGCAATATCTCATTATTAGAAAGAATATCCCAAGTTACATCCCAGATTCGATGGTGCTTGAGATCTTCCGCTTCAAAAAGTAAAATTTTGCAATTAATTGTGATGAACTTCTATGTTTTTCAATACGATATATTTATCCAGCAATTCACAATACATTTGGTATTATATCTTACTTAACTAAGTTTATGATCAGGCAGCAATTTAATGTGTTTGGTGGGTTTGGTATACTTATCAATTTCTTTACTTGTTTGGCCTCAGATCACTTTTTGCACAAAGACTAATTCAACCACATCGATTCAGCAAGATATAATGGATCTGAATCTCTTTATATAATCTAAATATTTTTGCTTGAGAAATGTTTTTAAATCACTAACTGTTGAGTTAATCAAAATTGATGAAAACTTATGTCTACTGTGATAAATTTAATAACTAAAATGATAACCAGTATCTTTTTATTCGTAACTAAGTTATTCTTAATTTATGTTATTAAATCATTTTTATTGTTCCTTCAAAGCACTGGCGAAAATTTTTAACTTTTCCAATTTTTAAAGATACAATATTTTAATATTTTATCAATTGATTTAGATGATGACCTAACTTGCATTTACTTTCCCTTATAACTTATAATTTAATAGGGTTTATATATTTTAAAAGTTGTATTTATTGTAAAAATTGTTTTAAATCACTAATGAAAGAAGCATGAAAAATTAATTTTTACTTTAAAGAAATATTTACCATTTAAAATAAGCATTTTGTTTTATAAAAGCTCTTAAATATATATGCAGGAATATATTTGATTACTGATATAATTTCCACACCTTTAAATATTATTAATACTCAATTAAAATACATTCGTTTTTCTTCTTCAAGAATTTATGAATTAGTAGTGATTTACAATATTCTTTTTAAATTTTAATTTCTCGTATGATATTCTATTTAGTCATATAAATAGGAAATTTATAGAATTATAAATAGTTCTACTATAAATTAAATATTTTTAGTTTAATTTCTAATTAACAATAATAAACAGTTTTAATTCGCTTTTGCTCTTAATGAAATACCTGTAAAGTACTTTTATGACTTCAGCTTGTTAACTCAAAATGTGGCACTATAATATTTTATTATAAAATTAGTTTTTACTTTAGTATATTATACATTAAATTAGTTTTTATTTCAGTATATGGTATTCTTTTAATTGTTTAACTTTATGTATAAATTTTGAAAACAAATTCTATGGAATAAAAGGTAAATGATTAATAATCTATAAAAATTAAGTTTTATGAGGAAAAAATGTCCAATAAACGAAAATAATTTGCATTGAACTCGCAATTTATCTCGCATTACTCTAGCTTATGCTTTTATTGGATAAGAAACTCATTAATTTTGTAATGAAATCTGATAAGTGTGCGAAAATGTACTCCTGCTTAAGTTAAGAAGATAAAAGTGTTCGAATGATTTACGTGCCGATCGAGGAAGGTTACTTTAAGCTGAGTTCATTACATCAGTCCAAATAAATCACTTTCGATCCCTTTAACAGTAATTTATATCTTGACTTTTAAGCAATATTTTTGTTCCTCGTAAACCTAAATAAATATTGTTTTTAGATGATATTAATTTTTCTGTCATATAACGTTCTTCCTAAAGAATGTCACATCTTATAATATATTAAACATTTAATTATTCCTTTGATTAAAATAATATGCTTTTTTAAATGAACATATTTTAAAGGGAATATAAGTGCTTTGTTTTTTATTCAATACAGCATCAATATTAACATAAATCGATGTCATTGTAAATTTGTCACAATTTTTTTAATTATTTCGCAATTTACATATTTACTAATACACGTAATAATTTTTCTTTTTTTTTCATAAAACTACTTATTTTTACGTAAAATAAGACTGGCAAAGTTATTAATTATTCATCTTTTTATATTTGAATTAACAGAACTCTGTTCAATATATAAAAAGTTAAAATTACTTAATTTTATCGCTTTTCATGAAAAAACTGCATGGTAAATAAGAAGAAAGAATATGTTACGCTGTATTCTTATGTGAAAAAGTCAATTAAATATTTAGACCTCCAAATGAGACATTAAAATTTATGGGTTGAAGTCAAATTAGAGTTTCCATGTGGTCCAAGCTCCATATAATAGTGAATGTAAGTCAATATTTATTTAACTTGATTTTGTATCGACTGAGCTCAATTGCATAAATTTTTAAACAAGCTTTTAACTTAATAAAAATAAAAAGTTTATTAATATTTATTATGGGTGTGTGTGTTTCTAATCATGGTATGTGACATTCTGACATTTTTATGATTAATCTGAGAAAATGATACTATTATTTCATTCTTAATGTCGTATCTATCATTAACTGTAAATTACACGTTTTTAAAAAGTAATTTAACACTTCCAGGGGTAAATTAAAAAAAAATAATCAGAAAAATAGTTTTATCAAAAATAAAGGAAATTTCAATTTTTGTAACATATCGATTAGAAAATAAATCGTCAAATAAAGTAAATGAAGTCAATATTTTTAAGTATTATTGTTTGCAATGAAATGATAGGATAAGAGAATGTGATTTATTTTGTTATCAATTCGATCTTTAAGTATTTTCATGATCTTTAGAAAGACTGAAACATATAAACATTGATATGTTTAACTAAATTTTAATTAACTAAATCTGCATGAAATTAATTAAAGCAATATTTTTCATTAAATTATTATGTCAAACACATTTAAACATATGAACAATGAAAGTTTTCAAACAGAAGATAGGGAGAACTTTGAATAGTTACTAAGAGATGATAATATATGAATAATTTCAATAAATATTAATCAAATATTAATAGTTGCTTAAAAACTTTTTTTAAGTTAAATTTCCTTACTCATACAAAATACTTTGTTCCTATGAAATTGAGATAAAATTTCTGTTGTACACGTTACTAGAATATCAAAAATCTCAATTTTTATTTATTTTTATTTGAAGTGAATTTAAAAAAATTCTAACACTGATAACGTCATTTTCTAAATTTATATATTTCTTTTAAATTTACAAAAAGGAAGCATTTAAATCTAGTTTACATGTTGATTATAATGTTTTAAAAACACAATGAAAAAATTAACAAGAATTACATTCAATTGCTTACTTAAAAATGTGAGGAACAATTTTATAATTTTAAGTTTAATTTAAAGTGTGAATTAAAAGAATGTAATTATTGACTTCATTTGTAGCCTAAAATACGCGTTGGAAATAATGTTTTATATTTATTTAACAGAAAAAAAATATTTAAAAAAATGATAATGTTTTAATAAATTATATTTTTAATAAAAATTTATATAAATAAATGTATAAATTTATCCCCATATTTTATTACAATTAAAGTATTTACATGTTATCAAATTTTTTATAAAAATGAAAAAAACTCCCTATTCATTTATATTTTGCAGTCTATGTTCAATACCAATAATGAGATAAAAATATTTTTATAATATTTTCAATATTTTTATAATTTTTTCAGTATATATATATATATATATATATATATATATATATATATATATATATATATATATATATATATATATATATGTATTTTATACACTTTTAAATAATGGTTACTATAATATTTACCAAAATTTAAAACAGTTTCATTTAATAAAAAGATTTTAAAATTCGATTTATTAAAATTTAGAAATATCATGTTATAGCTAAGCCATCTGAAAATACCAGAATATTAATCTTTGAAGTAAACTATTTTCTGTTACTGAATAGCAGAAGGCGTTCAACTTAGGTGAAATGGATCAATGCAATTTAAGATTTACTCATTTAGTTTGGAATTGAATCTTTCATTCCAAAAAGATTTTGCCATTAGACGCATCAAGTTAAATAAAACGCCGTTCTTAAGTAAAGTTTCCTTCAAATAAAGAAAATATTGAAATCTTGATGGTTCGTTTATTTATTCAAAAACTAGCCAAAATAGAACGTAATTTGACGTTGAACATGGCACATTAAATTACAAAAAAAAAAGTTCCACGGTGATAAGACGCACAGTTCTGTAGTTAGAAACTTTTCCTCTCTCTTTCACCCACTTAGGAGTTACCGTGGAAAATCGCTTAAACTGGCTTTAGCTCAATTTAAAATTCTATTATTTTTTCACTCTCTTACTGTTATAATCTTCCTGAAAACTTCTATAGTAAGAAAACTTGAGTGGGCGTAAATCTTGGGGGAATCCTTATATATCATATATTCTCTCTCTCTCTCATTAACTTACCTCAACTCAGTTCTCTGTTTTAGTATGATGCTGCTTTGGTATTACTTTACTTAAAAGATTCTGTCTGTTCCGTGTGCTTCTAAAATAGATTTCATTTACCGACACAAAGCATAAGCCTCCTGTTCTACAAAAATAAATAATGCTTCTTTACTTTTGTGGATAATACTGATAGAAGGAATTTTCTTAAGCAAACTAATTATTCTTTGTAGTCGTTTCTGAAAAAGCATAAATCTTGTAAGACAGTAATCATAAAATTTAAAAACTATCTTTGAATATTAAAATAATATTTTATTATATTTAATTACGTTTGCTAAAGTTCCTACATATTATGTTCACCTTAATTCTAAACAAAGCAAATCATTAAGGACATATTTCGCATTTGGAATTTATCGACTCTATCATCTTTGCAATATTTCTTTTTTTGGTAATAAGGATATGTACAAATTAATCCTTATTTTTTCTCTATATTCTATTATTAAATCGTTTATATTTAGTAGCAAAAATATGATATCTTATATTATTTTATTTTACTTATTTGGAGATTTTTTTAACTACTTATAACTTAGGTTTGAATGATAACATAAAGAGATATTTAATTCATACATAATTTTTAATATGTTTTGATAGGTTGTTCGTGGTCATGTGATATCAGGACAAGTACTCTTCCTACGTACTATGAGCCGAAAGTCCTATGAATCGCAGACTTGGGGAGACAACTTGCAAGTTGAATTGAAGTTAACAAATGAATCGCCAAATGAAGATTATGATCAATGTGAGCATAAAAATATGACGTCTACACATAATGATATATACCTTGAAATATTTTTGGAAAAAATTATATAAATTACTAAAAATGGTTAATTATTTTATTTGTTAAATATATGTATTAATAATATATGGCAAATAATCATGAAATTCTCGTAAAATATTCACAGTTAAGTAACAGAAAATCATTTTCCTCAAGAGTTTTAAGGTATTACTTTTAAAAAATTATATGAAAGAGAAACTTAGTAGAAACTTAGAGAAACTAAAATAGATTTTAAAAAACTGTAATACATTTTTATTAACCAGTATTCTAAATTGGTGTAAATAAATAATTTCTTTTCATATAAAAGATAATTTTTCACACCAATAATTGTTAAAATTTCTCTAGTTTTTAGGTCACATACGCGAAAACACAAATTTTTCTCCAAAACTAGGAACATTTGATATAAACTACAAGTGATATGAAAATAAAAATTTCGTTACACATTATTAGAGAAGTTGAATTTTATTTAACAAGCAGTTGTTATAAAGAACAATTTAATTGCTTATCTACATTCAAAAATGAGGTACTTAATTATATCGCAAATATTCTATGAAGAAAATAAATGATGCATTTTTTATTTCATAAAAATTGTGCCCATGAAATACATAGAGCCTATAAATAACTTATTGAAAATATAATGGCAAATTTCAATAAAAAATGTAATAATTTATATAAATAGTTTCACAAACTTATAAAAATACATAAAATTAGTTTTAGATTACAGATTTTGGATCTTATTTGAAGAAACACAACTAAGTTTAAAAATAAACATTATTTTTGTATAAATTAATTGTTATATACTCAATATATTTAAATACTTACAGTTATTTATAGAAATATTATTTCTATATATGATATACTTATTCATAATTTAATTGCATACATCTTTCCATAATTAATAATATCAAGTAGTGTTGGATCTACCCTTGTAACTAATACTTTTCTTCAATAGGAACAGCTTATTTCTTAATAAAATCTCTTGCATTAAAAATTAATGGGGTGGTCCGATTTTTTCTGTTCCATACAGGGTATATCCAAAGCAACACCATCACAGGTGACGCGAGACACCGAAAGGGAGTGGTTCGGGCAAGGATTGTGAGACCCAACATCCCCGTAAGCAATGGAGTGATACATCTAATAAGTAAACCATTGATGATCATCGACAAAACAATCTGGGAACACATCGAAGAACTGAAGGATACGAATCTGGGGTAAGTGTGTAGAAACATATAATTCCCATATTTCACAAATAATATTACATTCAAATAATGAAAATTCTCTCTGTGAAGATTTGTTAATCAATACTAAAAATTCAGCTAACAACGAAACTATATTTTCTTAAAATACTTAAGAATTGAAGTTACATACTAAAACTTTTTTAGAAAAGTTATTTCTTTAAAAATATATATTAAAAACGCTACTAAAAACGCTCAGTAGCTAATTTTGTATGTAAAATTAAGTTTGTGTGTATGTGTGTGTGTACATATAATGTAGCGTGCAAATTTTACAATACTTTAAATAAGATAATTAAACTATGAAGAATATATTGTAAACAAAATATTCTGAAGTATTGCATTAATTTTCAGGCTTATAAAGTAAAATGAAATTTAACGTATTTATTACAATATGGAAATTTAAGAATTTATGCTTAAATTTGTGTGTGTGAAAAGCTTTTATGAAACTCAAATTGTTTACCAAGCAAAAATGTATGCGGAAATGACTTGTTTGAAAAGGAAATATTAGCATTTAATTTTTATTGTTATTTCATAATTTAAAATTTGAGTAATGTTAAAATTTTTTCAAATTTGAATTGCTGTTAAAATCTGCTTATTTAACTCAGCAAATTTTATGCAAAATGTCTTTCAAATTTTAAATAATTTTCGATGACAAATTTTCTAAAAATGAGCAAAATTTATATTATTAATACTCTTCGATTTGATAGAATTAAATTTCTATTTTTAATAGTATAGTATTATCCTATTCAAAATAATAAAGTCTCTATAAAAAACACAAAATAAAATCTTTTAATATTTTCTGCGTAATAGAAATGAATATGCAGCTTTTAGTAATGATTTTATCATTCAAAATAAAAAAAGATAGCCAATAAACGCCAAATACAAACTAATGCATCGCAACATAAAAATAACACATGTTTTATATATATTTTGAGTTTTCTACTAGTAAAATTATATAGGATTTAAAATGAGATTTCTTGATCATTTTATAAAGTTTATTTTTTATTTACTTAGATAATTTTTGATACTTGTTGCCTATTACAGCATCTGAATACATAAATTAAGACATAGCACAAAAAGTACAATTAAATTAGCTGGTTTTCAGATAATTCCATTTGTGAAATATTAAGGTTTTGATTTATTAAAATAGCACTAAAGAGACAAAGAAACTTATTTATTTTCAGTTATTTCCTTTACAGTGCCACCCAGTTGATTGTTACAGAGCTATCCAGTTGAACTTTTTCCTTATTTTTACTCTAGCAATGTAAAATATTCTACAATTTAGTTTCTCAAAAATTAACCATAATCCATAATAACTTCAAACAAAATCCATTATCGTCAGTTTGACATTGCTTATGGGAAAGAACATATTCATTAACGCAAGGAATCTGTGTCAGATATACCATTTAAGTAATGAATAAATGAATAGCACTAAAAGGCTAACATCAGTTTCCATAAAAGGCTGGAAAAACAAGGTTAATGTTTTCGCTTAACTACGAATGCTTTCATTTTTCGACGTAATAGAGAAGTTATGATTAAAAATAAATAGCTCCAAGGAAAAGCAAGATAACAGCTGCTATGAGGGGATTAAATAATTTTGAGGCTTATATTTCTGTGTGGAAGATGTCCAAAATTTATGAGTCACGTTAATATTGTTTTTTTCATTACTTTCATTTCATAATTTAGTTCAAATTTTTTAAGGAATCCACATTAATTTATGAAGCAGCATATAAGTATTTATCACGTTGCTTTAATTTTAATACAACAAAAAATTATGGTTGATTGAACTAAGTATTATTTATCCAATTGTGATATATAAATATTTCTCCTCATGTCTCTGCAAGTATCGTAATGATACTTATTCTGTAAAACTTTCGCCTATGTTTCATTTTTTGCCTATAAACAGCCTTTATTTTAAATAACATCAAAACAAAATGTCAAGCCGCCTTAAACACAAATTTTAAGAGATTCTTCAAAATGTGAATCTGAATGAAAATCTTTGTATTGTCAAAAGGTCTTATAGAGATACATTGAAATAAATTCTTACCTTCAACCATTCATGTTTATTAGATGAATTTATTTCAAATTTATATAAGCTTCGATAAACTCTTACTAGGAATTGAAATTTATATTACTCATCGTAAGCTATCTTAAAATAACTTTGTTGACTAGCTGTCTCGTTTCACTAAAAGAGAGGTTTCGTTTATAAGGCGATTTAATAAAAAAAATTCATTTAACCTTATAATTCTTAAATATTTTCTATAGCTAGGTGAAACTATATTTTAGGACTATGTCATTTTGATATTAAATTAAGCTTTATAAATAATATACGATGTTTGATTTGTGCATAAAAAATCATGCATTATTTGATTAAGTTTTATTTATGACAATATTAATTATAATTTAAAGCAAATTTTAAGAAATTATATTTTACAATATCATGCAAATGTTTCTAAATAATTTTAGGTAGTAATACAAGAATTTCCAAAAGTGAGAAACTTAATAGTGAAATTAAAATAAAAGTTATTACAGTTTTTTTTATTAAAAAGCTAACATTTTGAATGCTGTAGTAACTCTTCGTTTAAAGTTACACGAAACATTCGTCTTGAAAAGTGAAATGGCATCTTTTTGCAAAATAGACAGTTACGCTTTACTGAACAGTGCGACCCTATTCGGTAAGAGCAGCAAGTACAACAGTTCCAACCCTAAAATAAATAAAACATGACCAGAAAAAACTTCAAGACAATATTGATCGAGACAGTCTCTTTCTTCTTCTTACACTCTGTTATAAATAGTTTGCTTAATGTTTAGCTCACAATTTGTGAATCTATTTTAAATAAATTACCAGTTTCAACATTTTGACAATACCTATATATAAATAAGATTTATTATTTTGTGGGAGATAAGATTCGTTTTTTATAAATTAATTTATAAGATTGATTTTTTTTTACTTTTTTGATGCATGTTTGTCCACAGATATATTATTTATTAAGAGCTAATTAAAATTCTCCGTAAATATTAGAACAGAGTATATTATGATTCATTGCATTATTATAAATAAATCAAACTAAAGAAGAATTTCTACTTACTTATTCATATTAAACCCAGATATAATTCTGTATTTAAACAGGAATTTTTCTTTAGTTTGATATTTTTTCCAACGGTGGGCACTTGGGTGACGAACCCTATGCCACAACAAGGCCTGAAACTCCTACTCATTTGTCTTTAACCAGCGGGCACCTGTGAACCAAGTCACGGAGGTGAGTAGCTCTGCCCGCGCCATACCACCAGAAACCCGTTTATAGGCCACAATCATACTTCATCGTGGAAGAATGAACAGAAAAACACAGAGAGAACAGAGAAAGGAAGTAACATCCTTGCCCAAACCGGAATTCGAACCCAGGAACCACAGCTCAGGAGTCATGAGCTCTAACCACTCAGCCATCGATAGTTTTATATATATATATAGTTTTCGATCGGTAATTATAGATATATATATATATATATATATATATATATATATATATATATATATATATATATATATATATATATATATATATATATATATATATATATATATATATATATCATATATATATATATATATATATATATATATATTCATATCTCAGATGTATGAAGTAATATGTCTCTTAATCTTTCATGGCGTTAATAATTACAGTCGAAAATCGTAGTAAAAATTGCTCAAAATTATCAGTATATAATTAAGTTTTGAAAAAAATGTTAATTAAGATAACCTTATGCGTTACGTTTTTTATGTAAGTAAATAGTAGGAAAATCTCTTCATTCAACTTTCTTTTTAAAACTTTGAGTATAAGTGGGTAACATCAATCTTTCTTGGCATCGTTAAATCTCTCCAAGTTCTTTAAACATGCAACAAAACTAAATTAATTAGATTTTACCAAGACGAGTTTTCTAGATGCATAATATAATAATACTTTTCTAAGTTTTCAATTTCAGTTTATTTTGCAGTTTATTTTTGTTTGAAAAGTTGTTTAATACTTTGTACACACTAGTGCTTGTTCTTAAGATGGCTAACAAGGTGATTCGGTTTTTAAAATTTTATAAGTGCGTTGTTGCATGATGGCCTAGGGCTTTTCTAAGATGATGTTTTTAATGGATGAAAATATACTTCATTTTAATATGGTTGAATTAACTTCATGAATTAAAATTCTGTTAATTTATAGGATTTATGAAAGATCAGTTGAATTTTTCCCACACTATTGATATTTTTTAAAGAATTGGGAAAATTCTTATTACATGGTTGAATCATCTACAGTTTACTTTGAATATTACCTTATTCGTATGAATATCAAAATTTTTTCTTTGCTTGAAATTTACGTTGATATTTAAAATTATTGTATCCTTCATTTTTCTGGTGGTTCAGATATTTTGTAATGTAAGTATTAATATTCAAATGTTATTATTCGATTTTATGTTTTATCCCATATTTATGAAGATATTTTAGTTTATTTGTTACTCAACGATCATTGTTTGCACTCTTATCAGATACACTCATTTTCTGATAAGTAAATAATTTCTTCATAAGCATTTGTTTATATTTCATAATCAAACACTTAGTAACTTGATATTAATGTAAAAAATCATAATATAGTAAAATAGTTTACAAATTATTTCATTTTTAACCTTAAAATTTTGATATATATAATCTAAACTGTTAAGTTTAATTTACTTTGCATTTCAGGCAATTTTACAGCTTAGCAAGCAGAGATGCAAACTTCATGTCACATCTTAAGAGCTCCGATCAGACAACAGTTTTTGCTCCCACAGACAAAGCTTTCAAATCTGTGCAAAATAATGAAAAGTATCAGGAAATTTTGTCAGATAATATGGCAATGCGACACGTAAGTGTTTTATCGTATTCTGCCATTAACTTGGATGTTAATGTTATTTTAATTTAAGAACATTGTGAAATTTTACATTATCAGATACAAAGTTGTTTATTGAATCTTGTATGAGGTTCCACATAAAAATAACAAAATGATAATAGCAAAATGAAAACTGTAAGAAATTAAATTTCGAGTATTTCAAACAAGTAAAGACTAGTGATATTTTATTAAGAGTTGTGCGGTATAAAATTGCTTGTGAATGTATTATTGTATTTAAAATTCAATAATTTCTTGGTTTAAAAATACTACTTTTGTTAAAAATACACAAACTCAGCATATATATATATATATATATATATATATATATATATATATATATATATATATATATATATATATATATATATATATATATATATATATATATAGCAACTTGTTGTCGTTCATTGTATGAAATATGAGCTAACTACAACCCTGAAAGAACGAAATCAAATTGCAAAGTCTAACCTCTATATCTCTCATCAGTTAAAGCTTTTCCCTAAAAGACATAGAAAGATGTAATAATCTCTCCAACGTGAAGCTTTCTTAGATTATTAAACCCCGCTGCCTAATGTTTGATTTTTCAGATATTGAAAAGTTAGTAGCTCTCTTCATGTTAAAATATGGTGTTATTGCACCAGTATTCTTACCTGTACTTAGCCCTGAATTGGCCCTACCAGTTAATGGATGCACATCAGTGGGAATCTTCGTATTTTAGAAGTAGGGATCAAACTGAAAACCCCTTATACTTGACATGCCACCCCTAGAAGTATCATTTCACTTGGAGGATAATATTACCACGACCTATTTAATGTGCCTCAGCTGCCTTTAATCGAAATGATGAACGCCTTACTCAACCAGACCTCCGCTGCCCAATGCTAAAATATGTGTTAAAATCTGTTTAATCTGAGCTTCAATCTCTATGATCTCAGCACATTGGTAAATTGACTCATTTGTTCGCGGAAGTATGATGGACATAAACAGCATGTCTTTGACAAACATCTCTCGCATGAAAACTTCTTAAAACAGTAACTTTTGAAATCCATCATCTTAAAATCTGATAGAAATATCAGGAGGGTCATGAAGTTTTAACATGACATGACTGTTCTATATAACTATAACGAACAAATAGCTTGACCACTTTGATTCTTGGATTATCTTACCTAAGATTTCTCTCGGGGAATTCCAGTATTCGGAAAACGTTTCTATTAGGTGCACATGATAATGGATTTAGGTTGATTGGAAAAAGAAAAATATGTTTTTATGTTTTACATGGTTTGCCTCACCATTACATTATCCACAATAAATGGTTGTCATTGACGTTAGCGACTACGTAATATTAATGTTAGAATTTAACTAATAGCTGAAAAAACGTAAAGCAATTTGGTAAAATCAGAGAAGAACATAAAATGAATAGTCCGAATTATAAAACATGTCCCCCTACTATCTCTTCACACATACATGTATTCGCTTAAATGCATATACTTCTACATACTTGTATCTATGTTTGGTAATAATGATTTTACATTTGTTTCAGTTCTTTTGGCAAAATTCAATAAAATGTGTAAATTTTCTTACTTTATCATTGAAGTTATAAAGTTAGCTATATTAAAATGCATATGATGAAAAAGAAACGTGAGTCTCATAGAATAAAGGAAAAACTCAAAATACGACAAATTATCTCTGTATTTTACACGTACGGCATTTAAAAAAAATTGCAAGACAACTTTCTCTGATTTGTAAGTAATTAACCACTATTCTACCAAGGATAGAAAAAATAAACTTTAAAGTATTCATCGTTAATTCTATTCTGTTCACATTTTCTTTTCAAATTTGTATAAAGCTGTTTTTCTCTTTCTTGCACTGTTGCTTTAATTCATTGTTTGAAGATGTTGGAGTTGCACATGGTGATGCGGCCTATTGTCACTGAGGATGTTTGGAAAGTAAACGTGATGAGCATTTCGGCATCAGACAACAGAAGGAATCTTTATTTCAGAGTCATTGGGGACCAGAGAAACAAAAGTATGTCTTTAATTACTTTCTTTTCTTAGAATTTCCTTTGCATTCTCGAACCCTAAATCTAATTCAAATGTTCCCTGCGCTAAATTAGCAAATAAAGGCATTACGCTTGCATTTTCATCTTATAGATTTAGCCTTAAATTAAAGAAAATTTACTATTTGTTTAACGCAAGCCTTCTTGATGATGTTATTTTATTTAATTAATAGAAGTTATTGGTTAATTTTATAATGTTCAAAATATAAAATTAACATCATCAAATTATATTAATTTGAGATTTCTTTAAAAAATAAAAATTTTTAATCGTATAATTGGTATAGATAAAAAATATAAATTGTAATTAATGTTTTCCTTCCACAAAATAACCAATTTTCTATAAAATTCATTGCATCATTATTGAAAATTTACATCATTTAATTTCAAGAGATATTACATTTATTATCCTTTATATCTCAAAAATAAGTTTCTTTACATTTAATCGATTTCGTAATTAAAAAGCATGAAAATATTCCCCATCGTATTTTTATTTCTTCTTTTATTTATGAAAAGCGCATAAGTATGTTAAACTCCTCACGCAAAATTTAACATTTTTGCATAACAAATCGTTTTTTAAGCACCATTTTAAGGCTTGCGCTTTGAAAAATATCTTACAGAGATTTTCCGATATGAAATTCCAGTCACGTTTCTCATTCTTCAAATCAAATCATTAATTTATGTTTGAAGTGGAATTTTTAAACATTATGTCATTAAAGAAAATTTGTAATAAATGATCTAAGCATTACAATGTATTTATTGTTTTTTCGTGTTTAATAGTATTTTTTTAAAAATATTTCAATGCCAACCGAATTTCATATTATCCTGATGCATTCTCAAAACATTTCAATGATATCTTCTCAGAAATATTAATGTAATAATATTATGAAAAATTCTGTTTCATTATAAGTGTCTCAAAAAATGTTTACATTTTTTAAAATATTTTAACAGCAAGTAAAATTTATAATTTTAAATTAACTAAAATTTATTTATTTCTTGTTAAAATGGTTAAGGTTATTCTACATTGGTAAAAAAATTTAAAACCATTTCAATATATCACTGAGATTAAATAAATAAAATATTTCCGTTTTTAACGGATTAAATGATTGAATTTTATAGATATTTTTAATCGAGACCTTTATATCCTTAAAAATAGCATGTAAATTAAAAATAACTTGATTTTTGTAAGAAAAATTTTAAAAAATTTCTATTGAATTAAAAATAAATCTTTGAACTCATATTGTTAATTAACTCCCTACATTCTACTTAAATAATTTTAGAAATTAACTATGGAGTTTTATTTATATAATGTAAATTATATACAAACCTTTCTTAAGTTGTCTTCTATGTTGAATTATTGAAGTAGTTTTATTAAAACTATTGTAAAAGAGCTGCTTAATCCCAATTTTTCTAATGAATACATTTTATTTAAAACAATATATTTGGTTTTGAAAAATTACTTGTCATTTTTTAAAAGTATGAATAACTTTATTAAACTTTTTGCAATAAAGTCCAACATGTGTATTATGTATTTCCCTAAAGAAATTCTTTTAAGGTTTAGAAGCTATACATATTGTTTTTAGAAAAACTTATTCTTCTTAATTTTTTCTATATGTGATTATTTTTTACGCTTCCTAACTAGCTACAATCTTTTCCCCATTTTTACATATTATCATTCATTAAACTTTATATTTCCTTTTTACGTGGTCAATATTTAAATATAGTTTAATAATATATTTTACAATAAACCTAAAAAAATTCCGCTAAATGAAATAAAAAGATTTGCGCAAAATATACTTTGATCCCTTTCTGTCTTAATATAAAGAGAAAGTATCAGTAAAATTGCACCAACTAATATTTTTCAGCTTTGACTGTCGAAGGTGAAGGAGTTAATGCCACTGCAGTTATGGGAGATCTTGGCGCTACAAACGGAATCCTTCACGTTATTGACGGGGTACTAGGAATGCCTTATCTTACCATATACAGCAAGCTGGCTCAAGATCCGGATTTACAGTAAGACTTTCGTTGGATTAAATGGTCGTCGCATGTGCTTCCAAATCTCTTGTTCCTGCCTTGCTTTTAATCTGTCAGCCAGGGAGAAGCTTATTTAGTTTAATATTGTCATTTAAGAGTTTGCTTAGAATATAGAAAATTTAAATAGTTTAATCTCAAGTTGAATGAAGGTACATTACTAAACATTAAATCCAATGGTTAAGAAGAAAATTCATTTGCCTCTATTGCGGCTGATAAATTCTTAGCGATGCATGTTAAAGTAAACATTAAAATAATTTTATATGACTGAAAATTATTTAAAAAACTTTCCGTAAGATATTTTTTATTTTTAATAAAATCTTAAAATCTAAAATGAGATGTCTATAATTTTATGTTTCATAATAAGAATACAAGAAAAATTATTAATAAGGGAAACAGTTGTATACCTTTATTAAAGTTCCTAATATATAAGTTATATGATATGAAGAATGCTTTCATAATAGTATTAATGAATCTTCTTTTAATTGCAATATTTTATATAAAAAATTATATTAAATAAAATTATAATATAAATTTTATATAATAGATACATTTTTAACAATAGAACAAGATAAATGTGGGAGATAATTGAAATAATAACTGTCATTTGGAGCAGAACCTCAACGTAAAGTATTGAATATTTATACGTTATTGATATACACTGTTTGTTTTTTCAATAAATTTCGGTATTGGTGAAGAAGCAAATTCAATACAAAAAATTGTTTTAACAAATATTTGCCCTACAACTGGAAGACTGGTTTCTAAATAAATATATTATGTTCGTTTTTGATAATCTCTTTCGTTATAAAGCAATATCTATTACTAAATGCTTAAATGAAAGAAACATAAAAATTATCATATGGTGAGTAAACATTTTAGACAGAGGAATTTGACAGCCAACCTTTGATTAAATATAAACAAAAACTTGAAAACTTAAAGTTAAAAGATTTAATGATTTTAAAAGACTTTGGGGCAATTACAAAATAACGAAAAAAATTCGTAAAAAATTCGATAAAATATTACAATGCAAATTTAATAGCAAGTTAAAATCCAAAGGGCTTACATTAAGTAATAAATTTGTTGTTAATTTTTTTCAATTTATTGCATTTTGCTCTAAAATATGTTAATATAATTCAATCAATAGTAAATTCCCTTAGTATTTTATTTTATATTTACTTTTGAATAGAATTAAAAATTAAATAATATTTTTAATTTATTTTTGTTTGTTGAAATCCTCTTAAGATTATCACATGAAATACATAGTTTTGATAGTTTTATTCAATCAAAAATTGAAGAAAAAATCACTTGTGAAACTGAAAATATTACATTCAGACTGTGTATTCGCAAACACGTGAAACTTAAAATTCTTATTAGAAAACCTGAAATATTCCTACATAAATTGTATTGAATAATAAAAAAATAAATGAAATAGTTAAACTAGTAAGGAAGTTAAGTTTTGGTTCTTATTGGAGATGAGCATGTTAAAATTCATTCATATAAATTGGAAAATAGGAATAAGATTACACTCTTTTATTCTATTGAATCATTAAAAACACAGCCACAGTTCTTTGCAATCTTCTAAAATACATCACAAGATAAAATTCTTATAAATATCACATTATCTCCTTCCAAGATGAAGATAAAGTGAAATATACAGAACTTTAATTTTTCATGATGAATATAAAAAATAGTCTCCCGGAAAATATTCTCCTTGCTTACGCTTCAGTAGTCACAAAACAACTCTAGTAAGATATCACGATTATTAATTGGCTCAACTAAATCACATGATTCATCTCAATTAAGCATACCTAGTAAAAATCATTAATAACTATATTAGAATATGATCAAACCTTGCAATGAAAAATGAAACCAATAAGATTCTTCAAATTACATCCCAGTTAATAGAAAATAGATTTAGTGTATAAATGCTTATATTACGAATATCTTCTTTCTAAACAGGTTATTAATAATAGTAAATTTTATTCGCACGCGCGTTCCATTTTCGTATTATTTATTTTCAAAGTAATTGACATATTTATTATGTATTACTCTAAGTTTTATAAAAATATCTTAACTTCAAGTGTATAGTTAGTATTTAAAAAAAAACGATATACGTATTTTTTAAACAAAAATCTTTGAATTTATTATAATTAATAATCAATACTCAAATATTAAAATATCCAATTCTCTACATTGAATATATACTTTTTAGCACTACTTACAAACTTGGTATGCAAGACTCTTGGAATCAGAAGCTAAGCGAAAAGGATAAGCGCTACACTTTCTTCGCTCCTAGTCGGGAAGCTTGGGAACAACTTCAAAAGGAAATGCCATCTGAACACAAGCAACTGAACTTGGGACAATTTAGTTATCACGTTCATAAGGTAATATTTAAGAAACATGTTTTTATATGATTTCTAATTTATGAGGATCGGTAATTTAATAAATTTAATTCAAATAAAATTTAATTGCATTGCCAATTCATTTGATTAAAATGCATAAATTATTTTCTCATTTTACATATATATGAAAATTTGTTTCATTCAAAAAAGTCTGTACAAAATAAGAATTATTTCAGAAAAAGTAATATTTACACTTTAAAATATTCTGCATTTTAAGCAGAAATGTGTACTTTTTCAATATGATTGATCTCCTTCATTTTTAAGTGCATTAAATAAATATAAATTGTTTTATATAATAACTTCAGCAATATGCTTATCATTATGTCCTTATTATAATATATATATATATATATATATATATATATATATATATATATATATATATATACATTATAACCAGTTTTTAAAGTCAATTATCATATTCAAATTAATGTATCATTAATTCGAGAATTTTGATTATTATATCTGATATAGTAAAAAATGAATAATTCTAGAAATTAATAAAAATCGTTATTTCTTATTTCTTTTTTTGTGGTTTAAGCATTATAACTAATTTATAAATATTAATAGAAAACTATAAAATTTGCTGTTTCACAAAAACTTGCTGATAATGAGAAAATTCTGTTAAATTGAAGATTGATTATTTTCAACTAGTGAAATAATTTTAAATTTTAAAAAAAATTAGGCTAATATAAAATAAAATTCATATAAAATGCATATTAATAACTTGAAAATGAAATCAGAATTTAAAAAATTGGATAGGATGTATGTCATTAGAAAATAACTTGATATAATATGTATGTTTCTTAAGTTATTAATGATACTCTAAATTCAGTGAATAGTTAGTGTTACTCAACATGTGTGATTTGTTCACTTGTTAGTGAATTTCAAACCTATATTTATGAAGCCAAAAGAGCAATTTTTTGAGTTAAAAATTATCAAGCATGTTTAAAAAAATTTCAATACATAGTACTTGAGAGAAATGGTTCAACACGCTCTTATGGCATTCAGTTTTTATTTATTTATGAGATAGATTACCTTTATAAACATGAATTACCTCATTTATACTTTAGGTTTTTAAATATTCCTTTTTTAATACTCTATAATTCTCTCAATTTTTTTAGTATATTTTACGAGTAAAAATTAATAGTGATATTCATTAAAAAGTCGTAGTTACTTGATACCAATATACAAAATACTGATGGAGACAGTACTGCATAAGAAATGTAAAATTTTCTGTAAACTTCTCTGTAATCTTTGCCTTCAGTGTTTTCAACTTTCACGAGAAACATTTTCTGGTCAGATTATAGAGAGACATCTAAGGAATAACAGAATTTGAACTTTGGATATCCATTAAAATTAGAGCCTTGGAGCATTCCATATTCAATTTAATATTCCAAGATGAGCAATCCAGTGAGAAGAACGTGCATGGGATTGATTTCTGATGTTATCTCACTTATTGCACCTTAATATAAATCACTGGAGTTAGTGACTTCTACGAACGAGAAATTAATGTTAAAAAACAAATAATTGTTTCTCATAAAAAAGCAAACAAAAAATATTAAACATATAATAATGTATTTTAGATCAATTTTGAGAAATGTGCTGCTGATGAGGTATGGTAATAAATGATTAATTCAGATGCAATTACCATACAGTTTAATTACTATTTTCATCAAATTACTATATCTCGGACGAGTTCTTAAAATATATGTGTATAATAGAAGCCTGGAAAAGTTGCTTAGATATAGAAGTTATAATTTCAGTTGACTTTCTCTAGTAGTATCTGATAGTTGATTCTGTGGATGGTAGTTGATCTAGTGGGTTCTGGTAAGAAATTCTGTATAAGATGCAGACCTCAATGCAAAAATAAAGTTGTCAACAAGGCACAACAAGCGGTTTGCCTATAACGATATAAAATGGTTTTACATGAAAGGAACTTGTTCCTTTTGTCAAACTAAATAAGTAATTTTAATTGTAAATTATTGAAGTTAACTACTTCACTATCTCTTATATCCATTCATAGGTTGCATGGGAGCGAAAACCGATGCATGCGGCATGTCTAATTTTCATTGTACCCAAAATATTCACAATCAGTTTGATGAACATTCTGGATAATTATTAAAAAAGATTTGTTTAATCTCTTGAACGAAAATATACTTTTCTTTTCTAATATATATGAAATATGATTGAAAGTTTAATTAATTAAAGATTATTGCAACCTTTGAGATATGATTTGCAGTTGGCCGAATATTTCTTCAGGAGATTACTGGTGACAAGTCACGACAACGCTGCTTTTAGTTGCTGTTCTTTGACTTGTAAAAGTAGATTCTACACGATATTGGAGTTTTTTACATTAACTGTATCATTTCGATGTACAACATTTAACAATTATGACATCTAACATCTAATATTCTTTACTTGTCGTTTTTTAAAAGACTTGAAATTTTTCTAGTAATTTTATCTATGCAGCAATGAAATATATTTTTAAAATTTAAAGGTAGCATAACAATTTATAAAAATTATATTAGTATATAAATAATGTTTCTAATTTTTATTGTGTGTTGTAATGGCATTGAAAGATTGAAAGACAATAAATATTTATAAATAAATAACAAATTATTCAAACATAATTACCAATTTCATTTGTCCTCTAACATATAAAGTAATATCTTTTAATATAATGTAATATCTTTTACAGATATCTCTTGATTTGGAATTGATATTATACTATAAAATAGTATTTCACTTCTATGTGTACCTAAATCATAAGAACTTTTATATAATTACTACAGTAATTTAAATTAACAACAATTCACACATTATAATATAACAAAATATAACAAAAATGTGACAGATTCTGCCCTTTAGCTGTAACTAAGAAAAATAAACATAAAACCAACAAAAAATCCAGGTAAAGCATCAAGAAAAAATATATGAAATTTGAAGAGAATCAGTTACTAAAATTTATTAAATAGACTTATTCCAGTTTCTTATATAAGGCGTATATTGTATCAAATTACCAAGTTATGTGAATCTTGATACTATATGCCTCCACAGAAAAAATCCCATTATATATAACCATCTGATTGACGCCATCTAATTTAAAAGAAGTCATAAATCAAACAACATAAATTAATTACATGTATTTTTTTGTTCAGCGGTTATATTGTTTGACATTTTCTCATACACAATTGGAACTATTTGGTTTCTTTGACGTATTCTCTTGGCATCAAATTTACTATGTATTTAAAAAATTTCTATTACAATGTTTTATTCACAAAAATATTAATGAAATATATAGTTCTACTGAAAATATGACATTAAAACAATATCGAATTTTTCTACGGAAACTATATTATTTCAAATAAAGTTATAATTTATTTTTTAATTATAAATACATAACTACAATCAAGTTTAGGAAATTAATTTTAGTTATTGTAAAATGCATTTTCCTTTTAGATTCTTGATCGTCATCTCGTAGTTGGACATGTATTCACCAAGGAAGATTTAGAGGGCCAAAAAAGTGTACAAATGGTTCATGGAAATTTCCAAATTTCTTCTGGATATGAAACTGGTCAGTAAAAGCGTAAATATTTATTTAAAAATTTTCTGTTTTAATATGCATTGAGTATTTACTTACATCTTATTGATTTCTGAAAGCTATGTGTTGCATAGTTTAGGAAATAAATTCATTGCAAAACTCATATTTATTTTTTTAGGGACATCTTAAATAACGAAAGTTTTCTATATATAATCGCCAAGTAATAATGCTCATTTTAAAGTTAATGATTTGTATTTTTTATAATTTTTTGAAAGCATCTTTATTTAGTATAATATTTTAAAACAGAGAAAAAACAAAAAAATTTTTAAGAAATTCAGAAATTAATTCAATTTTAATTATGCATTTATGATCTTTAAAAATAAATATATTTTGCGAAAATACCTTTTGAAATTTTAATGATTATTTTAGATGGAATTTTTTAGCAGAACTTTGCGTTTTTACAAGATTTAATGAGAGAAATTACCATATTTTGAGCTTCTAAATATTACAACAAATTGTGGGAAGAACATGTAAGTAATGAAGAAAAAACAATTAATTTTTATAAGTATTCATGAGGTAAAACACCAAAAATTACCCAATCTTCCATTCGTTTACCCAATTTCGTTGAAGTGCCAAAAATAAATAATATAGTTAGAAGAAAGTTTAAGATGAAATGTTTTTCCTACAGAAAAAGTCACATGTCCAGCAATTCAAAATTTTCATATAATCTATATTCATGTTAATTTATATTCCATTGTAAAAAGGGGTTTTTTTTCTATAATATAAATTAAAAGTTGTTCAATAATGGTTATTTATCATAAAAAATATTGATATTTTATTATAATAATTTCTAATGCTAAATATACTCATGAATGGAATTTTTTCTTTAATAATTTTGAAGGGATTTGGAAAATAAATTATGAGCTCTGTTAACCTTATTTCCCTCATTATTACTCCCAGGAAAAATTGGGCATATTCTTTTAAATGTGTTATTTTGAATTAATTTAAATCCAATGAGAGCACAAATTTGCACAAATTAGGCATTCATATTGTGAAAAATAAATAAATAAGCAACTTAAATACTGCAGGCATCCCTGAAATATGGAACAGGCTGCGTGTGTAGATACACACTACAATAGCAACATCAAAACTTGCTAATAACCAGCTTAATGAGCTTTGTTCAAGTTATCATACAACAATTTTTGGTAATACATCCAGTTCATTTTCCAGCATTAAATTGGTAATTACTTACCAATAATATTCTTTGTAATCCATATATAATAACTGTTAGGAGACTTGAATGATTACGCAATATAATAAAAATTTTCACCGTGGAATAAACTGTTAACAGTGGAACCCCGTGGTCATTGGTGTTATCCTTCTTTAATAAAAATCTAGAAACAATTGCTTTATGAAAATTATTGGGCATAAATGTGCAGGATTTCATCAATACAAAGCACAGTAATCAACGTATCCGTTCAGAAACAATGAAACAACGATATATATTCAGTGATCCTTATGGTATTTCAGGGCTGTTAGCCATCATCAGTTTATAATTTTTATGTGACTTAATTTTGATCTAGTCTTCTTGTAATACTTCATATGAGTTGAAATTGTAACTAATTCTTTATTTTTAATCATGATTCAAATGTAAAGAGAGCTTTTCGAAGACCATTTCTTGCTGTGAATTATGTTGTCTGCGAAATATCAAACATAATCATAATGATTATAAGTTAGAAGCAAGCAAACATAAGTCGCATGGAATTCAGGAACAACATCGTCTATCCTATAAATGCTTTCTGATAAGGGTTGGGGACGATAAAGACAATGCTTTAATAATAAGTATTTTGTGCATTTTCATTTGCTTGTTTTTTTTAAAACAAGACTGTGGTCCACCCTTAATTAGAATATCTTAGTTTTCTTTACTCTCTTACGAACATCAGAGCTATCACTGAATTACTACCTGAAGTGTAATATTGCTTTGAATTAACTCCCTACTTCTTTTTGAGTTGCGAAAGAGCTGACCTAACTTGAAACTTCCAATTGCTTTGTGGCATGTTGAATGAGAAAGTGTGTATGCAGAAAACCGTAATGTATTAGAAGTTTTTTTAATATTTAATTATTATTAATTTCGCCCAAATTTTCTTTCTGTCTCTATGCGGACTACTTAATTCCTATAAAACTGTCCTCTGACTTTCAGTATTCAAGTTTTTTTTTTCTTCAATGATGTATTCCACAAATTTATTTGTATATGTTGTACAGTACAATTTTAGCCATATGATAGTTTTTATTGTGTCACTCAACAGGAAATTTGAATTTTAATCCTTCACATGAATATATTTTAAATAATTTTATGAATTATTATATATTTTAAATAATTTCATTAAATCAAATGAAACTAGTTTGTCTTTATTTGAAAGTACTTAAGTCATGTAATTTGTTAATATTCAAACATTTTTACATTTTACATTATTTTTACATTATCAATATTTGTTAATAATTGTTAACTACAGTCTATATTTTAAAATTGGTGTTAAAAATAAATTCATTTTTTATGGAGATAACTTCTTGAGATTTTTTTAAAAAGTTTTTTACTCTTTAGGCTCTCTGAAAGTTACATGGGAAGGCTTAGAAGCTCATATTGTCCGTCCTGACGTCAAAGCAACAAACGGTGTAATCCACGTCATTGACCGCGTCATGATGAAGCGGCGAGATCTAACCAAGTCTGGAGCAGAATCATGGTGTCCTGACGTGATCAATTTAGCCGTTGCTGTCATCTTTGTTTTCATTCAATTGGTACTTTAACTTTCCAATCTATTTCAAATTTAAACCAGCAAAGGGTTCAGAATACACAAGAAGAAAGAATCGAGAAAATTTTCAAATTGTTGTTTAAGTACTTGAGTATAGTTTTCGGAAAACTTAATAAATGTGTACTATCTTTACGTTTGTATATATTACATGCAATGAATGCTTAAGTTGGAATTTTTTCTTTATGGTACTCTGGTGTTTTCTAAGGATTTGATGTAATTCTTGGGAGTAATAATGCACCTTTTTTTAAAATTAAAGACAGCATATGCTTTCTAATAAATAGAAAGTAATACAGCATTCGTGGAAAAGTAAACACGTGTTAATTAAAGTTTCATAAAAAAAGTCAGTGAACTTTCATATAGATTGCTTAAAATAAACAAATGTTCTTGTAGACTTTTTATAACAATCAAATTAAATTGAATAGTATATGATGAATATAAATTTACATATAAAATTTCGGATAATTGTTAATAAATTTTTGTAGCAATTAAATGCTACACGCATTCATTATACAAAAAATTATAATCATGATTCTGTTAAAAATAAGTTAAATTTTGTTTCTTTTAAAATTATGGGGACAATGCTGTATTCAAAGTTTTATATTACTTATATTTGCTTTTTACCTAGAACACAAAATGTTTTACTAGATTCTGTCAACTTTATTGTAAATTAAACTCTCTACAGTTATATTGCGAGATATCAATCGAAAATAATTAAAAGTTTTATTACGAAAGCGTTGGAAAATAATTTCTTTAAACTTGTAGTATTTATAAATTGTATATATAGATCAACCTTTTGTTTCTGGACATTCCAATAAATGACTCTTAAGCTCAATGTTTGAATAGCTTTTATTTACTTAAACTATCAAAATATGGCAATTAATACCCATTCATGCATCTTTTTATGTCATCGAAACCTCAAATCATTTTTGCATAATAAAACATGTCTTCGTAAATAGGTAAAATGCATCCATTTTCAACGGACTTTCACAAAATTACTTGCATGTTAGATCCTTTGTGTAAGTTTCAGCTGTTAAAACACAGAGTTCAATTAGGTAGAATGCATATCGTATTAGCTTGTAACATATCTGAAATAAAGCGAAGACACAGAGCAATTGTAGGTAGAATTATTCTGAATTTTTGTTTCTTCTAGAAAATTTCAACTCACTTTACAAAAATCTTATATTATTCAATTTGGAGCCGTGTTGTAATTCTCATGTATAATTGTACAGATAGTTTCCATGTTTTCTTGTTAATACCTATTTCTTTCTCCGTCTTCCTCGTGTATAAAACTTTTTTGTCATTCCTTTGGCATAGTTTGTTTTAATGAGCTTTCGTACTAAAACCTCTTAACTTTAATGTCTTCTACGTGTCATGTGGAATATTATAAGTATTTTAACCTAAATATAAAAACATTGCAATGAAACCATCTTTACAAGCTGTTTGATGAAATGATCTGATCTCAAATGGTAGAATTTGTGCATGTTTGTAATATGTTGTTACATTTTTTAACTCTCATCCTTTCAGTTGAATTATACAAATTGAATGTCCTTGTGAACTTCAGCTATTAAGGAAGTGTACAGAGTTGTGCAGTTTGAAAACTAGTATCTCTTTCAATGTATACTGCCATGTGTTGTGTGTTATTTACATACTGCCAATCGATAAGAAACTAGCTAGGTGACTACTTTGCACGTTACTCAGATATAAAAGAAGTGTTAACTACATAGATGTAATACTACTTTATCAAATTTTTCATTGTTAAATAAAATATTACAAAATTTGTTACATTTAAAAATCATTTAAAAGAAAGCAACAATGCTCCAACATTAAAGAACAATTTCATCGGAATCCAAAAACCGAATTTTATATCTGACGAATCACGTGATCTAAACTTTAAGTATCCATTTCATAAGTTTCCTAATAAGTGTTCTTTAGCAGTAAATTTTTTTGTTTAGTTATATATTACTTAGATAACTTGTTTATTTAACTATTTTTAACATTAACAAACATATTGAATCTTGATGATTCAATGAAATTATATAAAGTTTTAAAAGTAATTCATGTTTCAATGTGTAAAAAATATTTCAACGCAATATTTGTATCATTGAGCTTCAGCCGTTTTTGCTGATATCATCTAAAGCTGCTAAAGTTTTTAAAATTTTTCAGTTGCTTAGACCAAATAATCTTATTTCCTCTCAAGAGGCAATGCATATGCAACATGAGTATATAACTATGACCAGCTTCATCAATATGTTATTTTCAAATACAATTTTCTTAATACTTAAAAGGGTTTGCTAACGCTTTTGATTTTAAGCAAATTAGTTGAAGCTTGTCACAAATAACTAAAATGCAAAAAAATCTGTTCATTTTAATGATAGTAAAATTTGCTCTATTACCATTCTGGAATGAAACGTCTGTTAATTAGCCACGTTGCATTCATTAATTCAACATATTAATTACTAGTCTTAAATAGGTAAGAACTTTTACGACTGTTGACTGTTAACAGTTGGTTTTCAAAGTCAGTGTATACTTAGATATTATAAAATTAAATGTATGTTTTTAAGTTTCAATTGAGTCTGTTGTTTCTGACTGTTTATGCTGTGTATAAAACCCGTATAGGCTTCTTATTTGTTAAAAGAAAAATATGAGCATGAAACTGTATATAATGCTGCACATTTAATCTATAAATAAATTCTTGATTTTTATTATTTTAGTAATAGTTAATTAATTGTAATATATTTGCAAAACCATTTTCGGGTTTCAGTGCAAACTGACTTTAGTGTGCTGCTTTAGCGTATTTATTTAAAAAAAGTTAGACATACCTTCTGAAGAAATGAAATACGGAATTTACACAATCGGATATTAACGAGCTTTGTAATATGCATAGAAGAACCTGGCAAATTCTGGATCAGTTTTCTGTGTATGTTCAAGTATTTGATTGTAAAAAGAGTTATACATAAACATTGTGTAATATCCAAACTTAACATAATAAAATAAAATCATGTGTGTCATTATCTAGCGACAGATTTGTACAGTAAGAATATGTGTTATGTATATTTGATATTATCCTCTATTTTAATCAGCAGTGTTATTGTTCAGAAGTATGAAAGAATATCGTTGTACTAAATTTTTGCATCTAATAAAATTCTTAGAACTCTGTGATTTAAACCATAGGTTTAATGCTTAAGTGGTGAAATTTCAATAAATGAATCATGGTCAAATTCTAATCTCTGTTTATCTCGTGCTTCATAATTTTTACTACGCAATCTAAATATTGAAGTTTGACCTAAAATTTAGTTGAAATAAAGGTCTTTATATGTTTTACTGTGCAAAATATGCAAGGTCCGACCCTATTTTAAAATTCGCTACTTTCCATTTTTTAAAAATAACCTGCATCATTCTGTGTGTCCCATAAATTAACAACCATTTGTATTGTAATTATAATATTACAATCCCTTATATGTTTAACTTGTTGAAGACTGGTGCTTCTCATCAACAAGAAGTTGAAGCCCTTTCACAATGCATATTTATCCATATTTTATGGATATTTATCCATATTTCTGCAAACTCAATAAATACAATTATTTTTTAACTAAATGACTAGATTTGATGCACTTTCAGGTATAATGCTATGTCAAGTATGTTTTATATTTTTGGAATGAGCAAATATTTATTGTAAATTTCAAGATCCGGGCCTTGCGAGTATCTGTGTGAACTGAACAATTTCTACTTATTTATAAACTTCAAATTTTGCAAAACTCTTTAACTCTTTTTAAAGTTGTTCAATAATTATTCTAATTTTTAATCAAAATAATAAAATTTCAAATCACAGTTCTAAGCTACATTTATCTAGTATATGAACATGATAAAATTAATAATTTTTGTGTGGAGAGAGTGAAGTGTCCTAAGTTTAGAATACTGTTACAAATATAAATGCAGCTCTTTATATGGCATACTTTCCTTTTGCATTCAAAACATGAGTCTGTGTAATTAAAATTAGTAATTGAATTCAAAGCCTGAAGTATCATATCTTTTAATAAAACCTGTCAAAATTCATCATTAAGTTTATAATATATTTACTGCATGCTGAAATGAATTCTCTTCCATAATTTACCTTTATTTTTCGAAAGAATATCCCATTACTCCTTTAAAATACAACTCTCTATATTTATAATATTCCGTTTTTTGTAATTAATGATAAAATCTGTAGAAAGAAACACCGTGAATAAAGTATTTATATTAAGTTACTTGCGAGAAGTAATCTTCATATTGCATTCATATTGGGTTGAATAGAGGATACGAACATCTATCTAAATTTCTGCAGGAAACTTTTATAAAAATGTAACAGTAACTGGTTGAGGACTAACAGATAAATATAAGTATCCAAATACTCCATATGTGACATATGTACTCTAAATTATCTGTTATAAATTAGTTCTGATTACACATTTCTCTACATAGAGTTTGCTGCTTTAATTGGACGCTAAAAAAATGGATAACACACGTGTATTGTAGGAACTAATGAATAATAAGCATACGTTCTTAGACAAAAAAAATTGAATAGTGTAAGCATATAATAGTTATTGGTTCAAAATACTCACATTAGTTGCTAAATATATTTAAAATATGTAATGAAATATAGCAATTGAATATATTAAACAACAATGTAATGTTTTTACTGTTTTATGTTTAAATGCAAAAATATACATTCAAAATTTATAAAATTTATATGTAATGAGTCACAGTTATGATATAATGAGTTATATGTATGATACACACTTACCATAGTTATGATTATTACCCATATTATAAATGAATTTATCTATCCATATTATAATGAATATTATAAATGAACATTAAAAAATTTGTATTTAAATTTAAATAACAATAAATTTTAAATAAAATTAATTCACCTAATTAAAATTAATTTTAAACAAGGCGATTTCTATTGGCATATTTTTTGATTTACCCAAATATAAAATGTGAAAATTACTAAGGCAAAATACTTCATAAAAGTAATGACAGAATAAGTAGAAAAATTTCATATGTTTTCATCTGTTATTACTAGAGTTAAATAATGTAACAATTTTATATGATTTAATGCTTAAATAAAAATATTTTCTTTCATTTCAAAAACGAATAGGATGCTTGACGTCTCTCCCACTTATTTCAATGTACATTATGAGACAATCTGTGATCTTTATTTGTTATGAGAACTCCATATCTGTAACAGTTAAAAACTATCACCAAAAAATGTTAAATCATTCTACTCAAATTACTTTGTTAATACAATTTACAATTTTATCAAACAATATGCCTTTGCAAATACTAATTACTATTTCCTAGTTGCTGAAATGTGTTCAGATACTTATGGTAGCTTTTTTAACAAAAAAACTAATTCAACAGCCCATAATGAGGGCTGAATAAACTCCTTTATGGTTATGTTAAAAAAATGGGAGATGATGGAATTTATGCTGGTTCCAGAAATGTTGTTTATTGTATTTGTGTCCATGAGTTATTGAAAAAACAAATTCAGGTGTTATTGCATGGGATTTCCACGTTCCCCATATTGTATACAAGTTTCCAGAAATGTGCAGTTAAAAATGTATAAATTTAATATTTAGTGTTTTGAATTTCGCACCTTTACGAAAAACGTAAATAAAATAGAATAAAATGATTCTTGTGAAAAACTATTGTGTGAGTCTTTCAATTATCTATACAAACACTTAACAATTTTGAATTTGAATATCTAAAAATATTTTTACCTTATTTGAAGATAACTATATACTTCACACATAATATTTTACATTACTAATTAAAGTATTCGATTATCTAAAGGCACTTAATTGTTGTAAGATTAGATGACTTGTGAAATAAATGCATGGTTGAATTATATTAGATTAAACTTTCATCGATTGTTGAGGAAATCGTTTGATGTTATTTATGTGTATCATTGAATACACATAAATACGATCAATTTATGTGTATGTATATGATTATTTATGTGTATCAATCTAATTGATGTCCATAAAAATATTTCATTCACATCATCATTAATGCATGAAATTCTTTCATTATACACGAAATATAGAAAACAATTTTTCTAATATAAAACATGTATCGTTAAATTTTAGAATGCTTTCTTTTTTATTCAATATTTGTATAGATGGCAACAAATTACTTTATTTTCAATTAGTTATGCTTCTTTCCATCACCGATAGAAATTTTTTTCTGTTAAAATCAAAAGTAACATTCATGCACAGTTGATATATTAACCATAAAGAAATTAGCATATTTTAAGAAGGGTCATGTTTGATTTTATATAAAAAAAATTTACTGTCTCAAATGCATTCTGCTTTGTATAAATGTGTATATTCTGTTTTCTAGTATATCATTTTATAACATATTTTTTAAACTATACCTTGGCATAGAAATTTTTATTTGTAATTAGCATGAATATTCCTAATTTAATGGAAATAATAGGCTTAAAAACTTAAGAGAAATTTCATACAAAATAGAGATATGGAAAATGTTTAGTCCAACATTTCAGTCTTGAATATTAAACAAGCTTTTAGTTACAAAGATCAAGAGTTCTATCTATAAATACTACTCTTTATAATGTGCTAAACTATGATTTAATAACTTCTTATATTAAAATTTAAACATTGTAATTCATTTTGAAAGTTTTCCACAATTTATTCAGGACTAAACAAAAGTTTTGATGAGCATATTCGTTATAAATTAAGTTTTAAGTCAGCTTAAAAATTGCATGCCCATATCATAATACAGATATGTAGTTATTTACTTTCATACCAATGACAATTTTTAATTAAATGGAAAATCAAAGATTAGATACAACTTTTATTTTTAATGATAACTACACAATGTAAGATTTAGAAAATAAAATCTTCAAATCTGGTCATTCATAAGTCATTTTTTAAGAAAAACTATTTTTGAACCTGAAAGGCAACAAAACTACACTATTTTACAATTTTTTTCCCTGAACTTCATACTTGTAAAAACGTTTTAATAAAAATATTTGAAAAGTTGAAATGCTTTTAATCACATTGGTTTCTGAGACAGAATGGTTGAGGTAAATAAATGGGTACTTCTAATGAAAAATCCTCTACTTTCAATTTCTCTTTTTTCAGAAGTGAAATAGTAAATTATATTTATAAATTTTATTATTTTTCTATGCAATGTATACAATGTACATTTTAAAACACAGTACTAGCCATTGAAAATGAAACATCATAAAAAATGCAAATAAATGATAATTATTGGATAAACATATTATTATGGAAATAATAAATGATTGAGAATTTAAGAAATTTGTCATCAGTGTCCAAAATAACTTGATCTGGAGGCAACAAAAGCCCTTATATATATTTATATGGATATTGAATCCAACATTGGCATACTGGATGGTATTTACAAGAATAACTGCTTATACAATTTCAACACTATTTTATTGTTTATTAGCCATTGTGACTGACACATTATGACAAACCAGTCTCTTTGTAATCATTGACTAGACATTTTTAAGAAAATTCAAAAGAATTTGAGAATGTATAATTGTCTATTATTTTTTGCTATCAAGAAAAGTCCACGAAATATCGCTGTATTAGTGCTCAAACATTATCTTATTGAAATGTAGCAATAACAATCACATGTTCTTAAATTCATTTATAAAAGCATTTAAATTATATTTCAAAGTAAACTATGAAATACTATTATATCAGGTAACCAGAAAATTTCTGTCACTTTTTGATAAGGCAAATTAAAAATCCCCCATGCACGCGCATTAATTAGCATAAAGCTAATTTCTGTATATCAAATGGATGGCTTATTAGATTTGCTCACGAGGAAGATTTATAGATTTCTATTAAGTTTGTAAATTTGGAAAGAGATTTAATAATGGCAGTAAGGAAGTGTGTTAATAGAGCATGTCTGTTTCATGATTACAAACTGGGCACACACTCAACTGAAACGTATCGAAAAATATGCATGACCTTTGGAAACAATGCAGGAACTAAATGTATCACACAAAGGTGGCATCGCATATTCCATTCTCGTGATAAATCATTCGAAGATGCACCACAACTAGATGCGCCAACAGTCTTAAATGGCGATGATTTAAAAAATGCTACTGAAGAAGACACTGTGTAAACCTGTCTGGATCTACCAATTAATATCCAAGTATTTGATGAAACCATTCGTGTTAAAAATGTAGAAGCTCAACAAATGGCTCTATTATGATCTTATTGAATGCAATAAGCTGCAAAGGTTATCCGTCTGTTCATCACTTCTTTCTTGCCAGAAATTTCTGGATTGTCTGCTAACATATGAAGACAAATGGATCCAATGTACCAGTCACAGTCACAAAAATTCACGGACAGATCAGATTCCAGATCTGGTATTTTTACGTTACACAACAACAAAACTCTTTTCTGGTTACTTAGTAATATTAAAATCTGTTATGAAAAGTTTTCAATAAATACACAAATTGAAATTATCTTATTTATTATTCCTGAATAATTTAATAAAATTTTAAATAAAAAATGTCATTTGGCCATCAAAATCTGGTAAAATTTATTCTGAATAATACAATATCTTTTTGGTTATCTCATGACAGATTTCCAACCCAAAATTGTAAATTTTAAATTTAAAAACTTTTTCTAATGTTAGAATTTAAATTCATTTAAAAAGTATGCATTTGTTATTTATAAAATTAAACAATTATATAATCATGATATTTATGTAATTCAATAATAAAACATGTAATTTTAATAATATCTTTAAAACATTTTCTAATGAATTCGCCAAACTAATTTAAAAATATTTGTATAATGCTTTCTGCTTTTGCTGCTTTAAGTTGAACTAAAAAGTAAAAATGAGTAACTCTTTAAACATATTTATTTTGATACATAAATTTATTCAAAGTCATGCATTAATAACTGCAAATTTTTATTCTAAAATAGCTTGAATATATTTTTGCATAAAGAAAATATATCCGGAAAATATACTTGAATGTATTTTTTCATAAAGTTTGAAAACAATTTTTTCAATATATTAACCAATAAATGAGATTAAATATGATAAAGAGGAGGGGAAATAAAACACAACTGATGTTATCAACTAATTTGGGTAATTTACTGGATCTTGATAATAGGCCAGCTACCATTCTGGAAGAAGCTATCGACTGCAAATTATTTGATTTCTCCTAAAAAAAAGAAGAAAGGAAAATAATTATACTTTATTTTAATATATTACTTATAAATATCTTAAATATTTTGTCAAATAATTTAAACTATCTTTTCAATTTGAGTAATCATTTTCTCATTTTATAAGCAAATTTTAACAATAAAAAGTTGTTCTTTTAAGTAATGAGAATAAAATGTAGTTTAAAAATTATCAATTATTTGGGTTATCGATGAATCAATCTTTTTAAAAAATTACTTGTAAATACATTTTTTGCACTTAATCTATTTTCTAACCATTCAAATCAAAAGAATGATGCCTTGATTTAAAATACAGGACTTTTATAATAACTCTTTTACTAACATTTACATGCTTCATCAGATACTGTCTTGTTCGTTTTTTATGATAAAAAGTTTAGCAATGATATTAAAAATGCAATAAATTTAAATGATGTATTTATTTAAATAGAAATGATGAAAAAATTTATGTTATAGAAAGAGCTTTAAAATCAGATAAAATTAAATGGTGGTAATTTATTTATTAATCGACAGAAAACGTTTCAATAAATAATGCTTCAAAATTTGGCTAATGTGCCTTAAATAGAACTTACAATCAAGTTTGTAAAACGTATTTCTTTTTTTAAATTATAAAGTCTGCTACACTATTAGTGTAAAACACTTTGAATTTAAATTAATAGTAAGCATTTTTGCTGATTCCAAAATGTTCAAAAATACACACAAAAATTCTCAGAAATAAATATCTAATTCAAAAAAGCAAAATTCTCTAAAAAATAAACTTTTAAAACGATTTAATTAAAAAGAGTATTTTTCACACCTTAAAAGCTTAACTTCATTTGTTTTAAGGATATTGCTTATTTTTTAAACAATATTTTTATTACATGAAAATTAAGTTTGAAACATGAATAGTTGAAGCATTTAGCCAAATAAACTGGTATTCAATACTAGTGGGAATTATCAAAAATTATAGATATAACTATATCTGTGAGCAATTAAAAGTTTCATTTTATAAATAAAAATAAAATTTAATACATTAACAACAGTTAATAATTAAAAAAAAATTAAAACACTTAATCACAATAAAATTGGTATATTGCTTTAATAGCAGGATTTTATAATATAATATATTGATTTTTCTTTTTTCTGTAATTTTTTTAATTATTAGATATTACAATTTTTTTTTAACTTTCTTGCAAATTTATTCTGTCTAATAAAATGCTACACTTAAAATAAAAAAGGAAAAAATCTTCAATTTAACAACTAAAATTAATCCTAAACATTAACACATTTTAACTAATGTGTGTGCCATGAAAATTGTTTTATTTCCTTTAAGTTTGATCAAAAAAGAAATCCGGCAAATTTGAAAAAAAACTATAATAAAAATTTAATTAAAAATTTTTTTTTGATTCACACACAAAGACGATTTGTATAAAAAATTAATTTGTCAGGCTACAATGATTAAAGTTTTACACTATAAGCTGTAAAATCATTTTAAAATTTTATAAAATATTACAATCTAAATTAGAAAAAAAATTGTTGAATTTATTGAACAGTAGTTATATTTAAAACGTTTTTCTTGAATTTTGAGAAGCAGTTATTTATTCTGTGAAAAAACATTTACCATCGATTTGATTTCTTATCAGATTTAAAAAAATACATGATATCTTACAAGTAATAAACTTTGCTAGACAGTGGTAGAATTCAAGGCTGTGAATCTCCTTTTATCAACTGTGGGAAAAATCACGGTTTATATCAAACTTGTGTTTGTTATCAGTTGCCAAAATGAAAAGTGTGAGAATGAATTTATAAGTACACATCACTCTCTGTGCTCTACCAAACATAGCGCAATGAACTCTTGTGAACTGAACTTTGTTGCGCTGGATTCCTCATTCGTTTAGCACAACATAGAATTTTAATCCCCAAAAATAGAAAAATGTAATTTCATCAGTGATAAAATATATTTTTAAAAAACCAAATTTTTTCACCATTAATGATTTTCAGGTTAGAATTCCGTGTTAGGAATTATTTTCTAGCATTTACAGTTAATAATTATAAAGATCATTTGAGAAAAAAAAACAAATTATATTCTATGTTTATTAAAAAATATTTGCAGAGGCATGATAATGTTTAAAAATACGTTATGAAAAAAGTAACATTTGAAGTAATAGCATTTATATTATTCCCTTTTGTGTTTATTTTGCTTATTTTTAAATGTAACTTTAATTGAAAATTACTGAAAACCATTTACATTATACTCTATTATTTTCCTTCATTTATCTATTTAATTGACATTACAATTTTTTCTGGCAATACTCAGTATGCAGGTTTCCTTCTTTCAGCACAAGCATGAAAATTTTAAATAATTATCCCTGAAACAAAGTGAATATGAAGCAGTAAATATCATCTTCATCAATTGTCCTCCACGTGTCTTAATCTGCAAGCTGAGAAAACAACCAGCGGATCATGTCAAAAATTACTTGTATCCTCCTTTCTTTAAGAATTGCGCATACACCATTAAAAGTCAATCGTGAAAACTGTGGCATATTCAAATTTACATTTTTCAAGATTGAAAGATTGGTAGGGTTTTGAATAATTTACACACAATATAACAAAATTACTTACTTTGCCAATAATGGGAACTTCTGGATCACTTGCGTGGCGCACTTTCTCAAACTTTTTCTCTGTTTTAGTGAGAACGGTGACTAGTATAAATTCCAAAAATGTTGCAAAAACTAGAGATTCGCAAACCGCAATCCATACATCACTAGCTTTTGTATAAGGAGCTGGAGGAATGTAATTGTTAACATCGGAGCCTATGTTTACCATCAAGTACAAAACAACCAGAAGTAAACCGAGCCTCAGAGTAATCATTTCTGGCTTGATGAAAAAGGATATCCATGATAATACAACAAAAAATATAAAAGGAATATATAATCTTGTCAGGAAGAAACCAAACTTGCGCTTGAAAGTGAGAGTGACTGCCAATCGTCTATAAGTTCCTGTAAATACAAATATATTATCATCATAACAGATTATAATGATGTAAAATATAATAGTTGATTGTTATGGCAATTTTTCTTTAAAAAATGAACTTGTACCTTTTATCTATATTTTATAAATATCCGGACCTCACTCATATCTTCATAGCTTTCGTATGTTAAATAACACATTATTTACTAGTTTTGTTCTAACTATAATGCGTCAGTTTCCTCGATAAAGACACAATTTTGTGAATTTTCATTTAAGAAACGATTTGTAATTGATATCTTTAATTTTATAGTAATTATAATATTTTTATCTTCTTATCAAATTCCTATCACGATATTTAAAGAAATGTTCTCTCTCTTTACGCATATACTTACAATAACAAAATGTTTAATATAAAAAGGAACTAAGTGTTCAATACTAGTTTGTGTTTTATTTAATCTAAAAAACAAATTATCTTATATACATCACTTTTCATTCAAGTAGTGTCTATAGTCATTTAATTGTCATAAAAAGGATGACATTTGAAGCACTTTTTAAGCAATAATTTATCGATAAAAAAGAATATTCACAATATTAGTAAATGATTCCTTATAAACAGACTTTTCTCGGAAATGTTTTATTTACTTTAAAATTTCATATTGAAATTTCCTTTGTAATGTATACATAAAGCATTGAATATTGATGGAAAATTTTTGAAAGAAGATTCCCTAGGACGGAGACCTCTTTTAATTATATTGATAAGGAATAGATTGAGAAATTAATTAAACATAAAAAATATAAGATTGAAATTCATCTTGTATTTAGCGACAATATTTAAGAACATTGTTGTAAAACAAAAAAATCGTGATTGAACTTTTAATAGGCAGATATTTCAGATCATATGCATTGATTATAAAAAATCAGTTAATAAAATTTCTTGAAAAAAAATTGACTTAAACATGCAATATGAAAATTTTCTTTATGTTGACTATTTTATTGGAATCGAAAACAAATATTCTAAATAAATGTTGCGTACCAGATGAAAAAGATACTTCATCTTCCGTTGTTTCCACATCAGTTAATTCAAATGACAGTACGTTGATCTGATCCGTTTTACCAATAAAGTTACCTGTTCTATTATCCCAGTTAATGAAAAGTCTATCTTTAGTACTTCCATCTAAAAAATAAGATCTTTTTTAGAAATTTTTAAGAATAGTAAATCGAGTGTAATTTCTTTTTTCAATAAATTTTAAGAGAAATTGAAACATTTATAACCTAAGTTTTAATTAGAGTTTCCAGTAAAATTAACACATACACAGAATGAATAGTATATTAAACAACTGATTTTATTTTAGGTATTAACTTTAAGTTACCGAAAACGTAAGCAAATATATTGGTAGCAATCATAACGAATGTTTGTTACTTTTAATTTCTCCAAATAAGCTAATATTGCTACAAATCATAGAAGAAATTGGAGTCTAATCTAATCTCACTAAATCTCACAATTTAATTTTAAATCTGACTGAAGCAAGACTGATAAAGAGAGATATTCTCAATCATTTTTCTCAAATGAATCTCAAACTATTTGTGTTACGTATCTGGGATTACTGGGCTAGAACTTCTTGCATTACACCCAAACTTGATATTAATATAATAGTAAATAAATAAAGATAAACTTAAACCTTGACTAACGTTTGTACTTTATGTATCTAATTGCATAGATCTTAAATATGAGAATGTTAGCTAATCAGATCATTTTGAAATCTATCATGTAGAAGGAAGGAATGTTCTTCGTGGAAATCTCTATTTATATTTTGTTAATTTTTTTATTATAGCATTACAGTTTTTTATTCCTAGCAAAAATACGAAACAAGTTGCATAACAATCACATATATCATGTGTTGTATTTTTAGGCCATTTTTCTGTTTTCTAGTAAAGATTTTTTAATTTAAGAATAAAACCTCACAATGCACCAAAAATATGTAGAAAGCTAGGCATTAAAGATCCGAGAAAGAGATTTGATAATCAGCTACAATTTACTTAAAGCCAGTGGAAAAGTTTCGTATACAACATTTACAGACTGGCCAAGCCAAAACATTTGATTAACAAATCCATTATATCAAGTCGTACGATCTTCAAGAACGAATCGAAGTTTAAATAAAAGTTCCTAACATTTTAGCCATTAAAAACACACACGACTGAAAAATGAATTTCATCTTCAAATATTTGAATACTACACGAAATTAAAAGAAAGCCGAAAAGCATTTCGCAATTTATTTTTCATTGTATACAAAAATTTTATATTTATTTTCAAACTCCCGTGAATAAAAATAACTTAAATACTTCAGTACAACAATGTAGTTTTATATTTTGAGATTAACTCAAAAAGTTTTCAAATTATTTATAAATATTAAAGTGAATAAAAAATTATAAACTATTTTAAAAATGTAACTATGTAAATATTTCTAAGGGAATGAAATTTTTTAAAATTAAAATATAAAACTCATTCATTTTCATTCATTTCATAAAATAAATTTTGTACAATGCAGCGCAAAAATGCAAACCCTTTGTTAAAATCTAAAAAAAACTTTTAATAATAAATTTGAAAACAAATTTCTGAAGTTTTTTAAAACCGTAAAAATTATTTCCGTTATGTTCACTATAGTGTATTTTAAAAGTCAGATATCCAAATATATTTATAAAGACCAAAAAATCTTACACTTTTTGCTATTCTTCTATTTACATGCTAAATTTGTACTTTTCTTAAGGTCACACATTTAGAAATCATTATGAATATGGTGACATTTTAAATTATACTACACACATTTACCTATCAAAATAATTACTTACAACTTTCTATTGAGAATGGGCACCTGTGAATGTCATGAGGATAATTGCTAAAATCCATGGGGCAACTGAATGTAACACTAACTCTGAAAGAATAAAAATAAAAGTTGCAATATTTACTGGCAGACTGAGAAAATAAAGAGTAAATGTCAAGAAAAGATTAATAAAAGTCAAACCAAATATAATATTAGCATTTAATTAAATTAGTAAACTTATCAATATTATTAATTTCAATATAATGACATTTTCTTACATAATTTAAGAATATTATACAATAAGGATATGCGATATTTTGAAAGGTGACATGTATTGCCGTGAAATGTGACTTATGAAACTTTTACTGCATGTAAAGAGAAAAGGAAAAATTTCAACCTACAGTATAATTTCGGCTTTGAATTTATCTCCTAAAACAATATATATTGTGTTTGATGCAATAACATTTTCACAAATCATTTTTAAGCGTTTCATGTACTTATTACAGAATATTCTAACACGTTTCTCATAATTTGATTTCAGAAAATAGATTTTTATATATCATTATTTTATTGTTTTTATATAAAAAAATTTGTATTGCAATCTCGTCCTAGAAGCCTATTAGTGGAGGATCCATTAGCATTTTGCATCTCTTCAGCAGTACAATTTCAAAATCAATTACAAGAACAGTTTCGTTTCCCTATAATTTTTTACTCTTTTCTAAAGAAAATATTAATGTTTCACTTTTGCTTTGTTTACAATAATGTGTGTCATTTTTATTCATTTTGTGTTTACTTGGAAATATATGATATTAATTTGGAAATGTTAAGTTAAAGTCAGTTGATATGAATTAAATTTTAAAATTAACATCAAGTATAGATATAATTTTAAAAGTAATTATTTCTCTCCTAACTATTAAACTATTAAAACTAATTTTACTAGAATTCTAAACATTTATAAATTCAGTTCTAAATTAATTTAAGATCTTTTGCCAAAATCTAAATGTTATTCATACGAAAGTATGTACTTTTGTTTGCATGATTTATCTTAAAGTTCGTACTTTCAATTTAACGTAAAAATATAATTAAATGGCATAATTTTTATTATCATACAAAAGTGCATAAAATGGTTATGATATACCAAAAATAATTGATAAAAAAGTAGCTATTAGGCAAAAATAACTCATACAATTTAGACAAATGTTTTATATTAAGTAATAAATGTTCCAGAATAATAAAATTTTAATAAACATTTCCGTTGTTACAGTCTTAAGTTTATCTTCGTTGATATTCTTATTAAAAAATTTCAATAAATATCTTCATTCTTAGTCTTTAATTTACATTTGTTGATCTTAAGTTTATATTTGTTGATCTTAAGCTTGTATTTGTTGATATTGAAAGTTTCGATTTGCTTTTAAGGATTAAATTTCCATATAATTTAGGAAGAAAAGCAACTCCCTTAGAAAATTTATAACTTAATTCGTCGTTATCAATAACAAAAACTCGTTTATTTGCTGCAGAATATTGCTTGTCTTTTTACAAGAATTTTTTATTAACACAAATGTATTACCAAACAGTATATTTATATTTTTTAAAACTATATTTAATTTGTAACTAGTTTGGGAAGACTTGATAAACTGAAACCCTTACATAATTCGACGAAGATATTTGGAGTTTTAAAAAACACAAATAACCATCTAGCTAAGAAAATATTCCTAATACAAATCAATAGTAAATAATTAGTTTTATAGTAATTTTAAAAAATATTGTTTCTATGAAGAAAATGAAGACTCAATTATTTGTTCTCTGAGCTACCTATTAATAAGGAATAAACTTACCTTGTACTGTATTTTACTTCTCCATTAGGAAATATCTTAATGAAAACATTGGATCTAATAATATCATGAGTGATTCCTTCTTTCTCTTCCACAAAAAATAGATCTGGTAACCAAATATATTCTGTGTCACTGAAAGTTATTATGCTAATATCTCGATTGGCATATGCCAATCGAGAGTCATTCCAAGATTGACGGAAATAAAAACTAGCTCTGTACTCCTGAAATAATAGAATGAGATTTAACACTTTAAATCAGTTTAAAATCTCATTTGAAGAGAATATTTACATGAGTATATTTTCTCCACTAACATTAAGAATAAGCCTGTCCCAAATTAATTTTTTGTATGAAAATTATTTAAATTTAAACTGATAGCTAAACTTTCCAAGTCACTTTTATTTTTTACTAATATTTCAAAGCTTTCAAACAAATATAATATAGAAATTGTTTAATTTGATGCACAAATATCAGTATGTAAGTTCTAAATAAACCAGATGTTCTTCAACTATATTACACAAGAAAACAACATTTAAATATTACTTAAAAATATTTATAGATATAACATAGTATGTAGCTAAAAATATTAATTTCGAATTTTATTCAATTTATAATTCTAATTTTAAAATTTTCAACCTGATCAAAACTTTTATTTTTTTCGACAGCTGTAATCCAATATGCTTTGTCAGTATTGAATGATCATCCACCAAAAGAAAATGTATTTTTCTTAAACACTTTATAAAAAATAGTTTTCTTTATATTTAACGACATAGCAGTAATTTTCATATTTATCTTTATTAATTAAGACCTTCATCATAAATATTTTGACATTTCTTTACCACATTATATTGTGAACCAAAAGTTCCAAAGTGATTAAATTTTATGAATAGGTAATACACAGTGTATTGAATGAACTTGAGAAATTTTCATTAGAGATGCACATTACAAACAACTGATTTCCTAAAATTCGTTTGTTTTGCTAATCAAGATAGAGTCATGGTATAAATCATAGTCTAATTATAGAATAAGAAATAAATTATAGTATTATTCAATTCAGGAACAAGCATATTTTAAGCAAAATTCTTCACAGAACCTCAGATGGTTAATGGGATAATTATTATTAATATTTAGTATGATGAGAGGTAGATTACTATATTAAATATATTTATTTCATTTCCAAATTTCATTTTAATGTACTGTGCAATAGATTTTGAAATATGATTAAATTGCATTCGTTTTCAAGTAATATAATAATTACTTGAAAACGAATGCAATCCTAACAACTCCTTTGATTCTGTATGGCAATAAAAGAAGATTTATAAATTGGTTTGCTGAGGCTTAAAAAACATTTCTTGACCAACTGAATATTGATAAATATAAAATGTTTTTACATTTTTATGAAATATGATAAAATCTCCGACACTTTTAAAAGCATTCTGTTGTTTGTAATTTATTCTGAACATGTTATATATGACTAACCATGTTAAGTAATTTTCAAAAATTTAAATTTTACAATTGTTGGTATTATCATTTATAATTTCATATCTTCAGTTTCTTGACATGAATTAAGTTTACCTTTTAATGCATATAAATAATTCTTAAAAACTCTGTGTAAGGGGACATAAGAATATTACAAAATTAAATGTTCACAATAATACAAAAATAACGTGTCAAAAATGAAAATTCTATAGAAAATAAATCTTTTAGAGTTTTCATTGTTGACACATAATTTTATCCTGAAAAATAACTCACCATATTAAAATCATCAATCTTATGTATATCTAAAAAATACATTGTAGTTAAAACCTCCACAGGTGCTCCTGGAAAAATTTTTATACATTAATATTTCAGTATATTCCTCAAAAAATAATAAAAATAAGAAGATGCGATTCTAATTTATATTTCGCAATACAGGATTTTTAAGAAATCTAAAAAAGATCATTTTTAGTACAGCTTTTCATTCATGTATTTTGATGTGTGGCACATTTTTGCTTACCAATGTATGTAATTATGTAATATTTCATCAGACTTAATGAAAACTGTATACAAAATATATTATTATTAGAATTTGATAATTTCTATGAAAAAGGGAATCTAATCCTTTCCAATCTACTCTACTTAGTGAAACTTTTCAATTCTATTGATTTAGAAAAATTATTTTGGCAAACCAATCCATTGACATAAAAGTACATAATAATGTTTAGAAAGGTGCCTATAGAGGACAGCACGTCCTAATGCTTCTCCTCAGTTCTGCAGTTAGCGACAAAACATCTACGCAGAATAATAATTTTGTTGATCATTTTTGACCAACTATTTTTTCCCAGAAAAATTTTTTACTATTGTGATCTCTGCATAAAAAATTATAATCATTGTAATCATTTAAGTTAAATGCTCTGATGAAATGGAATCAATTTTTTACGACCATAGTTTTTAAAATTTCCGTCTTATTCCTGATGAAAACATTAGTATTTTATCATTCTACAATGAATCATTGATATAAAATCATTAAATTATTCACTTTAAGTTTATTTTTATTTTAAAAATAAATTAAAAAGAAAATTTTATTGAAAGATTATCAGTTTTAGAAATAATTTTGTAAAATGTTACGCATGTCAATCTTTATATTTAACTGCCTTTTCTAATTATTTGTATTTGCTACATACATATAATTAAATGATATTTACAAATTATCATTGATTCAAATAACGTATTATTAATTATAAAATTTCAAATAAATAAAAATGATAAGATAAATTTAAACTTATAATTGAAATTATAATTAAATTTAAAATTTTACTTTATATATATATATATATATATATATATATATATATATATATATATATATATATATATATATATATATATATATATATATATATATATATATATATATATATATATATATATATATATATATATATATATATATATATATATATATATAATGATATTTTGATTCTTTAATTTTGATCAAATGTCAGGTTATAACCATCCCTTACCATTTCCTCCATTTCCTTGAGGTGGAATTTTAGGATTGTAACCACTTTCCTTTAGGTCATTGAAGTACATAGCAATAAATTCATTTTCAGATTGCCTGAAATCAAAACATGATATTTAAATAGCAAGTTCTGGGATACGAAAATAAGATTATTTCGAAAATCGAAATTTATTTTGAATTTTAGCATTCAAATATTGAGCAAGAAATTTTTAATATGTAAAATATTCAATAGATGAATATATTAAAAATCACTTTTAAAAATAAATTTCCAATTATTTAGCACAATATTAATAGAAAATCATAACGAAATTTCGATTACTTTATCAGTACCATAGAATTGGGGGAAATTAAAGTGTTTTTATAAATAGTAACAACTACAAATCTTACTATCAAGTGAAAAATACAGCTTTGTCTCATTCTTAAGAAAAGAAAGACCTTTTTACATCTTAAAGAGAAGTTTTATTTGTGTGTGATTCTATCAAATACTAATTATTGATTATTTACTTTAATAAACAAGTTGACGAATTTTAAAAGTTACTATCGGGTACTAATGTATATCTGTAATATAGTACTGTAAATATAGATTTAAAAATAAGTTATAAATAATAATTTAAAAAATAACGCAAAAAGCTTATTAACAAATATGAAATAAAGACTTAGATCATAAAACTGTACTTCTCATAACTGCATCAATTTTAAGAATAAATGACAAGTTTTTGCATTATTCGCAAATGTAACAATTAATTACGTTAACTTTTTATATAAACTGAGAACTTAAATTTTTTGTGTCCTATCGATACACGCTTTCCGATTTTGAATTATTCACTTGAAAAATTTTACTATTTGCTTATTGAAAATATTCTTTAGTGACAAACAAATATTTAGGAACATGTAGAAAATATCGTCAATATGGTTCAAACATTTTAATCACAAAATACTACGCTTTATGTAGAAAAAGTTTATGCAGATGCTTAATGTAACTCTGAAATTTACTCAAAAAATGTTTAAAAAAATGGACAGCGAGCAGGTTTCATCTGTTCATAGAAGGAAAACTAAGCACATCGAAATCACTGGCAAAGACGATGGCTTTCAAACAAATATTTGATAATTCGACCTTCATTTATCAAAAATAAATTCTTTTTGTAGGAAAAATGTAGCAAATTAAAATAAATAAAGAAAGACAGCCTAATAATGTTAATTAATGGGATTAAATGATTATGAGAGACATTACTCAAACAACTTTACAACCAATAATCAGATTAAAGTAAATTTATGCAACTGAGATCCAGGTATAACGAAACCATTACTCCGAAAAAGGCAGTCAAAGAATGATACGCTCCAGCGATTTTCTCCAGCGAAGAAGTTAGGAGTTCACTACATCTTGTATGAAAGTCGTTTCTGTCAAAAAGAGTTTATTGGCCAAATTAAATTCATTACACATGATCTTGTCAACATCGTTGTACTACACATCCGTCATTCTGATAAAATGAAATTCTAAGAGCCACTTTTCTGTTGGCTTCGTATTAAGTGATTTATTAAGACCAAGCAATGACTTATATACCTTTCTGTAATAACTTAAGAATTTCGTTAGTTAGTTGTAGCTGACAGAATGGTTATCTGAAATGAGAGCTATTTGTTACAATATGTTGAAAAATCAATACTAGTTTTCTTCAATTCTTTGAAATGATTACATTTCATATGCTTTTCGTTTCATGAAATCAGCAATATACATTCTTGTTTGGGCTGGATTTTGTATGGTTTCTGTGAAGTGTGAAACATATTACGTTTATAATGTCAATCGGAATGCTATTGTGATGAACAATTCCCCGAGCACTGATTTTCCTCATGACTTGATGAGCATGGTTAGGTTATCCATTCTTCTTGAACTGATGAAACCATAATAGATTTTTTGCGTCTTATCTTCCTCTAGGACGTAATAGATTCAACAATTCTCATAATATAGATACACCAATATAAACTGCTTTAATGAATATGCAATCATCGTAAGTTCACTTGTGTGATTCTTCCTTTCTATTTTATTTTATGCATATATTACAGAGGCTAATATTAAATCTTAAAAAGTAATTTTGATTTGTGATTTTCATTCCATTGGTTGAGAATTTAAATAAAATTTTCATGATGTGAAAAGAAAGGTTAATTTTTCCAACAAAATATAAACCTTTTATGATCTACTTTGCTGATGACTTCTTAGACATAGCAAATCTTTTCCCACATTGTAGTAAAAGCCATGCAAAAATATAAAGTAAAAGGCTTATAAATAACATATTTAGAATTTTATTTCGACTCCTTTTAAAAATGAACATATGGTTATAATAAAATCTGTCATTAAAAAAATTCATAAATTTTCATAATAAGAAGTATGAAATTTATCAAGAAATCCTATCTGTATTTTTTAATAAAAGATGAAAAAGATTTCTTATATATCATCTCATAAAATGAGATGAATCATATGAGACAAATTAACAATTTTTATGAAACTAAAGTAGTAACTTTTTTTAAATGTCATCTGTCATATAAAACTTTACAATAGGAGATATTCTTTAAAGAGCAGTCTCGTAAATAAATTATTGAATAATAATATATAAAAAAATTTTGCATTCAGTCAAAATATTTATTGTATCCTCCATATACCGATTTCTAAAATAGTATACAGTGTTAAATAATTTGTATTAGATTTTAAATAACTTTTGAAAGTGAATTTCTCTAAATTGCCAAAAGTCTAAGACAAAATTTTGAATGCAATTTTCTTTATTAATTTTTGGTATATCAAATCCTAAATAAGATTGAATATTGCTCACATGGTAACATGTGAATCAAACAATAATAAACAATATAATAACATTGAAGAAATTTATGAAAAAACTGAGCTGTTATATATATGTGTGTGTGTGTGTGTGTGTGTGTGTGTGTGTGTGTGTGTGTGTGTGTGTGTGTGTGTGTGTGTGTGTGTGTGTGTGTGTGTGTGTGTGTGTGTGTGTGTGTGTGTGTGTGTGTGTGTGTGTGTGTGTGTGTGTGTGTGTGTGTATCTAAATTTACTTACGCAATTGTTAATCCAAAGATGTTACCCAAAACCAAAAGGAATCCTAAAGAAATTGAGCCCTTCATGCTCTGCTATTTTCGGATGTCCCGGTATTTGCTGATATCTGAAACATTAATTAAAAACAAAGGCACAAATTATTAGCATAGTTAATCTGCATATTGGTTTGTAAATGTGTGATAGAAATATAAGCAAATATATATAAAAATTGTTTAAACTGTTAGTACTTTGAATATTATATAAATTTCTATTGAGAAATTTATCCACAAAGTATTTGATAATTTTTGGCATTGCTTCTGAAAACAGTTTTGGTTTATATTTCTCTACAATTTGTAATTGGTAATGATGCATGTCTTATAATAATAATTAAATTTTCTGTAACTAATCCACAGAATATGTAATCGAAAGGATTTTTTTTAACTAAAAGGATATTCATTTATAAATAGTTAGAAAGCAATAAATTCTGTAAAGGCGTTTTCCGAACTTGGAAAGTATATGTTATCAAGTTCGGAATGCGTATTTTCATTCCTTCATTTATCACGCTTAATTGATACGATTCACTTCCGGTGTAGCAAAGAAATTAATTCAAAGTATACGAGTTTATTTGGATGATAGCCAAAACAAAATGATAATAATTTATTACAGCGACTGACATTCACTCATTTTCTTCTTAACTTAAAATTTTATGTGAGAATAGATAGTTTCAAAACTTTTATTTTGAAGATTAATAATTTTGTGTAAAAGAAGTTATTTAAAGCATTTTATATTTTCCGAATGTAAATCAATATGTGAGAATGGAAGTTACTCAAAGAATTTCTTGTTTAAAATATTTGTCAAATTTTTTCATGCAAACAACTTTCAAACATAAAAATGTGAGTTTTCCATTTGCAGAGAAACTAAAATAATTTAGAATTCTGCGTTATTATCATAAAAAAATTAAAATTCAATGATTCATAATTCTAAAGTTAAAAAATAACAAAATACTGCTTTTATTCGAAAGATTAAGAATCTAAAAAATCTCATTTGCTTTAAATATTAATACAGTTTTTCAAATTTCATGCAAACGAATACTGATGATTTTTCGGAGACTTAATTATACATCATTATTATTTATACATTTTTAAAAATATTTAGTTAATGAAGCACTCAAACTTGTTAAAACGGCTAATATCACTTGGCTTTTAACCACAACATGGATAAATTTTGATTAGTAGTGAAATTTATAATATAAATCTTTTATGGTTTGTCTAAATCAAATGGCCATTTCATAAAAGTGGTCACCTCAAACTCAGTAATTTGGCAAAGATATCAGAGAATCATCAATTCTTGTCTTTTTAATTTTCTTTAAATTCTTTTACTATATAATATCTATATTTACTATTTATACTTCAATAAGTATTGTTCAGATGCTACTCTATAATCATAGGTAAAATTATGATTTTCCAGATTACCTAAACAAGAAAAGAACAAAAACGTTTGGCTGTTTTTCTTTACCAATTAAAAATTTATATTGAAAGACTTAGATGTGTTTATAGTTCTTTTACAAGGTCTAATACTTAATAAAAAATGAAACTTTCGAGTTACAATAATGATACCTTCAAGACCTCTTTCATATATAGCATAATAGAATAATGAATAAAAATTTATGAAATTTTAAAAAAAGAAGATAATTAAGAAATTAAAAATCAAAAGTAATAAAAACATGGCATAATTATCTAATTAAAATAATTTTACCTATGTCTTTAGTAGAGAAATATATATTTAGACAAATATTTTTGAATAAATAAACGTTAATCTTAAAATGATTCACACACTCTCTTATTGTTTTTTCTTACTAAATAAGTTATTTTAACTATGATTTTTATACAAATATTCGTTTTATAGAAAGTAGTTTTATAGAAAGATTAGTTATAAATTATTATTAAAAAATTATTATTATTAAAATTATTATTATTATTAAAAAATTTCTGTTTTTATCGAATCACAATAACTAAAAGAAAACTTCTTAAAGATGTATAATGATTATGTATATATATATTTATAATATTTATAATGTGTTGAGAAATTCATGAAAGTCTAAAGAAGCAAATTAAAGAAGAGAAATAAAAAGCAATGGTAACTATGAAAAGCAATTTACAAGAATAGATCTTAAAAGCGATAAAATACTTCCAATACACCTTTCATACTTTCAAATAAAATATGTATAATTCTTATAACATAGGAAAAATTTTTATGGGATAAATATTATAAATAACAAAAGACTTCTCTAATGTTTTTGAAAATAATAAAATCATAATCATAATAATCTGTGGTTATTGGAAATTATTCAACTATGTTAAATATTTAACATTTACTATATAAAATGTATTATACATTAACTTTATTGTATAGTAAATACGTGGCTACATTATAAATATATGTATTTTATTAAAGTTATTGTTTCGTTATAATAAAATTACTTTATATAAAATAGATTCAATTTGGATTTTTTGAATAACAATTAAAATTAGGTGTATGAAAATGAAAATTAATCGACTAGCTCATCAAATCTAATACAATGATAATCAAATACAATTTCGCAGGAGAAAGAATTCCTAAAATAATTTGATCATTACATTACCTGCTGAAAAATTTATTATAAATTTACGATGCTCATCTTATTTGCAATTTCTCAAAAATTTTTATCTGGATAATAAGGGTGTGGGCCTACACACCCATAAAATGGAAATTTAATTCAGAAAGAAAAAAGATGTTACCATTTTTCTTAACTGAAAATAAACAAGTAAATAAAAATATTTCATTCGGTGTTATTCCAATAGTTTAAATTAAACATTCTTTTAACTAAAATTAAAATGAATTTCTAGTTTTTTAATTTTAGAGTTTTTGTTTATGTACGAAAAAATGACATTAAAAGCTATGTTGAAATATAGCAATTTTATAACCAATTTCCGATTGATTAATCAGATAAATCTAAATACATTTATATAAGCATTTATATACATTTATATATGCAAAATAAAAATAGAAATGTAACAGTAGGAAAATACAATGTTTAAATATTTGTGTTTTGGCTAAGATAAAAATAAATAGATTTAAAAAAATGATGCACTTACACTTTCGCTGCAGTAGTTATTCTGAATCTAGGTTAGAGAGAAAGAACTGGACTTTTATACTAATTTTAAAAATAAGAGACAGGATGTCAGTCCTCAGCAACTGATTTCAGAATAAAAGAGCAATCAACATTTTATAAGTCTAGAAATGCAAGGAATTGCGTCATGGAAAGTACGTGACGCAGAGGATATATTTCTCGTAGTATAGAAGTTAGATTGAAGCGTAAGTGGGGTTATTAAATTCTTATCTTAAAAATACTGATGAAAAGTAACTGAGATAAATATCTATCATCCTGTTTGACAGTAGCTCTAACAAGCAAAAAGATTTTGTTTTTTGATCATTGTTTGGTTTTTATCGTGATATATGAGGTCTATGTACAACGAAACCGATGAAACATACATGTTTAAACAAATACATGATTAAAAATTTTATCAATCTTATCATTACAAGTTTCCTTTCATCCACAGATTTGACAGTAGATGCTATCTTGAAGAGAGTGTTTAAGATTTTTATTACTATCATGTGACCTGTGTGTGTGTGTGCTACAATATTTGTTAATTTTATTAAGAAATGAAAACTGTAAATTATATTAAAATTCTTATATCTTAATTTTATTCAATAGCTGCTATTCCTTAATTTTATAAATCTTTAGGCATATATTTTTAAAAAATATCAAAATGTTTAAAAAGAAAATAAAGAAAGAAATTTTAATTAATTGTGACGTGAGAAATGATGTGTTTTTTAATTCACCTATTTTTACCGTAAATAGTTCCTTGGTTTATTTGAAAATAAATTATTTTTAAGCATATGGTTAACATAGTGACACATTTAAAATTTTTAATTTTGTATTCCTCATGAATTGAATCAACATATTGCTTACATTCATGAAAAACTAAGTCTCATACAGATAATGGTGTTTTTGTTCAACATTATTTCCATCTTCTTCATAGTTGTTTTGATGACATCATTAGATATTTTTTAAATGATGAATTTTTCGTTTCAACATAATGCATGATATTCTCGCTATAAATAATCTGCAAAAATACAATTAAATTATGTAACAAAATTTTTATATTTAAAAAAAATTTAAACTATATTTTTACGTATCGAAAGAAATTTAGTCACGAAACAATTGACTAATATTTAAAAAAAATCATTAATCATTTATTATTAATTGTTATTTTCAAATATCTATAAATTATTGCAAATTTTACTAAAAACAAAAACTGAGAACTTCATTATGTGTTTGCAAAACAAAAAAACATGATCTAATTTTCTAAAATAAATGCATAAGATTCAATTTTTAATTTATATTAATATCGAGAACATAGTTTTGTAAATTTGCAGTAAATTCTTAATCATGCTATTTTCACTAATGGATTTTAATAAATATAAGTTGCTTTATAAAAGCATTTTTTGTCCTTTGAAACGAAAAATTTCAATATTTGCTGACACTTAACAATTATAATGATATTTGAGTATATCCAATAGTAAGCGCTTAATGGTTCATGTTTTCTTTTTGACAGTACAAGAATACATTTAATAATTTGTCAAAAATATTCTCAGAAGAGTATCAAAATACACCTTTAAAATACCAATATATTACTGAGTTATCTACTAATAAGAGCTGAAAATAAATATATTATTTATTTTAAATATAAAACCATGATATAAAATGTCATTACAGAGCATACGGGTGAAATTTTTGCTAAAGGCTCGTTATTAATTGCATTAAAAAATTCAATTTTGCCACTTTTAAATATATGAGAATACGTAAATTAAAATTAGTCTGGAATTTTAAAAGCTTTTGTTAAATATTTTAATCTACCATAGTTTAGACTACTTTTATTTAAAATTATAATTGTGTCGTTAGATAAATATTGTGTTAAAAACTGAAGAGAAACCTTTTCTGAAATATAATATAAAATGTTAACTAACAGTCAAGAAATTTTTATATCGTTGATTAATGAGATAAGAAAACATTTTACTTATGTTATTTGAGTTAGTAAAAAAAATCTAGTGATTTGAAATTGCATAAATAAATAACATTGTTTTATAATAAAGCATATTTTATAAATTTTCAATTATAGTATATTTCATTTAAAATTATTCATTCTACATTTCTGATTGCCTTTTTTATATTTCCTGCCATAAATATATAGTGAATGCTTTTATTTATTTTATTAATTGCCATTATAAAGGCATTTATAAAATATTAAAGCAAATGAATAAATGTTTTTGTTTATTTCCTTAAATTCATTCATTCGATAGAACAAATATCGCAAACATATGGCTAATTTCTAACGAAATTATATAAATATTTTTCCTTACAATAAAATAAAGGGATAGTTTTATATTACTGAAATAAGTAATAGAAAAAATAAATAACAGTGAAAATAATTGAGTACATGTAATTTAAAAAAATTTAATTTTCAAAGAAAGCCAAATCTTTTTTAAAATCACAACAAATGGGAAGAGATCAGGAAGAAATATTTTGGAAGCAACATATTTCATTAATGATACCCTACAGTCATTGATATCTTATTCAGGAACGTAGCCAAGTAAATCTAATATATAGGATATGTGAATGGTCCATTATATTTCCATAATGACATCAAATGAATGTTTTGCTTTTAGAAATGGAGCAATATATATATAATATTTAGGAAGAATTTAGGTCAGGTTTATGAAATAATGACTTTAATGAATTTAAGCCAATATAAAATAGGCTTTTTAGGTAATCATAATTCGTGTTTTTATCGATTGCTTTTACTTTTGACAGAAACTGAAATATATTTATTACTATATATAGGCTGCTACATAATTTATCCACTTTTTTGAAATGAAAGAAATATAATTCTTATATTCCTTTTTTTCAAAAGTCAATAAAATATCCAGATATAGGATTATTGACACTTACATGCATTACAATAGGAGCTTTTCTTTGCTATTTATGCTTAAAAAATCTTTATTGATTTCTTATTTTACTAGCAGTAACTAAACATTTTTACTGTAATACTTGGCTAGTTTGAAAATATTGAATTGGCTTGTTATTTAAATAAAAAACAAAATTACTCTTAACCATTTAAAATATTTTATTGTTAATATAATTTGTAATCATCTCGAATTTTCCTTGACAAATTTCAAATGCTTTTAGCTATAAAACGTATACATGAGGCTACAATAATTTCTATTTTTCTTTCTTTCTTAGTAACCTTCAACATTTTATTTCACAGTTATCTTAATATTCATAATTATTTCTTACTCTAACTCTCGAGAAATTATTTTTTAATACAAGTACCCCTTATAAATTTAAAAATAGATATGATATTAAAATTTTAATTAATTAAAATCATAAGTATTTAAATTATTAAAAATTCTGTTATGTGTATCAGTAGTATTATAATTCCCTATCCAATCACTAAAAATCATCAGCACTGCTGTATATATTTGTATGATATATATATATATATATATATATATATATATATATATATATATATATATATATATATATATATATATATATATATATATATTGTGACTATAATTGTTATAATTGTTGTGACTATAATTAATAACACACCATAACACACCATTATAATTGTCGATAAAGCCAGATTATCGCAAGAAAGAGAATCACATGCAGCATACAATCAATGTATATTGAGTCCAACTTAAATGTAACTCAGTCAAAGTAATTTATGATTTGCTGTGTTGTGATCTGGAGATTGAATAGTTCAGACTTCAATCCAATAAATAAATGATTCAATTCCCTATCTCAAACGGGAATATTCGTAGTGGTTCAAAATCAACTTTAAACCGTACATTCCGGTTGAACTAGCCCTCGAAGCACTTTCAAGAAATAAATTTGCTTTATAATGTTAATATAAAGTTCTATTTAATGTTACTGAAAATAAATATAATAGCTAATAGTGTTACAATATCAATAGCTATGCTTGTTTAATACAATATCAATTTGAAAGAAATTTCTTATAAAAAAATTCTTCCACCAGAAGCTTGGAAATATAATCATATACTAATAAAAATATAAATATTATAAACTAAGTTTTACATTTTCCACCAGAAAAATAATGTTGAAATATAATGGCTTAGTAATGCATTAAATTAAGCATTTACCATTTATTACACACAATTTCATAAAAACTACAAATAAAATGCTTAAAATTTTAATACATATTTTACTCAAATTATATTAATTCCATCAGCTTTCTCATTTAATTGTTGATCCGACTATAGCCTATACAGAGACAACATGTCCCTGATTATCTATAAATATAAAAGAAAAATTACTATTTTTAAATATAGTATATTAAAAATGGAAAACTTAATTAAATATGGATAAAACTCGGTTACCCTAAATTGAGGATAAAATTCTTTAATATTTTTATTTTCAATAAATTGTCTTATTAATATTAGAATGTTCAAAACATTTGTACTGAATTTTGAAGCATGTCCTGCAATTTAGTGCGAATTTTTATGAGAAATAATAGAGCTTCATTTCATCATACCTGTGTGCATCCATAAAATTAATTAATCAATATACACATTGTTTGGAAGAATTACATAAAACTGTCTTCTGCAGCTATTATTTGATTATTAATTATTCTCAATGCAAGAATTACATGGGAAATTTTTGATTCAAACTGCCAGTGCTATTAATAAATGCTATAGATAAATTAATTTTACAAAAAACGAGGAACGTTTTAATTTGTTTATCAAGAATGTGTGGAAAAATTTGTAATAAAATAATTTTCTCAGAGCACAGAAATTGCAAAAAGATAATCAACCCATATGTTTTATTCATATTACTATTACAAACTACTTAGCTACTACTCTTTTATTACTATAGAAAGATATTGAATTCCTGCACATTAAAATATTAAATCTAAAATTTCATGCAAATATGTGTAAATATAAACTTAATTAATCTACATATTTTTTTAAAAATATTTGGTAATTGTTTTCTTATGTTAAACTGTGTAAAAACTCAGAAACACTTCAATAATCCAATATATTATCCACAAATATGATTTCTTAAATTTTTTATTATTCTATTACCAGTTTAGCTAACTTCTCTTTTCAATTAGGAGTTATCTATCTCTTCTTTAATTAAACTATAACAAACAAGTCAAAGGTTAAAAATACAGTAAAATTATACTCGTTATACATAATTTCTTATATTATGGTTATTCATTACTATGTACCAAAAATACGAATTTTGATCCCATCGACAAAAAATATAATCTCAGACGCTTGATTGAAAACTAAAAATTAGAATGCTAATGAGGAATAGATGCGTACATAACAAGGGATAAGAGACTAAATATGATCTTAATTTAATGCATTATTTTTATGCAAAACGAAAAAAAATCTTTTCACAAAATTTTAATTAATGATTCTATATAAAAAAAATTATGATATTTTAACTATGAACATAAATTTGAACTAAATTAATTATTAAAAAACTATAAGCCATTTTTATCATACTTAAAATAGAATATCTGAGCTATTGAAACTTTTAGAGAGAAAACTCTTCTGAAAAGTTCCGTTAATTCAAAAGACTCCTATAAAAAAAGCAAAAGCAATCACTCTTGCAAAGTAAACTCGAAACAATTTTTTTCTCAACTCGATGTTTATCTAATTCCACAGTTAACGCTTGGAGCGAGCTTGTTTTTTTTTTTATAAAATGACCTTTCATAATAGCGTAGGATTAGATCCAATTGAAATAGAGCACTAATGTAATTTCTTTTGTATCAAGTGTAACAAGAATGGGGATCTTTTTACTGGGATACTGGAAATCATTTCCTGAAGGATAATTAGAACTTAATCCTGCAACGTAGAAATTTAATTTCAGAGTAATTATTGTTTGAATCAGAAGTAGATATCCAGAAGTTTCATCCAGGTGAACAAAGTAAAAAAATATATGTTCTGTGAAGGAGCTTATAAAATTTTCTTTTGGGTTGATGTACATATATATATATATATATATATATATATATATATATATATATATATATATATATATATATATATATATATATATATATATATATATATATATATATATATATATATATATATAGTATGTATGTATGTATATATATATATATATATATATATATATATATATATATATATATATATCAATCATTCAAACAATATATATATATATATATTTGCGTGTGTGTGTACAAGCATAAACAAGTTTTCATAAAGTAAGGAGGAATAGATATTCATAAATACAACACTTAGAACATGATTTAAAATGCATTCTCAAGTATATCCCTGAATATTCCTTTTCATGAATTTTTTTAAAATCAAAAATTTAACAAGAAGAATTAAGAAAGTTAATTCATTTTCAAAATCTTGTAAATAAATTTCTTAAAACGATTTTATTGATTCAGAAATGCTGCTAAAATTATAATTATCCAAAATTTTTAAATTCTCGACATTTCTCTACACAAACAGTTTATTAATGATGTGATCTGATATCCTGTCATAAAAATATTTAGTTATATGTCAGTACTTAATACATTTCGCCATTTACACCATCTATACATTTAGCTAGTCAAGATATATAAGAAATGAAATAATAATTTCTCTGTTGATAGATTGATGAGAAAATATTGAAATTTATGCTCAATAGTTCATGGATTACGAAGCATTGATGCTTAACATAACTCAGCATATAACTTTAAACATTCAGAATAATTTTATTACTTAATTTCTTCTACCTGATATTTTAAATTCCAACAAACTTAGGTTTTAAACTGATTTTGACTTTAAATATGTTTATTTTTAGGCATAATTTCTAAAGAAAGTAATAAAATAATTTAATTATTCCTCTCCTCGTTAAAATACTCTTTAACTTCATTAAATAATAAAATTGTTTTTTTTTTCTCTTTGTAATGTTTTTTAATTTTCTTGAATTTCCACAAACATTGTAATGAATAAAGGATGCTATTTCATTTATTTCTCCCATAAATAAAATGTTTTTACGGTATATACATATTTTAATTTTCATGAATAGTTTATCGTTTTAATGTGTCATATTAACTCCTTGACATGCAAAAGAAATGGAGCTTAAGGCAACTGAAAAATATTTACTAATTTTGCTCAACTGAGAAAGAAAGTGGAAGCTCAGAAAGGGGTGGATGCATTTTACTCTGAAATTTTTATTTTTATATATCAAACTGATGAATGGATTTTATCTCTTGACGAGTAATGGCGAAAAACACTCGTCAATCCTTACAGCGATCCATAAAATGAATGACAAGTCTGATTTGTCATTCTATATCAAGAGCTTGAACAATTATGTGTCAAAATATAATTTCTTTTTAGTTTTGGTCTCTGAATCATGAATATATCTCTTTAATGAATCCCATAGTTTACACATGTTTACACAGCATCCTCAGTTTTGATCATCCATTGATTTCAGTTATTCATCTTCTACATAGAAGCAGTGTATCAGTTATACTTCTTAACTGGCCCAGATACAGAATTAACAACAGAATGTTTAACATTTAGATTTTTATTTTACAGTCTGTTTCTTTGACTCTAACTTTGAGTGAGAATGTTCGTAAGCTTAAGAAATACAGTTTAAACTGTAAGATCCCAATTTAATAAATCCACGAGTTTAAGAATGGACCACTGAGAGGCTAACAAAATCAAACTTGTAACAGACGGCGGAAATAAAATACCCTATGTATATGTAGTAAAGGTAATATTATTTTCTCTGCATTTCTTTGCTTATTTCCAAATCAAGGCAATATATATGTATATATGTTCTGCAGTTTTTTACTTAACTGGGAAAATATCATTTGCGGGAAAATTTTAAAAAATATGATTTCGTGAAGGCTTACTATTTTTTAGCAAATAAATATAGGCTCCTCAAACGCATATTACTATAAATTTGCATGTGAAAAAAGTTAATACTAGCATTCACATCTTCCCATTTATGATAACATTTAAAGCATTTTTCTTTACGGTACAGTTTTTTCTTCTCCTTATATTCAAAATGCATCAAAATTCTCGATAGGGAGAATCATTTTTAAATCACAATTAAAAAAACATTTTATTTAATTAATTAAAACAAATAAGATCACTTTTCCTTGATAAATTCCTACTTAACACTGAAATTTTATTATCTGAATCAATTTTATTTAAATATTAAAACTCATAGATCAAAGAGTATTGAATTTAAAATTGTCAAGCATTTAAAACATACGACACAGTTAACTTGTAATGATAAAATCATTTTACTTATCAAATACTATGTTATTTATAAATGTATTTTGTAGATTTATTTAATTGGGAAGTAAATAATAATATATGATTTTGTTGAATGTATGAAAAGCATCACAGAGCCAAGAATAATATACTATTTCAATCAGTATTTCAACTGTTATCTGATTTATATTCTTGATATGTACTGAAGTTGTAAAGAATATTTTTGTGAATACTTTAGAAGTAAATGCTTACTACAAATGCACAAATTCTAAAAAACCAATATCAAACATTTTATTATAAAGTAAAGATTAATAAAGGTATTAGAAAAGTATTATTCAATGATACCGAAGATGAAATTTTTCGTTTGACTTAAAAGTTAAGAAAGTGGCTATATTTTATATTTCCCACAAAAAGACTGACATATATAATGGAAAATCAATTATACTTTCTTTTTTTCAAAAAGATCTAAGTATATCAAATTATATATTTTGATTTACGAGAAATAAATATATCTTAAGGCCTCAATGAAACCTGTTCGATAAATTTTATAAAGTATCCTCATAAGTTTTCCCGAAAGAGTGGTAAATGTATAAAAAGTGATGCATGCTTTTCATATGAAAGCATTAACGCAAATAAAGAAAACAGGTTTTCCCTAGAAAAATGGATTTTTATGGTAAAATAAACACATGGATAGAGATAAACGTGGAAAGCATAACAAATGAACCCATTAATTTAATTGCATATACATTATTTATTATATTATGCTCAATTTTATGATTTTAAAAGTGAAATCCTCAGTTTCTATATCAAAGCAGAACCTAATTAGAAACAAATAATTTTTTGCGGTAAAACAAATATTTAGAATAGCTTTAGGTGACCAAATTATGTTAAGTGAATTAAATAATTTAATTACATATGCGTAGTTAACTGCATTAGATTCAGCTTCACAATTTCACATACACTTGCATGATAGTACATAAATTTATTTCCTCTTTGCATCCTCTTATACTTTTTTCCATGGTGAACATATCTGTTTGAATTATCTATTTTCATTTTCAACTAAGGATTCTGTGTAATAAGATTTCTAGATAGATTAGTTAGAATATAATAATATTCAATATATCCCATAGGAATGTATAGACCCCAACAGTCTGTAAACTATGAATTTATGGAAGTATATAATTTTTAGCCGTACTAGTTGAAAACAGTAATGTAATTTTATATACTACATTTATTACATTAAGATCAATTTTATGGTTTTAAAAGTGAACTTCTAGCAAGGTCTTAACTTTAAAAGAATGTTACATAATTAGAAAAATTCTTAAAATAAATGTTGGGAATAAAATTATATTAATTGAACTCGTTATTATTATATATAGATATTTAATATATTTTATCTTATCTTCATAAACTTCACATGAGCTTCGACAGTATTACCCCAATTTTTTCACATTTTGCTCCCTTCAGAATAGTTACCAGGTGAAAAATATTTTTCCATCTAGTTATCTTCAGTTACATGAAGCATGAATAAAATTTGTGTAATATGTGTTTCACGAAATCATTTATAATTTTCTGATATATATTTTCTAAATATAATGGATTCAGTGTGAACGGTAGAGAATATTTCCAAAAGAAACATATTGATATGAACAGGAGAAAACACATTGTTTCTGAAACTGAATATCTGAAAAATATTGGATAAGAATACGATAAAATTAACATTTATAATATTAAAGACGTGTAAATTATACTAAATGTGTGTAAGTGAATAGATTAAAATTTAATTGCACTTAGTTCATTTACTCTGTTATTTTATCATTTTTAAGACAGTTTCTAAAATCTTAACAGTATAGCTCGAAATAAAGATTTTCATTAATATTAAAGATCGTAGCGCTAATTTGCCTTAAAATATTAAATTATGCTAAATGAATCTATCAATTTAATTATAAATACACTATTAATCACGCTAGTTTCAATTTCAAACTTTCACATGTACTTAAGTTTTAATATCAAAATTTCTCTTTTAAGTTCTAGCCACTTCTCCAGAAAATTGTCCATGTTGAAAGATTATTTTATGAAATCCTTGTTCACACATTAGAAACATTAAAACCATTTAATAAGTTTTATGCATATATTTTTATAAGTATTCCTAAGAAATTGGTTTGAGTGTTAAAAATTGAGAGCACTTCGCAACAGAAATCAATGACCGAAACAAACGATACAAATAAAAATGGTCTTTTTTCCTAGTATAACTTTTATGGTGAAATAAACACTTGAATATATATATATATATATATATATATATATATATATATATATATATATATATATATATATATATATATATATATATATATATATATATATATATATATATATATATATATATATATCAAACTTTCAAAGAAGAGGAATAATTTACAACATATCAGAATTTATACCTACCAAAAATCAATTTAAAAACACTTTCTGAAAAAAATATATTAATGAATAAATAGTTTCATATTAATAATTTTAATGTAATACTTGAATAGTTCTTTCGTATGATTTAAAAGTATAATCTCGCATATTTAATAACTCCAAAATATTTTATGACATCGCATTTGCTGTGGATTAAAAGAAAATTTCTACAAATTAAAATTCACTAATGAGTTTTAACATGCTTCAAATATAATCTCAGTTTTAGAATATAATATAATCTTAATTATATACTTTTACTATGATTTTACACAATTTTTAACTTTAAATATTATTCTTGCGTATTATGCATATATATTTCCAACTACATTCTACATAGTATATTGAAGCTAGACATTTTTAATGCTTTGAAATCTCATGCATTCCATATTGTAAATGAATGTATAAATGGCTACTTGCAACATGCTTAGAAACATGAACAGTCTATTTAATTATGACGCAATTATCGTTTTCAAATTTCAAGAATTAGGTTTAAGCCTTATATTTGATAAAACTTATAATCAGACTCCTATAAGTGAATACTTCTTGTTGTAACTTTTAATTTACAATTTATTTTAATGATTTTTATATTTAAATAAAAATCACGAGAAATATTTATATGTACAGAAGAGAGAGAGAACTTACTATCATAGTAAAATTTTTAAGATTAAAAACCCAGTTTTTATCAATGCTTTTGCTCTCATAATAAGAATATAACCTCACAAAATTAGTTTTAATAACAAATGTAAAGTAAGCATCCTAAAAATGGGAACATTAATATAATTAATTTGTTATAGAAAAAAAAATATCCATAACTTCACTTTAAACATATTGTGAAATTTAGAAATATATTATATAAAAGATTTTGGAAGTATATAATGTGTTTTACTTAATGTACAATTATCCTTTTGGAAATTATCAAGCCTTTTGCTGAAAAAACTTTTGTTCTTTTGAAAAAATTATGATGCATTTGATTGATCAATTAAAAAACAACGAATAAAAATTGCGCACGATATTACTGCATACATTGTAAAAATCGTTATCCTTTAGCAACTTATATTGAAAGATTGCCAAGTATATGTATATTAAAATTAACTTACATATTAAAGTTTGTATGATCTATTTAGTTCAACAGTTAAATTTAACACTGAAATAAAATTTTGAAAATAATCATAATTTTATGAAAACATGTAAGTACATTTATGAACTACAATTTAGCCAATAAAACAACTGTTAATATATCATTCAAATTCGTTCAAGAACTGCTTCCCTTTGTCATGCATTAAATTTAGTTTTATTTTTCATAAAAATTTTGAATACTAATTTTAAATATTAATTTAAACTTTTACAAATTCATTTTTAGTTTATTCTACAATTGTATTTAATAACATATAAATACTTTCCGTCGTTAATCCCTAGTTTAGAAATAAAAATATTATACATTGTTAACCAAACTGGTGATTGCAAAGTTGTTAATTTTAAAAATATAAAGTGATAACAAGAATAATGTTTTATTTCATGAATTATTTTCGTTTAACACAGAGTGTAAAAATACTTAAATTTTCAAGTGTGCGTTCATTGTTATATTTAAATTTAATTGACATTTACCTAAAGAAGTAAATCTTTCTTCACATTTAAACGAAAACATTAAAAAAATAGCTCACAGCTCAATAATTTTGACGTGCTAAAAATTACATATTAGTTCTTAACAAGGTTCTTTCCCTATCCGGTTTAATTCAATAACAACTTCAGTTGCAAAGCTTTATAATGTATTGCACATACTTAGAAACAGCCTTATTGTGATCTTAATTTCCTTTCTACTCACTCAAGAGCATCATTTATAAAACGCGATTAGCTTTAGAGCAATACGAAATGACAAGTTGCATCAAGCGGCAGTCAACAGAATCTACAATTATGAATACGGCCTTGGACATTGAAAGAGTGGAAAAAAAACTTCCCACTTATTTCATTTTCCGGAGTAGGGGGAGATATAAAACACAATGAATGAGTTTTATAGATTAAATATGCTTGTCGTTAGCATGGGTGACTAGTATTGTTTGAAGGAAGGTGCATTATATTATCTTCTACTTTTCTTAGATTAATGTAAGTTGTACCATTTTTCTGATAAAATGCTTGTATGACTCTAATTTGCAACTTTCCATTTTTTTGTTTGATTTGCATGGATGATAGCTTTTTTATTATGTGAAGATGTGTAGGATCAAAATTGATTTAAATTCCAAACACTTCTTATGTTTATGTATTTTCTATGGTCATATTTACAGTTAATTACGCAATAGGCTTTCGGTATTATAGAATCGTGAAAAAGCCATATTTCAAAACATCAAAATGTTTGTTTTTTAAATAACTGAAAGCTTATAGTGCAGTTTTATAAGTTATCTCATTTTTGTAACAATTTATTTCATAGAATTCCTAATGAAAAACATACATTAGGGCATTTTTTAATATATTTTGAATTTACAATAGCAGTTTAGATTGCAAGCAAACAAGTTTATGAAAATATTAAAAAAAAGTATTATTTTCAAAAATAGAATAAATTTACCTTTGAAGTACTAATAAAATTATATTATTTTATTATTTGTTTCTATAATATTTACAGTTATTTTAGATAATATTTCAACTATACAATTTTATTCTAATTGTACAGATTTTTTAATTTTCTTTAATTTGATTGTAAAAATCTTTTAGTTTTCATTAAATCGTAATAAAAATACTGGCTTATAAAATTTAGTTTTTATGTTATTACATTAAAAATAATTTATAGAAAATTTAAATTTTATTTTTTTCAACAACAAAATTATTAAAATCTGTATAATGCTAACAATTATTCATTTATATTCTCAAACGATCACGCAGCTCCTTATGACGAATTATCACTTTTTTAATTTAAAGTCACGCGTGATTTTATATGAATCGTAATTTTTTATTTATTTTGCATTTATTAATAAAATAAAGGAAGTGCTTACAATATGCTGTAAATAATTTATTCAAAAACAACTTAAACTGATAAATGTGTAGAATATTATAAATGTTGGCTGAATGTTTGATATAGAATAAGAAAAAGGAATGATTTAAAAATGAGTGTAAAATTAATTTAAAGTATGCTTGGCAGCAAAAGTAAAATATATTAAAAGTAATTATTCCTCAGATTAAACAAAATTATATATGTATATATATATATATATATATATATATATATATATATATATATAGAGAGAGAGAGAGAGAGAGAGAGAGAGAGAGAGAGAGAGAGAGACATATAGATAGATAGATACATATAAATAGATAAATAGATCAATAAAAATGATATAACATCAAAATAATAAATTACACTTTAAAGATCTAATTATCAATGTTTAAATAACTCCTATGTACATGGTTGCTTCAGAATGTAATTTTAACATTTCTCATAAATAACTCCTTAAAAATGTGTGTATTAAGTTTTAGAAATAAAACCATCTTTTATGGTAGATACAAGATATATAATAGACATGAGTAACCTTGTGTATCTTTTATTTTGAAAGCCAAAAAAATATCTTCCATGTAATGCGATAAGCGGTTAATATCAAGTCAAATGAATAATGGGAAATGAACAATGTATTAAATTAATTCAAGAAAGCAGTTGAATATAAAGAATTTCTACATCTCTTTGGGTAAAATCATTAGAATTAAATTTTAATATAAATTGTTTAGAAGTAATAAAACTCAGCAAATTGAAAATATTATGATTAAATATTCTCCACAGTTATTATAATTTGTATTTAACCGAAAAGTCTAAGTTTTATAGAATAAAGTATCATCTGTATACAAATGTAGGATTTTTATATGGTACACCAAAAATAAATCACATGTGCCTTAAAAATATATTAAACATTTGCAGCTTCATATTTTATTCAAAAATAAAACTTTTAAATAAAACATGGTCTATATAAAGTAAAAGCATATTTCTTTACTTTATAATTCATTTTTAAAATTATGTCGGTTGGAATGGAAACAATATTCTGTTGGAAAAAATTTACATTTTACCTTGTTCTGCACCTTCGATCATTCTAAAAATTTTCTCAGAAATATGTCTCGTTTTGTTAATATTTAAAACACGAATCTGTTTTACTCACAGTTTGCAATTATACTCAATTCTTTCTACAAAACATTAAAATTATCTAAGGAAATCAAAAAATAAATGTTTCTGAGATGAATTGTTTGACAGGGAATGGCATCATTCCCATAGTTACGTCAGTTTTTCTAACTGGAAACAAAGGCTGTGTGTGATATCTCATTATCATTTAAAGAGAAGAAAAGTATTAAGGAAGTTAAGCACAATATATTTTCTGGTATACTTACAACAAATTTCAAATTAATATTAAAATGTTATGAGTCGGCTGATTCAAAATTTTATTTCCATTAATTTCGAGGTTTATTCGCGCGAAAAGAGATCTTTTACTTTTTAAAAAGAAAAACAGAAAATAATGTATCTTATTTTGATAAACGCACGTGTTTAGAATGTTTTAATTATTTTCAAGGGTTGGAAATAATCATACTATGGTCATATAATCATTGTAAATTCTTACATTTAGATTATAATCTTACAAAGATTTTTTGTGTTAAAAAGATACTGAAAATCCGTGCCTGAAATCCAATATCGCGTGTTACTTTGTAGTGGAAACACAATGTGAATAAAAAAGAAGGTTCTCTGAACATCAATATTGAAGTTAAATACTGCTGACTGACAAGTATCAAGAAATGAAAAAATAAAGCAAAGAAAGACAACAAATATACTTTTGTGTAAAGAGAAAAAACATTCATGATAAATCCATATCGTTGTGGAGAATATACTTGATAACAATGCAAGATAAAGAGAGCCAGAATATTTAGGACATTCGGACGTCACTTAATGTGATGTTAAGGTTCCATTTTTATGGTCTGGAACTTGAATATTGCCTTTTTTCAAGAAAGGAATATTATTTCTTAAAGTTTCTACGATAACTTCTTCCCACTTATTTCCTGCCAAACCAGTGTTCAAGAAGTCTTATCTGTTTGAAGGGACCTTACACCACATTTTTTAACTTGCATCATGTCCAAATCATGTTTTTTATCATTTATATGTAATATAACGTTTTTTACCAACTAAACATAAAGCAAGTATTGATCTGAAATACTTTTTCCTGTTCTACATATCTTTTTAATGAATTCTTGTGTAAAAACAGTTACTATTTATTCATACTCTCTATTTAATGTCCTTATATCATTATAACATTATAGGTTTTTTTTCCATTTCGAATTCTTTTAATCATGTGAGAGTGATTTAGTTATGAACTATAAATCGAAGAGTAATTTTATATTGAACTTATTGGGAACAAAATCAAACATAACTTCATTTTCATTAATTATAATGAAATAACTTTTCCAACTTTTTAGCAAAAGATATATATTGTAATGTGTGTGATTTTGTACAATACAAATTATTAATTTTTTAATAAATAATATATTGTAAATTACTATTATATCTTTAAATTAATACTTTCGTCTCAAATTTTAATTAAAGAATTATATTTTTGATCAAATTCCATGATGAGTGCTGCATTTATCAAAAAAAAATTGGAATAAGCTAGTCCTGAATATCACATATATAAGAAAATTTTAAATAGTTTGTAGTGTTTTCATGCAGTATTTACTCTATATATCGCTGAAACTGTTTTTAATAAAAATATTTACATCAATATAGAACTAATTGTCCTATATTTTTAAAAGATTCTAAAATTATAAATCAAATAGTAGTTCCTAGTGACAAGCAAAATAATGAAATTTTATATCATGAATAAATAAAGGCATTACAATTATTGGAAATAAAAAATATTGCTACCTATATTTTTATCGAAATTACTTTTAGAGATAATTTTCTCATAAAACAAATGTTAACATTTTGAGTTTTAGAATATTAAAATGATTACCAATAATCCAAACAAACAAAAAGCACGAATACATCTTTAAAGTAATATTTTTCAAAAATACCATCAAAAAATCTTTAATTCATTTGAAATGATAAAAAAATGCACAATTTGTTTACTATATTAGAATAATTCTTTCTGCATCATCTCAATCAGCTGAGCTTTTATTACGTAATAGAATGTTTCCAAATGCTGAATACTTAACGAAAGCTATATAATCTGATTAATATCAGTGAAATAAAAACTGATTTGCGTAACTGTTTCCTTTTGATACTATATATATCCCTTTTTTGTTTACAAAAAAATAAGCAGCTTGCTGCGACATAAATTTCATAGAATTGCTGGCGGATAAGAAATATCACTATCTGTATATATCTTCCAAATAAATAAAATATGCTTAAAAGATAAAAAGAAAATTCGAATAAAATTTTAAAGCATATGTTTTACTCATCACTAATAGCTGAATTGGTAAAGCTTTTCTTGATAGAATATTAATTGCATAATTATCTACTGTTAATCCTTATCTATTTAGTAAGTTGTGTTTTTCTATAAAAATTTGATTGTCAATTAAAAACGTTCAGCTCATATTTAGTTTAAAATAATGCATTCATAAATATAAAGCCATCTGACATAGGTGTTTCAACTTAAATGTAATTTTAAAAGTTGAAGTTGTTTTAAAAGTTGAAGAATTGACAAATAAAATTTTATTCCATTCTAATGAATAAAATTTTCAAATATGGTATTTTAAAACGTAATTTTAATACTATGTATATTACAGCATATATAGTTAAGTGTAGTTACATTTTTTATATGTATAAATACAATTATATAAAAAAAACATTGACAATTGTCTCGCTTTAAGAGAAGTTGTACCATAGTTTCAGAGAATTGTATTTTAATGTAATAAACGTATAAACTTTCATGTAAATTACTGGATTATTCCATATTTTTATTGAGTAGTAGCAAAATTTCATATTCATATTCAACCAACAAAGCTGCCCAAACGGGATGGAATATTTTATGTATGCATATTTTTCTAATATATATGATATATGAATATTTTTCTAGAATTAAATCTAAAACATTCAGCTTCAATTCTATATTACATACGCATTATTATTTTGATATAGGATTTCTAAATTCAAAATAACATCACCAGTAATTTTCCCATTGAGTATTAAATTAATAATCTTAATGTGACTATTGTCTTACACTATATAAGACATCAGTTTTTAAGTATTATAATCTACGAGTGTTAATTTCAGTTTATGTACAACTCTTCTGATCTAATAAGTCTATTTGGATGTTAGCACATCAAATGCAAAAAAGGGAATCAGAGTTATCAAAATGTCCTTCATTATATTTATATTCTTTCTAATTACAGTACAATTACAATTATTCTTTCTTATTACACATGATTTACTTTTTCCGTCTTCTGGCAATTCTGCCCAATAACACACACTCTTCCAGATTTCCTGTTATAATAACTTTTCTCGGATAACAAATGGCGAAATCAAACCAATAGGATCAAAGATTCTTACTGCTGTCTAAAACATCTCTTACTGTTTCGCTACGTTTTCCAGGAATTCGCCAAATCTTTTATTTCCAATGACAAATCATTTTTAATCAGGATTCCAATTCAACTATAAAAATTTCAACTGCTAAACTCTGAATTTCTCCCCTTAACTAAGTTCATTTTCAATCAACAGTTTTTGTAACTCGTTATTAATATATCACAATTTTTTCAAATTAAATTCATCATCGTTACAGCATCTCACATTATAACTCAAATTATTCACTGACACTCTATATTTCCGCCAAAATATAAATCGTCTTCGTAAAGTAATGCCTGACTACAACATCTCAAATGGTTTAAGTTTAAAATCATTGACTTAATTTTATTATAATCATTAATGTCTTCTTACTTAAGGTATACCATTCAATTTGCCTCCCAACTTGGCTTGTGGTCAACGTATCTGACTGCGGATAGGGGGTTCTTGGATTCGAATCCCGGTTCGGGCATGGATGTACTTTCTCTCTTTATCTATCCTGTCTTTGTCCTTTCCTTGTATGAATGTGTTGGGAATGGTTGCCTACCCTATAAACGGGTACCTATGGCATGTGTGTACTGAGGAAGTCCGACTCTACACCTAATATGGGTTCAGTTGGAAAAGTGGAGCAGCGCACCCTATATTGCCACCTTAGCTGGCGCACGACAACATCAACCATTCAATTTGTAACTCTTTCTCTCCCAAATATTTAACAAAAATTCTGCTTTTAAACCGTCAGGTGCCCCCTTTTTTACCCTACAATGTTGTTTTGCAATTGATTGAAGAAAATTAGTAAAAGGTTTCTACTTCATAAGGTACTAAAATTGTTATTTTTTTAATAATATTTTGAATATTTTGATTCGAGGGACCCATCTTAACATTTTGATTTTTTGATGATTGAAGTCAACGTTAGCTAATGCTAATTCCAACTCTAACTGAGAGAGCTTAGTTTTCTCTAACTATAATTTCGTTTTCTAATTTTTCTAAGTTCGTAATTTTTCTCATCTGGTATAGTATCAAAGGCATTTAAAATGATTTCAGTATCATTTTTATAAAAATCTGAATTTTCAATTAAAAGTAACCACTTTTGCTCTTCTCGGAGCTATTAATTCTAATTCTTCAACAACGACAAATAATTCGTCTTTTTTTAGTGACTTAAAACTCATTTTAAATAAATAATAACAACCTGGATTCACAGTTACAATACAGTAACTGTTAAAATAAAATATTACTTTAAACTATAATTAAATATTTCTACTAAAGGAAATTAATACTCTCACTAATCCGAAAAAGAAGACACCACTTTCACTTCTGAATACCAACTCATACAATACCTCCAAAAAATAAAACAAAGTAAAACACACACACACTAAATACTTCAATTATACTTACGACATCAATCTGCTTATCGAATTAATTGCTTTGTGAATTTTATATTTTTCTTAATGTCAGAAGTTTAAAATGTATTTTTAATATATTTATTCTACATTTAAATAGGCTTTTTTTAAACATTAGAAATTGTTATTTTGTGAGTAACTAATTTGTGGGGACTCTCCAGAATTTGGTGCAGATATGCATATTTCTTATCGTTATAAAAAGGAGCATTTACATCTAAAGATCTTATAACAAGAAACACCAACCAAAATTTACATAATTCTAAAAATTTGAATGGGCTTTGTATTTCTTCTTAAATGCGCCTTAGGTCCTTCCTCAAAAATGTCAGAAACATTTTGATCTCGTAATAAATTTAACTACTAAGTGCATATTTTACAAGAAATATCCTTTGTAAATTCGTCAGTGTCATTTCCAGCATTTCATAAAAAACTTAAGCTCGGAGATAAATATTATCGATTAGTCCCTAATAAAAAAGATATTTCATTGCTTATAAACTTCACTTCCAACAGTGCTTATACATTATTCTTAATGAAGATCATTATTTAGGGAAGAAGTGTGATTTCTAGCTGTTTGTTTTTATTTTAGAAAAACTTAACTTGAACAATGGAATGTTATTTTCCGGTAATGCTTACTGATTTAAGATATACAAATTTAAGCAATGAACAAAATGTTACTAAGTAATATAATTTTATATAGTTTATTGGAAAAAGTATTATCAACAAATATTGCTTTCAAACATAATTTTGTATTCGCATATTAAAACCAATAAATAAAAAAGTTTCTGGTGTAATTCTGCTAAATAAAAAACCCAAGAATATTATCTTAAAAAATTTTGAAACATGCATACTCCAGTAAACACTTACATGGAAACACATTTTTCACATAAGAAGGATTTTTGCAAAGAAACAATTCGAAGTTTATTTACTTATTATAAAGATAATAAAAAATAATTTTGACTCCAGAAAATGTACTGCTCTCTGAAACTAAATTTATACAAATTCATATTTAAGGAAATTTTGTATAAAAATATTTTTATCGTAATAATTGTAAAGAAAAAATGAACTCTCTCACACATAATATCTCACATATAACACAAATATTAGATTATTTTTATTAAAGTTTTCATTTTATAATTATCTAATTTTTGTATTATTTGCATTCACAGTTAGTCACTACACTTTACCAATATCCTATTTCCAAATATTTCATGAAAAATTTTGATGCCAATAAAAATTTAAATAGCGGAATGCATACATTGAATAGAATCTTGCTTATGACATGCATAGTACCTTCAATTACCAAATGAAAATCTTCGGTTCTTTCATCCTCCCTTTATATTCAATGAAAGAATGTAATCGAGCCTGTGAAAAATAATGCACATGTTAGTTTCTCTTATTTATTTCATGTGTAAGAATGTGATCGATTTTAAAATTGTAAAACAAGTAAAAACATCTCATTTTCATATGAAAGCATTTATTTATAAAATCACTGTTTACACTTCTAAGATACAAAAATACTGAGACAGTAAGTAAAAAAATTGAATGTAAAAATTTTGCATGACTCAGATATGCATACACATTAAATAGATAATTCACTCGTATCAAATGCGATATATAAATAACAAATCAAAAATTAAAAAACGTTAAAAATTTGAAAATATGGATGCTTCAGAGTAACTATTTGATTACATTTAAATTACAAAACAATATTTTTCAGAAATGATATATATTGCCTGAGGTAACCTCAAACAGCAAAAAATACTAGACAGCTATTTTCCATGGATACGATGAAGTTATAAATAAGGTTTTGGTGAATACTTCGAGAAAAAGTGATCTCACGAGATTCAACAGAATGAATTAGCACATTGGTCTTACAACAACATTTCACCCAAGTATCTAAACATACGCAATCGAATTTAGGGCAGAATTGCATATTGTCAGTTATCTACTTAGTACTATTTCAGATTTCAGCA